>BCLK01000234.1:0-144442 GCA_001748405.1 Paraphoma sp. B47-9
CAGACGTTTGAACGCCGGTGAAGCGCCCAACACGGTGATTGCGCAGGAATTACCCAAGTGGAATCAGGCTGGTGGACAGGTTTTAGCGGGTCTGGTGCGGAGACGGGCGGCGGAGGTGTCGTTGGCGCAGACGGGGACGGGGGTGGGGGCTTTACCTGCTTGTGGGTAGTTTCCTGTATAAGTGTGGATGATAGATGGGTGGAGGACGAAGGAACGTGATGGGTTTTAGAGAGGGGGTTGGACATAGACTCATTCACGACATTGATCGGGTATGGATTGATTGAGTCGGTGATAGCAATTTCTTACGTCTATCGTCCACCTGCACCTTCAGCCTCCGCTGCAGGTCTCTTGATTCGTCTAAAGCACGCGAATTGTACCTTCGTTCCTTCTCTCAGGCGTTTCAGCGTGCTGCGTAGACTGCCGAGTTCGTCTTGCAAGCGGACTCTTGCTGCATTATCCGTCTTTGCGTCAAGGACCTGGTAAATGTCTGTTTGGACCTGACTTGCCGCCTCGGTCGTGTAGCTCGCCAGTGTTTGTGCCATGAATTCCACGTCCAGGGTGGCTTGCATAAGTTGCGGCAGTGAGATGGTTGATAGCTGGGGCGAGCGGAAGTTCTTGATGAGGGATTGTGTAGTTGATTCGAAGAGCGCGCGTAGGATGCGAGGCGTGAGTGGATAGGAGGTGGTTGAGGCTTCGGTATGCACGATTACGAGATCGAGAAGCACGGTGAAGACGAAGGGACTTGGGTCCCGGTCGGCTACGCCTTTTCCAATGGGAGCAGGTGGTGCCCAGGCTGGACTAAATACACCTTGCTCGATTGTTGCGTTGATCTTGGTGACGTAAGGCTTGGTATATGACTCAAAGACCTTTGCATCGAGCTGGGAGAGTACGTCCTTGATGCGCGCCGACTCGTCAGTGAGTTGGACGCTGAATAGAGTCTCGAACAGGGAGAGAAGCTGAGGTGTAATGTCCGTCTGGAAGGCGACCATGTTCGACAGAGTGAGAAGTAGGCGGATCGGCTGGTGTAAATTAGTCAAGCAGCTCTACGAGCGCGAGCAATAACGTACCTTCTTGCTGGCATCAACCTTACCCCAGGCATCGTCTTCGATGTCTTGAACGTCAACGGTGATGTCGTCACCTTTGACGGCAAAGTCCTCTCCCAGCGCTCCCCTACCCTCTTGAGCACATTGCACCATGCCACTCAGCGTTCTATACAAGCTTGACACGAATTGGCTCCGCACCATTTGTAGCAGCTTGTTGCTCGGTGGTACCACAACGTCTACGGACGTCTTGGTCGAAGCTTCGACATACAATATCTTTTGCAGATTGCCCAGCAGAAAGCTCTGTACGGCCAAGAAGCGCTGCGGTAAGTTGGTAGTGTCTTTGCGATCTGGATTGCGCGTCCAGTCTTCGAGCACTTTGAGCTTCTCAGCATCCGTGTCCCAGGCCGCACAGACGGCTTGCACACATCGCTCACGCACATTACCGAGCAGGGCTCGCAGACCATCGTCAAGACGTGCTGCAGCTCCAACTTCGGGAAGGCGAAGAGACGCGAGCTCGTTTGCAGCAGTGCCGATGAGAACAAGGGACTTCGATAAGTAGTGTGATCCGGATAGAGCATTCGAGTTGGGTGGCCAGAATGCGTATTTCTCCCAGCTCTCTCCACGGCTCGGAGAAGGCGGCGGCACATTGTTCGGATCGAAGCGGAAACGCGACCCTGCCGTAGGACTCAAGGCTGCACTGAGGGGCGTCCGCGGCGTTGTTGGTGTGGGTGTGGTTGGCAAAGGCGAGAAGAGAAGCGAGACATCTTCAATTGGCGGATCCGAGAAGAATGCGAGCAAATGCTCCCGAATGAGGTTGGTGAGCTCTGCGGTACCCTTCTCGAGCTGTATCTTGTTGTCGTCAGTCAGCTTGTGATGGACTGCTGACTGGTTCTGGTAGCCTGTGGGCAAGTTACGCTGCGCCCGGCCTGTCATGAAAGACTGCGCAATCTCCCAGTATTCAAGCAGCTCGCTAAGAATGCCGCCTTTATTGGACAAGAGGGTCGTCATGGAGGCTTGTACGTGTTCCCAGAACTCTATGATCTTGGGGGTGTCCAATTTCGACGGCTCAACTGTGATGTTGCTACTCATGGGCACCGCACGCAAGTGCTTCTGCTGTTGCCGCAGCGTCGGCTTCTCACCATTGGCAAGATGTCTTCGCAGAATCTCCATTTCCACCCTTGATCGCTCGCAGGTGGTGTTGAGGCGCGATTTCAGATGGTCGTAGCGCGAGAGCAGCCATATCCAGATGGGATTGTCCTCTACACCGAGCTCAAGCATGACGGATATTATGCTCATGTACTGGTCAGACTTGGCATCGCTGGTCCCGGACTGATGCTTGGTGAAGTGTGTGCTCGCCAATCGTTTCCACGAGTCTCTCTTGAACGCCTCAACCTGCCGCTCGACTTCAGCCCACATTCTTGCAGTGACGATGACCTGGTGCAGCTTGGCGTCTGGGAGGGGTGTACGCGCTGCACTTGCGCGCTCGGCTATCGCCCTTGCCTCTTCAGCGTACTTGCGCGCACGTTTGTATTCCTCGACTATGCTCTCGTGATCCCTCCGACGGATTGCATCTTGCAGGGCGGATGCGACTTCGAACAGTCCTCGATGCTGCTCCACGGCCTCTTGTATCGCCTTGAGCGTCTCCTGCTTCTCTCGGCCGTTGAGCGCAGGGCCCCAGACCTCCTCAGCCTTGACCGCGACTTCGGTGAGCGGGACCTTGATGCCGTGCACGCCGTACTCGCTCTCCTTGACCAGCGCATTCTTCCGCTTCTCTGCTGGGACGGGCTTGATGATGCCGGCCGAGAGCGAGTCGCTTGTCTTTCTACCAGAGAAGCTGGAGCGACTGCCACCTCGGTTGTGCTGCGGACCCTTGGGCAACTCCGGCTCTTTGCCCTGCTCCCGCATCTCGGTGTACACACGATCAATGGTGGCTTTTGCGCCAACGAAGCGCTCAAAGTTGGACTCGACGAGCACTTTGAGCGATGCTGACTTCTTCTCAATCGAGTTGGAGAGGAACTCGAGGCCAGCCAGAAGCATGTCGGTCGAGGCATCGCTGTGGACCTGCGAAAGGAAGAGCTGCGGCGAGAAGGTGGTCGAGCTGAGAAGGAAGCGATTGCCTGCCCACTAAATGAGACAACGATGTGCATGTAATATGTTCTTATACGTACGGAGCTTGATGTCGTCTTCTACCTGTATGCTCCGCGCCCGCAGCACCTGCACCACGCTGGGGTACATGCCCAGCGGGTCCTGCTCGTCCTTCTGCACCAGATTCTCCTTGCCATCTTTGGATATTTCTGCGCCCGGGACCTGCCGCGAGAACCTCGACCTATCCTCTAGCACCGAGTATCGTGACCGTGAGCGGCGGACGGGCTGTGGAGCTGCGGGCGTCGGCGCATCCACGTCCGAGTCCGAGTCGTCGTTCTTCTCGTCGGGCCATCGCGTGGGGTACAATGTCGAGAGATTGTACTTGTTCAGTATGGCCTGCTCCAGAGCCGGGTCCATGATCACATCAAGGAATGAAGCGTCGTGTATGGCGGAGCATCGCAATGCGGACCTCCGAGTGCTGCTGCGTGCTGAGTGGTACGTGTCTAAGACAAGCTCGCGACTGCCGATCACAGCCAAGCAGGGCTTGGCATCCTGGCCGCTTCAAGTTGCTACGTACAGTGAACACTTCAGAGCTCTAGGTCGAACTATTCCACAAGCATGTACTGACCTCTCTTTCCGGGCTTCCTGTGATTAGACGAGTCCTCTCATGTCTACCTATATTCCTCATCCACACAGTTTTCACCATCAGAAATCCCATGAAGCATGCTCGTTCTGTTTTGTTGGCTCAAAAATTGGCTTCATATTAACACAATGAAGGGCGCTTGGTATATTGCGAGCTTGATTGCTCAAAATCACCCCGGACAGTCATCGTATGATGGATACTTTTACCTTGATCTCCCAAGCACCTCTCACCATCTGGGACCTCATCTTGCTTCTGACCCTGCTTTCGTACATATTCCATCTTACCTCGACTTTACTTCTGACCTCAACGGACAGGCTTAAGACTTTCTAACATGTCCCTACATCTTATTTAAGGATACCACCTCCCCAGCCTCCTCTCCCACCACATCAGCTTTTGCTCCTCGTGAGGCAGCTTTCCAGCTACATTCAGTCTTGACTTTGCCTCTTCGAATCTAAATTTGAAATTTACTATTTGAAACCGACTGTTCGTCAACCTTCCGAGCTCTGGAGCAATCATGAGCGAAACATCCGGCACTCCAGGCGCATCGCTTAGTCCTACACCACAGCAGCAGCCAACGCCGCTCACTGACGATTCTGGTCGATCAGAGAGTCCTGAGGTTCCGGCTGATCCTATCATTCACTTCAATTCAGGCCCGCTCGGCGAATCCCAATGGGCCGCGAAAAATCGAAAGCCAAGCGACACGTGGACGAAGTCAGTCTTTACTGGTCCATTGCATATGTACGTGTAGC
The DNA here is from genome assembly GCA_001748405.1 of Paraphoma sp. B47-9. Classification (NCBI taxonomy): domain Eukaryota; kingdom Fungi; phylum Ascomycota; class Dothideomycetes; order Pleosporales; family Phaeosphaeriaceae; genus Paraphoma; species Paraphoma sp. B47-9. The sequence goes on from BCLK01000234.1 coordinate 4,521, forward strand.
TGTCTACTGGAATGTTCCAAAGCTAATTATTGTCAGTACCTTCTCAGATGGCGCGGAACTGGTGCGAGCACAGAGCAACGCACGCCCTGAGGCCGTCTTTCGAACGTTCTACGAGAATTCGGCAACTCTCACTCCTTACGTTACCAAAGACTGCCTGGTGAAGCACCGAGACGTGCCGCACCTCAAGTTGGAAGAGGGAAATGCTTTCCAGGCCATTGCTGACTTCTTTGCAACACGAGATCTCGTACCTGAGCGCATAGAGCGCCACTTTGTGACGCAGCAGAAAGTTGAGCCATCGGCCTTCATCTCTGCTTACAGCAAATACAGTAAGTGTTTCTGCTTGACCCACTGTGCAAAAGTCTCACAGCATATAGACCCGGCCAAGGGGAAGGCCGACAAGCAATACAACCAGAGTCGTCTTGTTGGACATCGCGTTGCAATCGCCAAGATTAACCTGGACGACCTTGTTCCGGCACGGATCAAAGGTCCTATGCAAACGACTTCAGTTGAATATGTTAAGAGTTCTCTGACCATTGTCGATCGGAATGTGGTCAACAGGCACGTCAGCATTCCAGTGTGGGTCGACAAGACTCTGCGTCCAGACGACATGTCTAGTATTACCATCCAGCAGTTTCATGACTCCGGTGCTGAAATGTGGATGTCGAGGGCCGAGCTGCGGATGTCGAACCTGAACATCTGCGGAAGTACGAAACAAGACGCCGAATGGTTGGCCTGTGGTCGTATCTCAACATCACGCATCGTGCGCGTCATGCCCTTCGACGGCGATACTGTACACAAAGCGAAAGGTTCTGAATTTGTGCAGAGCTTGGGTAGCATCGAGAAATACATCTACGACTGGTCTGTTAATCGTTGGCGCCACAATCCAGACACCAGCGACTTCCGCTCATTCCGAAACGCTACACCTCAAGACTTTGCTGGTAGTGGTCTTGATGACTCTAGCGATTCTTCCGACAATGATGATGACAGTGAAGACGGCGCACCACGTCCGAAGCGTGCTCGCCGCGGGTCAGCACCACAAGTCCTCGCCATGAGCGCCATCACCAGCATCGAGAGCGTTCCGAAGCCAAGGCGCAAATTCCGAGCTGCTCACATCTCCAGAGATTGATTTGATCAACGATTACTTCATAGGACGGCCTTGACCATCTTGGTCGTTTCCATTGGTGCACAGATTGATTTCTGCTGCACACAGGGTATGCATCGGGAATTCTTGATTCTCTTACATGTCACATCAGTTTTGTCTTTTTGGGATTCACTTACTTTGCTTAAACGATCTCGATACGGACAATCAGCGACTGCAAAAGAAGGCGCTGCAAAAGGGCGACTCAAAGGCGTCATTCGGTGAGACCGGGTTCACTTTTATCTTTGAGATATTATCAAGCGACTGGGGCAGGCGGGTAGCTTGCTCATCTGGATATACCAGAACCTCAGCCCACGATCATGGTCTCATTTCTTTAGATCTATTATCAATCATCAAAATCCTTCATTATGCTTCGACACAATCATGCTAGCGGCGTGCAATTGTGCATATGCGATACCATCCATTTTCAGGGACCTCCATATTGATAAGATACTCCGGGCGAAGTCTAGTGATCTGATTGTCTATCTTTGTACTAAAGCACAAATGGGGTCCAAAGCGAAAGCAACAGCTGGATGAGATGTGTGGCTGACTCAAACAGATGCGCTTACGTCATTGGGCTTGACTCGCGATAGGCTTCCATCTGCTCTCGTTCATGCTTCGGTGCCTCATACACCACCATCGCAAATCAAATGTTGCTCTAAGAGGGGACGCGCCCGCGATGGCGTCTAAAACACCCGCTAAACCCCGTGTTCGCGTCCCACTCTGCCCGTCTCTCCCGCCTGAGGTGTGGACCAATGTCCTACGATACCACACCGACCTCGCGCACTTGTGGTACGTCTGCCGTCGCGTCTCCTCCACTTTCCGCGCATGTGCCGAATATGCCTTCGCCGAGTACTTCTTGCAAGACGTATACATCGACTTTCAGCTTGAGAAATACAATCTAGGCGGCAAGAGCAAGAGGCCAGAGGTTCCTGCTATCTTCGAACGGCTAGGCAAACGCGACGAGAAAGAGACGGTGTGGTTTCGCGATGGACGACCACCTTATCCTGTCTTCAAAGGCATGGGTAGGAAGATGCGGCAGCGCTACGAGGACACATTCTCGCGCTGGGAAGAGAATGTGAAGGCCTACAAGCCGGAGATGCCAAACTATACCATCAGCATCGATGGCATAGTGAACGACACACCTCTGCCAGGTCTGCAGATCAATATAGATGATCGTGAGATATCGTTCGAGTGGCGCAAAATGCTCAAGCTCTTCTATCGCGAGCACGAGCGACTTCACGTTCTCAAGGACGAGTGGCAAGCCAAGACTGCAAAGCAGATCCGCGCCAACAATGCGCGACTCGCTAAAGGCGAGAAGCTGATGCCGTCGGATTACCCCCAGACTTGGTCAAGCGCCGAAGCTGAGATCAGAAAGGAGATTCGCCGTGCTCGACTGAAGGAGTCGTACAGCGATGACGAGAGGATGCTGTGGGCCATTGACTCTCTGAAGCACTTCGAGCAGTATGGCGCCGCTACTGGGAATGCGAAAGCGCTGAAGCTTGATCCAGATCTCCCGGGTGCTGGACTCGGCGAAAAATGGTTCGGGTGCGTCAATCTGGTGCAGGAGCTTTATCTGGATGAGTGGAGCTGTATGCACCGGATTGACACCAAGCTCGAACATCTCAGGACTGCGCGATGAGTTGTGCCTGAAAGACGGGCACGATCGCATTAGCTATGTACAAGTAGCCGCAGCTTTAAATCGAACTCTTCAAGATCATGGACATGGTTCGTAGCGCCGAGGCCACACAGTTGAACGTCTCTCCTCAAAGAACATCTGTTGGGCAAATTTTTATTGGAAGCTATCAAGAGCTAACATGCGGATTGCGATACCGTTTGCTTCCTCCAGCTCGCATACCTTAATGGAGCACCCTGTACATGGCTATGGCCTATCCATTCCATTTATGAACACCATACGCGATCTCTCCACTGAGAGCGAGATGCCCGGTCAATGTCGGGAGCAGACGCGCTGCCAATGACTACTCCGAACCCATTTTGCTACCGCCTCGACGCTAGAAAGCTTGTCAGCAAGCGTTCATCAAGAGAAGGATGAAACATACCTCTACACTCGGAGAGGTGAAGCTGTGACCGTCGTAGAAGTAACGACAGGGGTCGCCGCGGCAGAAGTGGTCGTGACCGTGCCGGCCGTCGAGGACATCATCACGAGGCAGTAAGGAGCACCGCAGCTGGGGCTGCGGTTATCGTTGGCGATGACGAGCCCGGCCATGTTGGCGGCGATGAAGAGGAGAGTAGTGGCGGTCTTGAACAGCATCTTGATGGAGTTGTCGGTGTGTGGTGTGAAGAGATGTGTGTGGAAGTGGGAGTCGTCGGTTAATCGAACTGTTTCTTTTGAGGTGGGTTCTCTGGGTTGACTTGAGGACTTTTGTGGGTGCGGTGTGATGATACCTTAGAGCGAAGGGTCCGAATGCTGATATAAGCCGTGGACTGAATTTTCGAGGCAATCGTTGGGACAGACAGGGGTGCCATGCGACTATCACCTCCCGCGAATGCAAACATTGCCTTTCTCACAAGGCGGGAAACACGATCGACGTCACCCCTTGCGGGCGAGCCGAACTCTCCGAGGCCGCCTTGGGCTGTTGGATGGTTCGCGTTTGCACCCATGTGGCGCCATACGAATCGTTGTGGCGGCATAGAATCTCCTAACATGGCGAGATTGAGTAACGAGAACAGCACGTGGGGCAAGCCGATAGCGGAATGAGGCCTCACAAGAATGTTGCCATTGTAATTCGCGCGTAGAAGTTCCTACCAAACAAAGCCAAGCATATTGCAACGCCAGCGTATCCGTCATCTTTCAGCTTGGATGCCAACATGAACCGTTCAGACCAGCCGAACACGCATCATCGTCTGACACCATACGCGCACGACATACAGCTTATCCGCATCCGTTGCCATGTTGTACTCTGCCTCGCCAAGCTTGTGCACCAGGTCCGCCGGACACACTTCATCGGCCGGGAGCTTGATATTTCGAATCGACTTGTACACGCCGACCGATGTGTACCCTACCAGTCCACATGCACCTAGGAAAATAATCGTCAGCAATTATCAATACAAGGGCACACATACTACTCACCCGCCATAGGCTTGCACACAACATTTCCGAGCCCTTTCGCAAACCCAGACGCGAAACCCGCCATACCATTCTTCTCTGCTCCTTGAATCGGCCTAGAAACAAGGTCGAATAAGCCATCGCTGAGTCCATATCCAAAGCTCTATACCCCATTAGCAACCACATCAAACTCCACGAAGCTGGTCCAAACGTACTTTAGCACTAACAACCATCCCACTCCTCACGCCCGTAACATTCTCATACTCCCTCACCTCCTCCCCCCACGCCTTGGGCAAATTATGAAACCCCCTCGTCACGCCATTCAACGTCAGAACCGGAACTTTCAAACTCGCTGTCACGATTCTGCCCAGCCCTTTCCCGCTCTCGATCGCGACTCGCGCAGCGGCATGTGGTGCGCGCTTCATGTCGCTCGTGGTAACGGGCTGCGTTATGCCGTCGCGATTTGCGCGCTGGCTGTCTTCGTACCGGTTCAAGAGCGGTGTCGCCTGGCGCCCGAGTTCGACGGGGCCGGCGACGAGGCCGAGACTGATTTCGCCGAGGGTGTCGTAGATGCCGAGCATGATGCCGGAGATGGGGTCGGTGGGGTCGCGGCGGGTGGATGGGTGTTGGGACATTCTTTTTTGGCTTGTTAGATTTTATCTTTTTGATGTGGTTGTATGTTTTCGATGATGTAGTTGTGGACAGGACAAGGATAGGAAGAGGGAGGTATGACTTACAATTCCAAATCTCGTGGATCGAGTAAGCCCTCTTTCGTCAATACTGCGCCAGCAAGCGGCGACAAGGCCATCTTCTTCCCTTTCACAAGCCATATAGCCGGCCGGTCTGGCAGGATACTGCATGCCCTTGCACCGATCAGCGCAGCTGTGGCGGCTGGCTCAGTCAAGTAATGCGTGAGTTGCGGCGATGGGCCGGTTGGTGTGATCAAAGCCGTATGTTCGCGGGCGCGCTGTTGGAGAACGTGTAGTGGTGTCGATGGACGGTCAGACCGGATAGTTTCTGGTCTTGGGGATGTTTGTGCAGGATCGGCATGAATTGGGGATGGGATTGGATTGTTCGGGCTGGGACTGCGGTCTGGTTTCTCGTCGCGAAGCGCTTCAGCATCAACTGTGGTTTCGCCTTCTGCGATGGACTGGGTGTATGCGGGCGGCGTGACGATGTACAAGTCTGCGTTGCTGATGATTTCCATGTCGTTCATAGCGTCTTGGTCTCCATCATCTGCTTATATCAGTTCATAACTCCCCACGTTGTATTTGTATTGATCGCGACATACTCGCCGTCTCAGCCCCTCTCATACTCCCGTGCGTACTTCCCAATTGTGTTCCATTCTCTGCTCCTTCAGCATGTAAACTTCCTACCGGCGTACTCGTTCTGTTCGTTTCAGGCCCTGCCATTTTGTTTGTTGTACGAGTTGAATGGTCAAGTCAATGCAAGTTCGAAATACACAGAGGCAGTCAAGGCACCGAGTTCTACAAAACGACCCAATTCAGGAGATTCTTTATTTACAGCTTATACTTTGGTGTCTGCCTTATCACTTACCCCGACGCGTGTCGTCGTTCCATCATATGTCGCGCTAGACTACTTCAAGCGGGGCGCAGCGCCGCGCAGCCGCGCGACTACATTGTGATTGGGTGGAGGCTCGCAAGCACTCGGTCAATTGGGTAGTGGAGTTCTGGTACGCTTGTGAGTGGAACAAGGTGGGGTCTTGGTCTACGCGGGGTTCGCAAGGGGTGCTTGTTCAGGTAGTAGGGGTTCTGGTATCGGCCAGGGTTAAGCGACAATGAGGGACATATCGGTACGTCGAATTTGTATTGAAGCAATGCATCTAGTGTGTGATTCCGAGAACAGAAAGGTGCGCGTGCAGGCTGTCATTTCTTCTTTGGATGATCTTGGAGTGTTAAGATACGTGGGATGTAGGTATTGAGTCGCAAGCCCGCTGCATGTACCTCATGATGCTAAACATGACAATCAGTTCACTCGAGTAACTAAGGATATTATGTAAATATTATTCAAACGGTATCTGTCTCTATTGCTTCCCGTGAGCTGTATCAAGCCATACCTAGGTACACCTTCGACCTCGACATGCAGCTACACCGTAGTCTAGACTCTTTTCACAGGTAGCTAACGTCAACTACTTCGCCGAATACTTCTTTGTCGATCCTTTGTGCTGCTTGGTGCTTCTCAAGGCGGCGATTATCGTTGAAGGGCCTTTCAAGGTTTGATCCAGATCCAGCCAACAGGCACACAAGCGCGAAAGCAGATGTAGAAGGAGCTACAGCTTGTTAGCTAAAAAGACTCCGTATAACTGTTCGATGCAGTTTTTGAGAGCTCATGCTACTTAAGAGCGGGTTTTGTGCTTTTTGAGTGAGAAAGAATCTTACACACGGTGGTGTGAAGTCTAGACGACTTGTCTTTGACTTCAAATCATAGTCTTGAGACCAAAGTAGACCGCCGCCAGTTCATCTTCTGGGTGACGTTTGGCGAAGTACCTTTCCTATAGGGGCTCTATACGGATGGATATTTCAGTGACATAGTGTCAATGACCGACACTACGCTGTTTACGTACATTCACACTTTCATTTCACAACACCTGCCAATTGCTCAACTAGACATACACAGGCATCAGTTTCACACAAGGTCATCAGCTCATAATGTAGTCAGGCAGACTCTAGCTTCGACAGGAGCTGAAAGATCACTTTCACTACCGCCTCCCTTATAGTCTAATGCCTCCACGAATCTTAAAATGCTGTTCGCCCTTCTGTATCATTTTTCGCAACACCTACGCATTACTTCAACTTCAACTCTGGTACTCAGAACGCAATGTCTCAACTCACTGGAACAAAATCAGCGTACCAAGAAGATGTCGAAATGATCACCCGCGAACTCAACGTCCCCTCAGAAGCGCTGGCTAGCCTAGCGGTGCCCGATCCCATGTCGCAACTTTCAGAGTATCAGGTCCAAGCGTTTCGAGACATCGAAGAGCGCGTCTTCGCCATCGCCAACCAGGTAGCCATCGATGTCCGCCTAAGATACCGACCGATTTATTCCAACTTTCACACGTGGGAAGTCCTGCGCGAAGCCAAGACCAAGGATCAGTTGCACGGAAACACTAAAATCGATCTTTTGATTAACTCGTCACAGTACGGCAATTGTCTCCTCATGGCTCATGACTGCTTCGTCAACCTCCAACAGGCGTTGCTTGAGGGCGGGATGCTATTTCACGCTCTCCGCGTCGAGCTCGCAACGGATAACTTCCATCAGAACCCCAAGAGCGCACGCGAGTATCACTGCATCACCATGGTACGTCTATGGGATCATTGCATTCTTATTGATCCCGTAGCGTATGGATATGCCATCAAGGTTCCGCTTGGAGATGTTTGGGCACACCCTGCTTCTACATACCGCTTCGCTTATTTTGCGCAAGGCGATGCTCGACTCTTAGTCCGGTATGGCATGGACAACAAGGGCTGTCACAGCGTACTCGAGCATGCCGAATCGAAGGGCAAGTTCAATTACAATGATCCCTTTATGTCTGTTGAAGATGGCGTCGCCGGAGGACTCGAGAATCTCGCTTGGCCATGTGACGGCTATATTGGTCGGCTGCCGAGCCGCCGAACCATTTGGTTGCAGCAAGTCTGGAATAGGAAGCCGGACAATGGCATCTGCCACTTTGCTATGGAGGATGGCAGCGGACGATACGTCGTCGAGACAGCACGTCTGTTTCTAGGCTTCATCGAACGCGAAATTTCGCTTGAGAACATCCCATACGGCAACTGGCTTCTGCAGCCACAGAACAAACACCTTCTCGGTCGTCTCCGTGATCGGAAGGGGTTTTCCATGCAGCATGAGAAAACTCAAGATCACAACAGAGCAATGCCGATAACCGTTTCGTATGTGCTTGACTTGGGAAATCCAGTTGATAAATACACAAAGCGAGTCACAGAGTCGCTTGAGCTTATGGCCGAGCTTTGTGAGGCGCTTGGTATGCCTGAGGGCGAGTTCTCACGCATCACTGAGGTCATGCTTGAGGTTTATAGAGCAACAGAGCAGGGGCGAAAGAAGGCGCCGAAACGTAAACGTGGAGATGAGGCAGCGTATCGAGGACGCTTGAACGGCTGATTCGCGAAGGATACTTGGTAGCTAGCTTACCATACCGTGTGAGTGAGACGTTCAAGCACGGAGCGAGAGTCTAGGTACCTGGAGAACAGTCGAAACTTTCGAAGCTTTGTATTAAACGTTCCGCCGCTCGTCCTCTAATTTACTGCTGATTTGCAATAATGGAGAAAAATGTTCCACTTTAATTGTTAAGGTGAACATGGTCCTGGCCAGCCTAATTATGGTCGAGGCTTGGAAAAGTTGTGATATTATGAATCGCGCTGAGCGACTCGGAATCGAATCGAGCCAGTCGAAGTCGAGGTGGACGTCTGGATATTAAAACACTCTCCTCTTCCACCCCAAAGGAACCAATACACCGTTTGCAAAGAAAGACCACATAGATACCTTGCCGAACCAGATTGATGAATGTGTCTTGTGTTAGTCATGCGAGGTTCGGCCGAATCGTCTGACTTCAGTCGGGTCCGGACTTTCCAGATTGCTGCTCATTACGCTTGACTGGCTTATCGTCATCGGTGTAAAGTCGCTTGACCAGATAATGTGCATTTTGCCATCTCTGTATTACCGTAAGCGCTAGCTGTGTAGAAAGGAGCACATCACTTACGACCACTTTCTGCCCCTCGAACCAAGCTATCCAATTCTTGTCTTCGCCGAGTTCAAAAACAGCATCCTGTAGTGGAGGAGTTGCGATATCAGTGCATGTCTCACAGTAACAAGTGTATGGGCTACTCACCCAAGGCCACTCCGGCGTCGCAAACTCGGCAAAGACGAAATACGAGTGCAGAGTCTTCTTGTCCTTGGTCGAGTGTTCAGTCCCTTCGAGTACAGTCGCGTTATCCACCTCGAAAAGTCGGAACCGGAGGGTGTCAGGCGACCTCGCGATTATTGGCGCCATGACAGCTCGATAGTAGGCAACTACTTCGTCTTGTAGTTCAGATGGCACATGGAATTCCATCGCAGTAACGCTTGCAATATCCGATGCATCTAGTCTGACCATTAGCCATCGCCCTCTCAGTATTTGCAACCAAAAATCACCTCCGTCCCACTCCTCATTCTGCCATTTCTGTATCTCTCGGTACGTGCGCGTGTCAAAACGCGCATTTTTGAGTGAACCAGCGAGCATCTCATCTGGAGGATGGTACCGCTTATCATAGCAGGCGTCTGTAGCCTTCCGTACATTTGCAACTTCGTACACAGTAATCAAAGGCCAAGGCGAGTCCAATTGTCCGATGGGCTCTCCATCGAAGCCATTTGGTATGTACTCGCAATGTAAAGTGTGTGGAGAGAGCTGCTCGCGCATGTCCGGTATCCATTCGTCCTCGTACCATTCGAGAACATTGTCTGGGATGTTGGCCCAGACGCAGAGTATACCGGGCATGGCTCCGGTGGCGCAGCTACCAATTGTACGCTAGGTGGTCAAGATTATATTGCGGATCCTTGGAAGCCTGGATGGAAGCGAGCGACTGTCCTGCAGGTACCGGGATTGGGATCAATCGAGGGAACCGTTCTGAAGCATCCAGCCGATAGACGGGCCACCAGCGCTTTTGTTGTTTTGGAAATGTTGCTGCGCTTAGGCCGCACCGCACACCTCGGGCCGTCCCTGTCAGGCTCCTGTTGCATGCTTGGTTATGGACAGGTACCCCAGATCACGAGATAACAAGGTGCCGAAGAAAGCCCTTTGGGCCAATCGAGTATGTCGTGATTGGTGAATTGCTCGGCTTGGGTTCCATGCGAGCCCAATCTAATGCGAAGCGTGCAGGGCGATCAATGCCACGCGCCAGCCATTCCGGTCCCGCCTCGCCTCGAATCCCCTAAATCTGCGTCCAACGGGAAATGTTGCCGGGTCGAGAAAACGCGCGCACAACACTTCAAACTTATCATACTTCGTTTGGAAATTGTGAGGTTTTGCAGGGTGAACGAAGATAAGACGAAGAGGGGTGAGACCCTTGCGTTATTTTAGGGCGATTTTACGATGACTTCTAGGCCTTTTTGCGACGATCTTTCGCCTGTTTCATCCTGCTACGGGCAGCCACAATGTGCGCTCGCACTCATCGGCCTAACAGCTTCTCCTTCGGCCTCCATGCTCGGGCCTTCACGACATAAAGTTTTCAAGACTCCTCAGCGCCGACATACTGAGCATCGTACTGCTTTCCGCAAGCCCAGATTTACGTGCGGATATACGAGGCTCCCAGACATTACTTGGTAGTGAACAATGTGAAAAGCTTGTCAAAAGTCCGGTGACCTGGACTTCGCGAGAAGGTTTCATTCGACAGATGGGACCAGAATGTTGATAAACCAGGGAGGCGCCTTCATCATCCTGGCCATGGGCCCCACCAGATGCCACAGAACTGGGAATGGTAAGATCAATCGTAGTCGGCGCGATGCCAGGATGTCGGTCAGTGAACAGGTCTAGAGTTCCTGGGTAAATTACAGTTCACACAATGGTCTACACAGTAATGAGCAGGAAAAAGCACCCGCACGCGCGATCGGGAAAGTTGTTGTCACCACAGAAGCAACCCTATCTGGAGCAGGCTGTGTGATGTGTAAGGATACCTAATGGTAGGTTCGAGCTCGTGTGGTGCTTGAACCAGGCAAGTAGTGGATGAGCTGAGCTAAGCGCTTCGAGCCAGATGTGAGGCGAAGGTGATGGAATAATGTTATTTACATAACGATGAGAAGGTAGGTACTATATACAAACAATTTCGAATGTGAGCAGCATATACCGACGTAAAGTTTTGAGAGCTTCATGTCGGATTGTCGTCACTTTGATTAAACAAAGAGGCGAGATCATGCCTGCAGCTCAACAGCATCGATGATGTAGTTTGCGCTCAGCCAGCTAGTATCTCCATTCCCACTGACCCCCAAAGTAAGTGTGTTCGAGCCCTGTTTGAAAGCGCTTGCTGGAACATTCCAAGTGTAGACATCGCCATAGCCGCGATAAGCCCCTCGCGTTACTCCTCGGGAGTCAATCTGCGTCTAATCTCCATCTTAGCATGTCGCTCTTGGGGCGCGAAATAGGGGGCAGATACTTACCGGCGCACCAGGATCACTGCCGGTCCAGCTACCAATCTTTACTGAAGGCCTGCCGCCTTTGAATGAGAGCGTAGTACCAACGCGAAGCACATGCGTCTTGACTTGTGCGGAAGTGAGTTGGAAATTGACAGTCGCTGTAGTAGCTCCAGATTGCTTAGACCAAAGCGCCATAGGGAAGTCTGATGCCTTCGAACTGCCGACGGTGTATGTGCCGCCCCAAGAACTCATGCGTGAATCGGATGGATGCATGCGCGTGATCTTGTCTCCATTCTTGAGCTCAAATGGTTGACCATCGAATTCGCCGATGCGCCAGACGGTTGCTGGGGAAGATTCTTTCGATGCGATATCTTTCGTGGCGGTGCGCCCGGCAGCGATGGTAACAGAGTCGGTAGCAACCAAGAATTCGCCCTTGTAGAGTTTCATAGTGTAGGTACCTGCCTTCATCGAAGGACCTTTGTAGTTGCCACCTTGGGCCTTGGTCCAGTACTGCGCATTCGCGTTGTACCAATGAAGCACTGTTTCGAACTGGCTCGGAACTCCAGTGGCCTTTCCTGTGACTGAGCCACGACCACTTTCTCCAACGTATCCATCGATCTTCAGAGAACCAAAGAAGCTTGTGTCGAGGTTCTCAGACGGCTTGCTTCCGGCAGGTCCGAAGGCCAAGGCGTAAGGGCCCTGCAGTCCACTTCGCCATCCTTCGGTACGCACGTGGCCAGAATTCATATACCAATACAGTTCCTGGTCGTCGGTGGTGGTCTGGCTGTTGATGTCGCGCATGAAAGGTCCGCCGCTAGAGGTCTCATAAGCCACGCCAGGCATGACCATGCAAACCTGGGCTTTCTATCAAATTGTCAACCGGATGCTCACGCCCAAGAACTTGCAATTCATACCGATCCTGAAACGCAATGCACTTTGTCCTCGATAAAGCGGTCCGAGGTGTACATTTTGCAGGAAGTGCGCCCATTGGAGCACCTGAAAGTGTCTTTTCCTTCAAATGCTGTACAGCCGCGATTGTCGCCAACGTTACCGTGAACTCCAGTTGGTACCTCAGAAGTCCTCAACCTGGCAAGGAAGCGAAGCTCCCCTGGGGGACTCTCTCCACGATTGACTGTGGCCATATAAATCATGGCATCTTTAGGCTTTGCAACGTAGTAATGTGTCACTGGCTTTTCACTCGATACAACCTTGATCTTCACATAGCCGTTGATGGTCTCAGCGGTGACCTGAGATGACCCCAGGCCGGAGGCGATGGCTGAGGCTTTTCCTGTGCCCTGATATTGAACGCCATTGTAAAGAAGGCTGATTACATCGCCGTTCGACCTGTGCAGACATTAGTACGAGCGGACGTGTGTGGTGTCCCAAGAGGTACATACTTGTCGACCTCAAAAACAAGTCCGCCGTCCGTATCAACTCTGTAGCCCTTGCTTGTCGACGTGAGCCCAAATGCTGCATCAGCAAGACGAGCTGATGCCAAAAGCGCAGCGAAAGCAGCCTGAAGGTGCATGATGGTGGATAAGGAGACAAAGACCAGAACTCAAACTACGAAGTACTGGAGCCTTAAGTAGAGCATCATATTTTATTATACGACAGTTGCTGGAACTTGTTGATCGCCAAGATGCTCGGTGTAAGTCCGTCGGCAGCCTCTATTATAGATGCATGCTATAGTAAAGCTGCGTATTTGAATATATGATAGTTGCGGGAGAGTAGTGCTCGCTTCAATGCTAGGCACAAGCCGGAGGGTGGCATCTAATCACAATTGAACGCTATAGAACGTCTGATATAGACCGGTGCTCATGAAGAATCTTCTAGACGGTTGCAGATACACATCTCGAACCGTGGACATTCATCTTGAGGAATCAATGGCGCATCTTCGCCCGAGACACCCCTGTATCGTTCATGCCTTTAAACGAGCCCATTTTAAAAACTCGCGCCATCTCTTAGAGGGTTGAGTCCGGTCTGCGGGGTAGCCACAGGCTAACCAAAGGCTAGGTTTCAAGATGTGCGCTACATTTGCGCGTCATTTATAGGCAAATGACAGTGGCGCAATTGCAAGATATGAAGTGAAGGTGCAGAGACCACGCTGTCCACAGTTAATTGCAGGCACAAGCCGTCGGGTAAAAGCTTGTCGTGATCAGCAAACAAGGATAGGCCCAGGGAGGTCCGCCTCGATTGATTGGCGTCATGCTTGAAACTCTCGGACAGAGATGGCGCGAGTTGATCGAGGGACAGGAGGTTATCTGGACGGCGAGGGATCGGTGCAGGTAGGGTCTCCACGGTGGAGTTCGGGATGGAGTCGGAACACATGATCCTACACTAATCCGGATGTGGACAGAGTGGAGAGCTCCACCTTCCTCGCCCTTAGTGATCTTAAGCCGCTCGGTCGCCGCCTCTTGATTCTGCTGACCTCCTCTTTCCCATGGAACATCACATTTCATCCTTCGATACGACTGCCAGCTAGCGAGTGTCTCGACTCTGTGCCACGGTCAGAGCGGCATTATGACGGGACCTCACTGATTCCAAGGTCATTTCGAATTCTTCCTGCTCTCCACAACTACCTCGAACTCGCGCTCGAGCATAACGCCTTCCCGCTCGTTTCTATCGAATAAGCTTGACGTACTTGTATGCTCGTCTTCTTTGCTTCCAAGTGTCACCATTCCTTGCCAATCCGGCGGCATTTTGCTCTTCTTCTTCTCTTTCGAGCCCTTCGATGTCACTGTCGTGGTGACTCTGCCAGATCCGGAAGGAACAAGTTTTATGGGATGGTCGCCCGAAGCTTGATGGCTCGCCGTCCTACGAGTCGCAGAGAGCTCCGAGGCTTGAATTTGAGGATAGAGAATTCCTGACCCGCCCACTCCAAGAAAACGCTTAATGCGCGGGATGTTAGCTGCAATGAGTGATAGACTTGTTACAGATCTGACAGCTGTTAGCATCTCGTAACATGTACCTTTGAAGGCCGCTTACTGGCTAAAGACTGCAAATCCAACTGTGTCGCCTGCTTCGAGTCAGTCACGATCGAAGAAATGCCCTCTTAGCTTACGCATAGGATCGTCGCTAGATACTGCTCTCACAGCTGCCCAGATTTGGGCTCCAGCAACCACAGAGACACTGTGCGGTCAGTATGTGCCGGCTCAAGGGTGTAAACACTTACATCGCACGCGACCCGAAAAGCAACATAGCTGTGAACCGCTTCTCTTTGTCCAGCGAGATGGAGAGCAGTGTTGGGAACAGCCAGCTAGCGAGAAGCAGGTCTGTAACCATATTAAAGACAATGGCCGCAATCAGAGGTCCTGTGTTCTTGCAGCGATGCGTTTCCGAAGCCCAGCTTGTGGATAATCCGCATCGAAATGCCAAAGCGAATAGAGCAAACACGCCGTAAATGCACAGTAATGCAAAGAGGTATGTTTTCGCCTTCCGGGACTGCGGTGCAACACGTTCGATGAGAAACGCCGAGGACAACTTAGCAGCAGTCATTGCAACTACTTCCAGTAATTGCGCAGCAAGTATCGCCTATTGCCTCAGCTGGGCTATCGTGGAACATCATGGGGACAAACGTACTCTAGAAAATACGGACATTCCGTGTTGAGGAACATCGGAAACTTTCTGTCCTAATCCTCCGTCGACGGTGTACTGCCAGCCCACGACTACGCCAACGTAGGTGATCTCAGGACAATCAGTAAGTAGGTTCCTGGGAAATTGAGGCGTCTTACATGTGCAGCAAGAGCAGTGGCATCGTCCGCTCCAAACTTGACCTTGTGGACGAGTAGGCCTCGGACAAATCGGGCGATTACAACTCCTAAGGTTATGACCATCCAAGAGTACAAAGATACAAGCACGAATCCGCTCCGCGTCGATTTGGCGTTTGTGGTAGCGCCCGAATTCCTCATTGCCAGGTACATAGGCGCCAGCTTTGTACCCCGCGATGCTCAGTTATGCATACCGCCGCCGCGCAACTGACGACAAAAGAGACTTGATGACCAGACGAGCTTCAGATCATTCCGAGGGGACGAGTGCGATTATGATCTACCGACAGTGCACGTGCGTGTTGGGTCCTGCTGCCCGTCCTTTTCGGCCGTCCTGAAGCCCTTCCGCAGCAAGCACAACCCATAGTTAGGCTCATCCATTTCGTGATTATCCGGCAGCCAATGCGAAACCAGCATAATTCGCACGCCGCTTGGGACGAGCGTCAAGACTCGCTGGGAGCAGAAGAAGCAACAAGTTGAGCGTTCCCTTCCGCGCCTCCGCTCGTCCTGCTGTTCCAGCCGAGCGCATATCCTGTCTCTGCCGGGTCTCGGTCTGCGTTCCGGAGTGATTTCATTCGCTGCGCATTTGGACACTCAAACTTCCGCGAGACGGCACGGCAGTACTGTGCGCAAGAAAAAACAATTGATTGGCACTTCTGCACTCACCCATGCCTTGGAGCGCGGACCATTCGTCAGCTGAATTTCTGCCGCATCCGCGTGCATGGGTCTAAGCGACAATGGGGCAAGGTGCCGCGAACCTCCTGCGGGAGCCTTGCGGGCGGCACGGCACTGAAGACGCCTATTTGCTAGGGTCGACAAGCTGATGTCCTTCAACACGAACGATCAACACACACACCACCACTTGAACATGGCGACTCATGAGCCTGGTTCACAAACGAGTCAAGCGCCACGTTTGCCATCCGAAGCGAGATCGATGCATATGCAGCATGCGCCGAGTAGCAAGATATCGTATCAATTAAACAGTCTAAGCGTCGAATTGCCGCATGCATGCCTCCTCCATCATGCGGCCCAAGGAAATGGCACACCAATCAGGCCCTGACCCTCCGAAGTTGTGTCGCACTGGCACTCGACGATCACCATCTCTTTTCCTTCGCCGTTGCGCCGATTTCCAGCGCTCAGGTTCCCTCACTTCTAAAGTTCTTCTCTAGGGCACCAGTGATCGTACTGTGGAAGCTTGTCCAATCATGGCGTTCATCAGCGAGTACAAAACTACGGATGATCCCGATGTCTTAGAACAAGGCGCGAACAAAGGCGAGCTTGTGCATGCTTCTCCTGCTGAACTAGCGGCAGCTGGCCATCAGCACTCAAGTGGGCTTGAGGTATGTCTTTCCAGAACGACACTGAATTCGGGCCTTTCTGACCAGGAACTCAGCGATACATCAATCTCGCAGCAGTGGTCAACTTCGGCGTTATCATTCTCGCATCGTGGGAGTCATTTGCAGTGACGTTTCAATTCGCACTCACAAATGGAGGCCCTGCTTCAATATTCTACGGCTCGTTGCTCGCTGGCTGCGGCGCATGCGCCGTTGGTTTCTCGCTCGCTGAGCTGGCTTCGATGTGTGTATCACAAGAACGCCCTTATGCAAAAGAAGAATTTCTGACACCGGTGTAGAGACCCTACCGTTGGCGCACAGTATCGATGGTCAGCAAACTTTGCCCCTGCCGCGCCGCGCTTCTGGGGGCTTCTCCAAGGTGAGCTAGGCATGTCATTCAAAGGGGCCATATCTAACGCGATGATTAGGATGGATAACCACAGCAGCTTGGTGTTTCGCTTGTAGTGGTCCTCCCTCCATATTGGCCAATATGATTACGTCCCTTGCAATCTTCAACAACGAGAACTACGTTCCGGAACGCTGGCACACGAGCTTGATCATGATTGCGATCATGCTGGTACCGTTCACATTCAATTTGTGGTTCAGGAAGGTCATAGATGCATTCGAGATGACCGGAGGTATCCTTCATATATGTCTCTTCGTGGTGGTTATCGTAGTACTCATCGTCTTTGGGCCACGCAGCGATCCTGACTTCGTCTTTAAGACCTTGACCTGGGAAGAATCCGGATGGAACAATCCTGGTGTCTCGTGGGGACTGGGCCTGCTGAGCATGACCTTTTCTGTCACTGGTGCAGACAGCGTACTGCATATGTGTATGTGTGTGCTGTTCAATTGGATTATACAAGCTGACATGGTCATAGGCGATGAAGTCAAAAAGGTTCGGACACGAGTCCCACGAAGCATCATCATTGCATGCACGGTCAACTCCGCCATGCTTATCGTTTTTGCCACGATCTTGCTCTTCTATCTTGGCCCGCTTGACGACATCATCTCCACACCGCTACCTTTGCTCTGGGTCATCTACAACATCACCGGCTCGAAGACTGCAGCAAACGTTATCATTTCATTCATCGCCATTGTGTTCTTTCTCGCACTCTTCAACATTTTCGCATCTGTGTCGAGACTTGTCTGGGTCTTTGCACGAGATAATGGTCTGCCATTCTCGAGCTTCTTCGCCTATGTATGTTGACCCTAGTCCACTGAGACATGTTCTAACGTGCTTCTGAAGGTCCATCCCACGCTACACCTCCCCGTGAACGCCCTCCTGCTGGTCGGCACGATCGTAATGTGCCTCTCGCTCATTTATATCGCCAGCGCAACGGCGTTCAATGCGCTCATTTCTCTCCAAGCATTGGCACTGCATGTCTCGTACTTCTTCCCGATCCTCTTTTTCTTGATTCGGAAGCTACGAGGCCCGCCGCCACCATTTGGGCCTTTCAAGATGGGCGTAGTCGGAATACCGGTCAACATGTTCGCACTTTGCTACCTGATATACGTCGTGCTTTGGATGCCATTCCCGCAGATTCTGCCGGTCACGAAGGATAACATGAACTATGCCGGCCCCATCTTTGGCGCTGTTGTGTTGGGTGCTCTTGGTCATTGGTTCCTGCGCGCAAGGAAGACATTCCAGATGCCAGTCATACGCTACGAATAGACAAGGGCCGGTCTGATGACAGTGGAGCGGAAAGTGGATGTCTAATGATTTAAGGAAGCGAGTCACACATGGCCTCTCGCTATTGCGATCTCACTGGCTATGGCCATTCATGTTACTAGATACATACAGTACCACCAATATATCACCCGCGATTCAACGCGACCACCCGGATCAATACTGCTAGACCAAACCGGTCGCTTCTTTTGTCTTGCCAAAATCGACGTGCACGGCTAGTGATTCTTGCTCAGAGTCCATCAAGAGCAAGTTCAGACATGCGATGGCTACTGCCTCCACGAACCTTAGTGATGTATTGTGTAAGATATCCACCTTTGTCCTTTAGCGCGTACCTTAAATTT
The DNA here is from genome assembly GCA_001748405.1 of Paraphoma sp. B47-9. NCBI lineage: Eukaryota > Fungi > Ascomycota > Dothideomycetes > Pleosporales > Phaeosphaeriaceae > Paraphoma > Paraphoma sp. B47-9. Next base: position 22,995 of record BCLK01000234.1, read on the forward strand.
TGAGCCCCTCAGGAGACTTCGTGAAAACCGAGCCGAATTCTTGACTAAATCAGGTTAGACAGATCCTACACATCGCCTCCGGGGGATGATGCTCTTTGATCGGACATGCGGTCGTGCAGCGGCTATAACACTTCCTACAGTTCGGCATGCATCGGCCTCTTGATGGCGTATGCTCGAGCAATACTCGAATAGGATTATGCGACGATCAACGTCAACATCTAGATGCTGTATCATCCCAAGTGGGGTGTTGCGGCTGAGCCATCTTCTCCAATCGAAACAAGCGGCCCATTTCTCGACGTGCTATTGGCTCATCTCATGTATACCCCCGCGTAGATCTTCTGATCTAGACAATACGGTATCTCAATCTGAGCGAATTCGGACGTCTAGATCCTCATCCAAAATATCACAACGACCTCGTACTAAATTCTCTCGGTTTTAAAGTAGAACATCTCCTACGATCACGCGAATTGACACCATCCCTCCGAGACCTCGACCATCACAACGACCATTCGCCATAATGGCCCAAACCCTACAACCCTTGCCCCAATCCGGCCTCTCTCTATACCCTGGCTACCTCGCCTCAAAGCCCGAAACCTTCCACGTCAAAGGCCGCAAGGCGTTTTCCGATAAAGCATCCTACCTCATCTCCAACGCATCACCTTCGGGTGAAGCACTAACACCCTTCCTCGAGATCGTCCAGGACAAAAAGGGAAACATCATCTTCAAGACCCTGCAAGGCGAGGAAGTCATGAGAATTGTAAAAGAAGTTGTGAGCTGGAGTGGCAAGACGACTTATCGTGGGAGTAAAGCCGATGGAGTTGAAATGTGGAATTTGAGATTGAAGACTACATTGAGGAGGACCGAGTATAGTATGCATGCGTCCTTCCCCACATTGCCACTGATCCCGCTGTCCCGTCCCGTCCCGTCCCTTTCCCTTCTAGTCCCGCACTCCCCTGTTCCGTCTTCCATACATACTTATTCCGAGAGGGATGCGCTAACGCCACAATAGATGTAAAATTCATCGACGCCAGCCTAGCAGCCACACAAATCCAAGTCCAGAATAAAGTCTCCGATGCCGAGAAAGGCATTCTCATCAACGGCCAGCCGGGTGCGACAATGTCGCGCCAAGGGAAGTGGGAACATTTGCATCGCGTGGACCTGGTTAATGTGGCTCCTGGGATGGATATTTTGCTTGCTTTGGGGGTCAATTGGATTCGGGCGGATAAGCAGAACGAGGACAAGAACCTAATAGTGGGGGCATTGACTTCGATAGGAGATTGAGAAAGGAAGAGGCTGGGGGATTGTGGGGCCAAGATGGCGGGATTGACTGTGGACGCAGGCGTTGTGGTGTTCCCGCTATGTAACTTTGCTTGCCGATCGAAGTGTAGAATTTTGGGTTAGACAGGCGGCAAAGGCGTTTGGAATCTAGCGAGGCATTGTGATCATTTGGGTATCTCCCTATGTATCTATCCCTATACCCCCCCAATCATTATCATTATCATTCCTTATCATACAATTATCTCTTCAGCCCTTCTTTCTATTCAACCCGTGACAGTCTCTCCTCACGTCCAGATCCGAAAATGAACCTTCAGGCAGACATCCAATCTTGCTAATTGTCGGAAGTGCGGTGATTCGGCTGTCGCGACTACTCTGACTCCGGAACGACTCTCTTACAGGAGCGTTCTTTGGGTCCGGTATATTGAGCATTTCGACGGGTTCGTGATAAGGCGGTCGGGTTACTGCCACGTCTGAATCGGAGTAGTGGCTCATAGCTGATTCGAGGCGGCGGGAGCCGTTGCGCATGTGTCGATGCGTCGACGGTGTCATGGAATCGCGGGAGAACACGCTGTGGAAACTTCTGCCTCCTCCTGAAGCATGGCCACTATCGTTGGCTTCGAGAGTAATGTTGATCCATGATGACGGTTTCTTCCAATCGCGTGACCCTTTAGGCGTCTCGGCCTTTGGAGTCTGATTACTCCTGCTGGACCGACTAGTGATGTGAGACAAGAATTCTTTGACTTTTACGGGGAGTGCTTTGACGATCAGTATTCTTATTGATGGCAACGATACGCAGACGAAGCCAACAACAAGCTCCAACTCAGTCCAGATAGTGACTGGCACGTAGTCCCATGTTGGGTCGATGGAAATCTTGAACTCGAGAAGCGTTTGGAGGCGGATGATGGTTGCGACACAACCGAAAGTGCCGATGGAAAACATCACCCCCACCGCGATCTTCCTGTACCGCTTCATTTGAAGCTTTCTAATGAAAGCAAGTGGAAGAACAAGCAGGATCACGTCTTGTACTATTGCACTAGCCGAGTTTGCATAAGCAAGAGCTTGGATATCCATGCATTTGCCCTTGATGTCGCGGTTCCAAAAGCTGACGACAGGATCGCAAGCAAATATTGTGAGTAAGAAGATGAGCAAGGTATTGATCACGATGTAGGCCATGATGGCGTGGGCGGCGATACGAAATTGCCGAGTCTGGAAGATTTGGAGGTAGAAGAGGACCAGCGAGACCTTTATGAGTCCGAGGACAACGACGTAAGTGGACCATGAGATGTAGACTATGCTTGTCAGACGAGAGGCATCCATGTGATGGGACAAACGTACAAAATCGTAGGATGGGCATCAATCGTTCATCTTCTAGGTTCCAAAGATGTTCTCCAAAGCCAATTTTGGTCATAGCAAGAACGCAGGCGAGCGGTATCGTAGTCAAAAGCAATGCCGCAACCACGACCCAGTCGTCCCATGAGAGCCGCTTCGACACGACCTTGCCTGCGATTCTCAGAGCAACGAACAGAACGGCGAGTGAGTATACGATGCCGGTATACCAGAACATTTGCATACGCTTCGACTCGTTAGAGAAGCCACAAATGTCTGCCTGCACGCGCGAAGTCCCTAAGGAATCCGCCATGGTGCAGTTCGTCAGCATGCATGCTGAGAGTTCTTGAGCAAGCGCAACGTTTTCGCATACGCAAGCATTATCGTCGAGCGCGCAGCCACTTGCAGGCACCTTGAGGAACAGGCATTGTAACTGTGCTTGTTAGCTACTGAAGTCCGCTGTGTGGTACTCAACATACGCCACATGGTGGGATGTCGACAAGACCCAGTTGCCGAGCGTCCAGCCTTGCACCCAATGCGCCGCCACTGAAAAGTGTCACAAAGTACACAATGACAGCGACGAATACGAATGTTCTCATTTCATTGACTTTCCAAATGGCCCCTCCGGGTGGTATTTGTGAACATAACGGTGACTGAACAAGAAGAGGAAATAAGAAGGAAATATCTTGGACAGGCGAGCCGCCTCTTGATGAGGCCGTCTCGTCGAACCTTAACCTTAGATGTTTCGTGCATCAAGAATAATAGCGGCATGTCACCTCGTGGCAACGTCTTCTGTGCTCCAATCGTGTCCACGGACAATCTCGCCAAAGAGTGTTAGTGGAGCGTCGCGCAAGCATCGCTCGACACTAACGACGATCATGACTCGGGACATTCTTTGCGGATGCCGGCAGGTGGGTTTTGGGGTCACTGGGGTGGGGCAACCACGATGATTTGCAAAGTTAGCTGCGGTCGAGTTGCTCCTTCGTGGCTAGAAGCCATACAGAAGGTTTGGCGATCAAACGAGGTTGTACGGAAAGTGTCCGAAAACGTGCTTGATCAAGCCACAGTCACGGTCCGTCAACATCGGTTGCAAGCATACCACGAATTCGCAGATCTGGATTGCCGTAGATGTGGTCGCTGATCTGCCCGGTTGAACCCCGGCATGAAGGTTGGCACATCCTTGTTGATGTCATGAAGCTCACTGAGTTTGATGTTGTGAAGGCGACCACATCGCGCGCGGGACCTGCGAAATGCTCTAGTAGAGCATGACGCAGTGTCATTTTTCGGTCTTGTGATGAAGACGTACGAGAATCACCAATCGTCCATTGCGAAGAGTGCAATGGAAGGCAACATACTCCGGCCCGAGCGCTGGGCTTGATCGTGTTTGCGATGAAGCAGGGTCTTGAACTAGAGTTTGCATCGACGTTTTAGGTTGTGGCTAGATGTTGCCAGAAGAGCCGAGACATGGGCGCCAGTGGCGTAAACCGCAGGGCCGAGTCGTTCCTTCCTTCCCGCATGTCATCCAACCGAGGTTCCCCCATTGCTGCGCACCATTGACAGCTGCTATTCTTGGACGTAAATAGTGACTTCACATTTGTCCTGGACACCTCGACCAGCATCGAATGCTGATCCGAATTGTTCTTGGTGAGCTTGCGTATGGATCAATAGAGAGGCACGTGGAAAGCACGAACACTCTGTCTCATCGGGTTAGCAGCACAGCAGTAGATTATCTCGGCGAAAGATTACTCATCGCAGCACACCCACCAAGTCGATCGCGGTACTCCTGAAGATTGTGCATAGAAGATTTGTAGGAGGCGGACTTATGGGCCCTGCATTTTCTTGTCTGCATACGGATTGACTGGCCCAATACATTTCGTCGAGCGCTTCTCATTGGCCGGAATACCTGCTGCACATCTCAAATTCCGAGCTCCATATTTACCTCCTGCAGTAGTTCATGAGGGAGACCAGATTGGGAAACAGCTAGACTGGGGTAATGCACCGAGCTTGGTGCCCAATGCACCAACATAGAGTCTCCTTCATCCACATCTATTCTACATTCTCTTCCTCTTACGCCTTTTTGACTATAATCTCCGTTCTTCCATTCCGTCTTGAGTTTCGTGTAGAAATCCTCTAACCTGCATCTCAACATCCTCGCTCACGTTCTGTTCGCCCTGCTGTAACATCGCACGCCGATTGTGCCATCTTGTGACCGTATACCAATAGATGACAAAAACTATGAAGCTAGCTGCGAAAGGCGAAAAGATGCAGACTGGGATTAGCCAAGGCAGGGGAATGTGCAAAGGGCCGACTTTGATATCTTCGGGATTACGACCACGAGGGATGAGCATGGTTTAATCGCGTGATGGGTGGGTTGAGAAACGAGACCGGTGAGATGGGGAGGGATTAGCCATGGAAGTGGAAGGGCGATTAGCGGTGGACGAGGGTGTTGAAAGGACAAGGGAACAGTGTTACAGATCTTTAATGTTATGGTATTGTGGAGTTGGATGGATGTGTCATTGTCTCAAAGTCTTCTTCTTCTTCGATGGTGTGGAACAAGGAATGCACAATGCTCTTTGTTGCTGCAAATGCTGACGGCCGGCATAGCGGCATGATGTGACCGTCTAGTTGCCACAGTTGGGGTTGCATCCAGCACAACGACAACAAACTGGGAACTGGTAGGTTTGCATGTTGGGCCAAAGATGCCTCACTCATTCACCTCGCCCATCTATCGTCGCCACCACCGTTTTTCGGCGAAGCGGGCGGCGAAACATCATACCCAAATGTCCCAATCCCCGGCTCGCGGATCGGCCCAAACGTCTCACTTAAAGGGGACACACAGCGTACGTCTGCATGTTGCGAACCGTGATGAGCAGGAGTCGGTGGCTCTGTGATAATTGGTGGGTGATGTAAAACATCGGGCATACTCGTCAAGCTTGGAGGCGGCTGATGAGACTGAAACGTATCAGCAGCAAACGGCGCATCCCACCCTTGAGCGTGCGCGAGTGCAGAAGCGTCAATACTTCCGAGCGTTGATGCAGAACTCGCCTCTCTCCGACGTCTGGCCGTGACAGGACCCTGATCGTCGGCCGTTGATGCTGGCCTGGCGGCAGTTTTCTGCGCCTCACGCGTCCTCTGGTTGCGCTCTAGTCGCGCACGATATGCGTCGTCGATCGCATCGTTCGTACTCCTCCCTGCTGTCCGTCTTCGTCCGTTTTCCTGATGCAGACCTTTCTCCGCGGTAGATCTCTTACCCTTGCTACCATACTTGAACCTTTTGCGCCGAACTGCGCAGAAAAGAACAGCCAGGACAATGAAACATACTGTGCCAATAATAGCGCCGATAATCGCCTTATTACTCGATGTATCTGGCTCGTCAGCATTCCTTCCAGCGGTGGAATCATAGATCTTGAACGACACGCCGGTAACTTCTGCGGCGCGGGTCTTCCCAACGGTGTGGGCGACATGCACTTCAGACATGTGGTGCGCTACGTTGGTGCCTGAGACAGCGGCGGGACGCACGCTTGTGGGGGTGGCAGGGGGTAAGGGCTTGTCGTCGGAGTGACTAGTGTGATAGGCGGCACGTGGCATTGACATGGTTGGAACAGACGGTGATGCGGTCGGTGTCATTGTACCGGGCTCGTGCGTGCAAGACCCCGTGCATGTGTGCGATGCAGCAGCTTGCATCGCAATCACAGTGACGGTCTGTGTAATTACAACACGAGATGTACGTGTGCCAAGTGTTTCAGTTGTCGATGAGGGTAGGGCAATGGAGGCTGAGACTGGTGGAGCGCTGCTTCCAGAAGTTATTGCGGCATCTGAAGGAGCGATGGAAAGGATGCTCACTGGTGGAGCACCACTTCCAGAAGTAGCAGTCAGTGTGTGAGACATCGGAGCTGATGTATTTGATGCTCCCAACGACGGCATTGCCGAAGACGACTTCGAGACATCGGACTTTGAAGTATTTGGCGACCTAGCCGTGCCAGTCGGCCAGTTGAAGCCCGAAAGCGTAGACATTGCGTGTGAGCTTGGTGAGTCTGTATATGCGATTTTCTCTCGTAATCTTTATGTTGTTGCTAGAAATATGTAGGAGGGGTCTGGACCGCGAGCTTCAATCTTGTGGAGCTTTTTGAACGGGGGAGTCGGAAATTATAGGAGGATCAAGAATCAGCTAAGATTAGATGCGATGTGGACGTACAGTGTGAGTGAACGGACAAGATCATCGTGTGCACTCACAATGTTTATGGACCGCGGTTGCTGTAGCAGTGAAAGCGTCGATGGAAGACTTACTCAGAAGTGCATCTAGAGTTTCCGGACAGATCGAGCGCCTCTAATGCATGAGTAGGCTGAATGGTCGCACCAGACCTAGAAAACTAAATAGCTCGATAATCAACTATACAAGCCACTGTGACCAACGTGGATGAACATCCAGCTACGTGTATCACCCTTCTCAATTGTGTTCCTAGACTCCACGCACTCTCCCACCCAGTGAGTGACGCTACACTCCACCTCATCATAACCACATCTCTCCTCACATCCAGCAACGTGTCCTAGCATACAGCCAGCACATAACCCCCCACTCCAATTTTCTCTCCCTCCACTCCCCTTTCACTACCCCAACCTCATCAAATCCCATCCAATGTCCACCAACACCCCATACAACCTCCCCCTTCTCCCCTCCCTCACATCCCACGACACCCTATCCAACCTCCGTCTCCACTACCCCGACGCCGTTGCCGACGCGTACACATACCCGCACCACCAGATTCTGCAGGCACGTAGCAATGACAATGGTGGAGGAAGACTGGATGAATGGACGTGTGATGCGATTACTGTTGTTTTGAGATATGTGGACGAGGTGAGTGGGATGGTTAGGAGGGTTAGGAGGGTGTTGTTGGGGGTTGAAGGGGAGATGGAGAGGAGGGAAGGGAGGGGGGAGGGGGTGTGAGGATTGTGGGTGGATGGGCGAGGTGGGATGATGGTGATGGGGGTTTGGAGGGATGTGTGGTTTGTTGTCCGGGGGTGGGTAAGAAGAGATATCTCGGCGTGGAGGGAATATGTACATCATGAACTTGTTTGCAGACTAGCCAATTCCTGGTTCAGATGGCTACTCTGATGAAAACTGTACTGGCATGTCAACCACGAGTGGGAAGTAAATTATTCATTATATCGTGCTAAGTCACACCAAAGCCATCTTCCACCTCTAGGTAACCTTGACCTCTACCTCAACCAGCAGCAACAATACCATCCAACCCCCCACCACACACCCTCCACCCCCCACCCATCCACCAACCCATCCCACCCCTCAACCCTACCAATCACAATCCCGCTCATAATACTTAAACTCGGGACTCGGACTCCTCCCGCTCCGATTCCTCCCCGCCGCACCACGATTCCACCTAGGCCGAATCACAGCCTGACACTTCGGACAAGCTTGTTTCGGACAACTCGGGCACTCTAGTAGATACGTCCATACATCAGCGCATTCAGGACACGCGGCGCGACCTTGGATTTTATCCCACCAGCCGTCGTGGGCGCATGTTGACATTGTCGTGTATTCCGTATCAAAGCCAAACGATGCTGTGTACGGAGTGCGGGCTGCTTGTTCACGTCGTCTGCGGTCTTCCTCCTGTTGTTTATAGTACGCTGCTAGTATCTCAGCCTGCTTTTTTTGATACGCAGCTTGGACCTCCGCGTGCAGTTTCCGCGCAGCCTCAGCAGCTTCTCGGATTTTCCTATCTTGTTCATCTTGCTGCCGTTTCCGAATCGCGGCTAATCTCTCTCGTTCCAATCTTTCCTTTTCCAATCGTTCTCGTTCCTTCTCTTGTCGCGCTCGCCACTGCCTTGCATAGATTCTAGCCTTGATGCTTTGGATTTTCGATTCGTCGCACTGGATCGCGGCGTCGGCATCGTCTTTTGCTTTGCGGAGTTGGGTTTCTTGGAGTTGTAGTTCGGTCTTCTTCGCGGCTAAACGACGTTCCTTCATGTCCCGCTGAATCCGACGCTCCTGTTTTTCTCGATCTTTACGTGCTTTTTCCTCCTCGCTTTCTTCGGGCTTCTTGTATAATGGTGAAAGCAGCCATGTGGTCCAGCTGTTCTTGCTCGCCTCTGCGGCGGCCTCGGTGGCCCGGATGCTGTCTAGATTCTTGATCTCTTGTTGTACCTGTCGGACACTCCGCTGCAACTCGGAGATGGATGATTCGAACACAGCATTCTTTGTCCGCCAACGCGCAGTACGCTCTTCCTTTGACTTCTCGAGCGCAACGATCTCTTTTGCTTCCCTCTGTGCGTCTGTCTCTTGATTTGTTGCAGGCGACGCACGTGGGACGTGTGAGCTCGTGGCAGAATCTTTTCGTTTCAGGGAAGGGTAGATGCGGTCGTACGCCTGCCGCTCGCCTGCACTTTTCAGTGTCTCGTAGGCGCGTAGGAGCTTTGACAATCCTAGTCAGCACGGTACCGGGCCAAATGTGTTCTTGGTGAGCTCAACGCTGACTTACCAGCTGGAAAGTTTCAGTGGCATTGATCTTGGTGTTCCGATCTGGATGTAGCTTGAGCGCTAATCGCCTGTACGACTTGGTGATAAGCTCTGTTGTCGCAGTCTGTTTGACTTCGAGGATCGCGTAGTAGTCGTCAGTGATGGCCGAAGGCGCCATTGTATGGCGAAGATTCCACCTTCGATCAAGACGTGGCCGAGCGGCACGATGAGTGAATTCTTTGATTTCTTCTTCCTTCCAAGTGCTCCTGCAGAGCTGACATATGCATGTGTTACATTGCCGGGTACAGCAGCACCCAATGACTATGTGCCACAGATAACGTGCAGCGGGCATCTAGGCTTGTGACGATGGCGAGAAATTGGTGTAACAACAACATCGTCCACGACTTCCCTCCGTCTCAACCTGTACATCATTCAGGACCGATGGGCGATGATGGCAAGGCAAGTTTGCTAATAAAAGCTGCAGATCGCAATATTAATAGGAGAACAAGGACGAGACCGGTCTGAAGAGCACTGCGACAAAATATCAAGAGTGAACGAATCGACTTTATAAGAAATGCAAGCTATCAAATAAACGCCAGAGGTATCAATGCGTCCAACCCATAATGTGTCCCAGAACGCCCATATCCTTTTCCAAAGGTAACATTTTCAACCAAGAGAGATACAAAGACATCTACTGGTGAATCTGGCTCACCTGCCCATTGCCCTGGGCGCCACCCCACTCGCTCTCGTTGTCGCTTCCGACGTCTGTCCACGAGTTGGGCGTCATGACGCCGGTCCTGTCATCGTTGTCGAGCTCACTGAAGCCAGCTTCTGAGAAACCAGCGTCAGTGAAGCCGCCCTCTGAGAAGACCTCGGAACGCGCGTCGTGGTCTGCGTCGTTCTGCATGCTGAGGATACCGATGTCGTCGGCGTTGCTGCCTGCGACGGATGCACCAGTCACGATGGAGTGGGAGCGTTCGGAGCGGGGTGTGAGAGTGCCAGTCGAGATGTGGTCGGCTTCGTTGTCGAAGAACTGCGTTCGGTTGAGAGGGTCTTGGGTGTGGGAGGCGTCGGATGTGAAGGAGTAGAAGGACTGTGCTGCCTGATCGGCCTCGTCGTGGCTCTCACGCTCTGGCTGGACAGACTCGGGTGTCAGATCGATCAGTGGTGTGGCGGCGGTAGGAGGCGTGGTGGGTTCGATGGTGGCGGAGCTTTCGCGCGTCCCGGGTTCCACATAGTTGAACGGCTCTGGTGAGGGAGCCTCGTCGTCGCCGACATCGAAGAGCACGTTCTCGTCGGAGAAGGGATTGGACATGGCGGCAGCTGCGGCGGTTCCAGCTACGAAGCCGGCCGCACCGCGCTTCCTGGCGGCGCCGTCTGACGTGTCGTTGCCGGTGGCCGTGGTGTCGCCTCTGAGCATACCATCGCTGCCTACCATTGTGTCGAAGCTCTTGGTCCGGTCGGCCCGTGACCTTCGCTCCGCCATCTCCATGTTCTCGGTCCCAATCCTGGCCAGCTCGTCGAGGTCGACTGCGACGCCCTCCTCCCTTGCTCGGCGGATCAGCTCATTCCTGTTCCGCTTCACCAGCTCCTCTCTCCGGCGCTTCCTCTGGTCGAAGTCATCGGACGATTCGCTGGACCGGCGGGGCTGGATGTCGTCACCGAGGTTGTGGAGGGCGACGGCGATCTTGCGGCGGGACTGGTCGACCCAGGCGCGGACTTGGGGCGACTCGTAGATGGCGATGCCGGCGGCTACGACAATGGACGCGGCGATGATGATGCCTGTGGCGAAAGGGTGGTTAGGTCGAGCGGGGGTGCGTTGGGATGGAGAGGCGGATCTCACGCCGGGTCCTGCAAGCAGGTTGGCAAGAGCAAGGAGACAACATGGGATGGGATGGGAGAAGCACAGCGCGAGGCAGTTGCGCCGAAGTGAACACGACAGTCGTGCATAGTCTGAGAGCTACGTACCTTTGGCTAGTGGCGCAGGCATGATTGCGGACTTCCGGAACAGCGCCCTTGTTTGTATGCGCGGAGATGGTTGAGGAGGTGCAGTAATACAAGTTGAAGGGGATAGAAAGGGTGAATTGCAGCCTAGAGGCTCGTCGATGCGAAAGAAGGGACGGGCAGCCGTACGGACTTGGTCATCGTAAGAGCCGCCACCGACACAGCCGCGCCGCGTACACGGCCGCCGACTATCATCCTGGAACCGGCTTTGGTGGGGTCGCGTGAGCTGATCACGCTATTCCTGATATGTCGCTAGATCTGCCGTGCTCCCGGGTTTGATTGGCCAGCATCCCTGCACTCGTTTCGAGGTAGAGTATGCTCTTCACACCTTGCCTATAAAGTGCAACATTCACTGGTTCCTTCCTGATCGTTAACTTCGTGGATATCGGGGTCTTAAGCGTTCAAAAATCCGACACCTCAATCACATCAATGTAGAACGACCATCGTAGCTGCTCTATGCGACCAACGACAGCAGCATCGAGTGCAGACTAACAGCATTCAATCACTTTGCTCAGTGCGTGAGACAAACATGACTAAATTTTTATTCAATGAAAGTCCACAATACAGCATCATGCTTCACAAACGTACCCAGATCACAAATCCAACTATCAAACTAACAAGCCTTTGGACATCCACGCCAAACCATCATCTTTTTGCCCATTTCCCAACACCAACAGACCACTAGCACCATGCCACCCATTCTCACTTCCGCACTTGCTCACTTACAAAATACCGCAAATGATTACATGTTCGCCGCATCCAACTACCCTCATCAGACTACATACTTACATTCTCAAAAGTCCCCACAGCGTCCTCGAGTCTCGGAAAGGCGGTGGCGCCGCAGCAGCAGCTGCCGCCGGTCACGCAGGCGGTAAAGGCAGTCATCACTCAAGCCATGGCTCTAGCGGTTCTGGTGGTGGGAAGCTGCTTGGTATACTATTTGGATGCACAATTGCGGCTGTTGTGCTTGCGTTGGGCTTGGGATTGTGAGTTGCAAGGTCACGGTGGAAAATTGGATGCGTGCTGATTGTGGAGTAGTTGGTGGAAAGTACGCAGGATGAAGAAGAGGCAGAGAGGTGAAGGTTATGGGCAGATTTTGGGAGGCGAGCGTTGATGAATGGGGGAAAGTTTCGTACAGGGAAGGCGTGCTTATGGAGGATTGGGTCTATCGGTTTAAAGGAATCAGTATGCTGCATATCTCAGAAGACGAAGTGAGCTGAAGATGCGACTATTACAAGCCATGTGCGACACTTTATACATCACATCACATACTATTGCCACTTCCCGTGCCGTATCTTGCTCGTACCGACCTCGTGAAGAATCCAACACTCCTCTACAGTCGCACAAAGACACATCCTTCTTCACACTGCCAACCAACAACCATGCCCGTCACGTCTACAGAACAGTATTGTGACGGCCGTCCATCACTAACAATCTTCGTTCACCGCCAAACAGCTATTTCAAGTACCACAATGCGAGTGACTTGATTGTTCCCTGATCAGAACATATTCCCCTGCCAATTTCGTTACATATCTCTAGTCATAACTTCTACACTAGTCTTCAACATGCCAATCAACCTCGACGCCACTCTCGATCTCTTGCAGAGAAGTGCCTCATATGCAATGTAAGTCTGACCCTACTCACCACCCGAATCCCTACACGTTCACGTCCACTTCCCTGCTACACATGCCCACCGATACTCACCCATCACAGCAACTCCGTCCTCCACCCCCGCCAAAGCAGCAGCGCACCCAAACGCAAAGTCTCCATTGGCAAGATCGCAGTAATATGTCTCGGCGCTGGATTCGCTTTATTCATGTGTGCACTCGTCGTCTTCCAGTACGTCTCCGTTCCCCCAACGCAACCCGCACAATTTATTCCGGAGTTTGGAGTCTTGTAGTGCTAATGGCGAATGTAGCCTCTTCGGGAAATACAAGATGCGCAGAAACACCAAGCGCGAGGATAGGTTGAGGCAGATTGGAGATGAAGAGGCGTTGAGGCCGGGCGATGGGGTTAGTGAGCATGCGAGGAGGGAGGAGGTGGAGGCGGGGTATAGAGGGGCAGAGATGGGTGGTGGGGGGTATGCTGGGAGATGAAGGGTTAAATGGGGTGGGTTGTGTAGAAGGATGGAGGGAGGGTATGCTAAGGTTTGGGTGGATAGATTTGAGCAAATGAGGACGACATAGAAATGATGGGAGAGAGAAGGGAAGATGTATTACGTGTGTTCAAGGTGTTCCATGTCGACTACCTACTTCTCAACCACAGAAGGTTTCCGCATTTCAAGATCACGTTGTGCCAACTCGTACAAGCTCTTCCAGGCGCATTTCAACGTCGCTGTCTATATGCGTCATATCCATCCCTGCCTCCATCATAGCCGCGCTGAGTCGGATATGTTCGCGGTCGCGACGATCCATTCGAGTATGTTCCGCCACGACGTGGGTCAGGTCGGGTAGAAGGTAGATCTCGGCCACCGTACACGGATCCTTGCTCACGCTGTGATGGCATGTATGCCGATGACGGTGCCGGCACTTTCCACGGACGACTCATTGGTCCCCGATGATAAGGTTGTGGTGAGGGCGAGTAGGGAGATGCTGGAGCGAGCGCACGTGGTCCGGCTGGGGCACTGCGAGGTGGTGTGTCTATGTCATCTGGCCGCGGGCGTTTCGGGATGCGGTATGGTTTCTTCGGCTCCTCGACCATGGATTTTCTAGACAGGGCCACTTCTGCGGCTACACCTGGCTGATCCTCATCGGTCATTGCAGTCTCTTCGCTTGATGGAGACTGCGCAGCCCATTTTGTCCCCATCTCGTGTTTCGCGTCAAGTTCCCGCGAAGCCTGGCGAATTTCCGCTTTCTCGATACCCATCTTGAGTGCTTCGCTGACCACGCCATGTAAGGCGAGAAAAGGGAAAGTCAGGACATGGCGAATGGGTAGTTTGAGGTCCATTTGCACTTCATCGTCATCGAAGTCCAGGAACAATTGGGTCTTATTCTGTGGGCCACTTGACGCATTTGTGTACTGAGACTCGTGCCTCTTGTACTCGACTGGCATCTCGTCAAAACAACCTTTCGTACGCCACTCCTCCAAGGCATTGCGATCAAGATTCTGAGGTCCAAATGGCTTTAGCGGTTGACGAAGCGCGCGAACTAGGGACTGTGTGTGCAGCACATTCAGATTGAGCTTCGGCGTGAACGAGTCGCATATGCCGAGATACCATGCGAGGCACTGTGTCAGGTCGCGTGCATCAAGCCCGGTTGGGAGATGTTGCAACCCTTTCAACAGGTCGTCAAAAGTCGGTAGGGTAAAGCCCTTTCGAAAGCTCTGAAGGTAAGGGCCAGGAGCAAGATGGTCGGTGCGCAGATTAAAATCCGATTTACCTTTGTATGTGGCAGTCTTGAATCCAGGAATAGCAGTCTTGACGATGTCGCGCTGGTAGTTGTTCATGTAGGCTGCAGATGTATGGTGATCCGGTGTGCCACGGAAATGGGCCTAGAAGAGTGAGCTACGATATCATAGAGCGCACGATACCAAAACGCTTACCTGCATGCCCATGATGTCTGCCCCGCGATAATCGTTGTTTGTAAGCCTGATCATCACGCCCTTCCAGCGCACATGATGCGGGTAGAATGCGCATATCTCTTTCGCAGAGAGCGGTATACCTGGTGGGAACATGGCGTCCACGTGAGGCGCATCGTAATACCAGCCGTAGTTGGCTCCTAGATCCTCCACGTCCTTTGCGTCTGGGGCGCGTAGAGCTGAACATATATTTTTTGCATTGAAGCTGTACGTTTCGTCCACCCAGGCACGTTGGAATAGGGGAAATGTGTATAGAGATTCAATCGAGTCCAGCATATGGGGGCTGTGGATAGTCCAGGCGGTTCGCGCGGTCGCTGGTGTGATCGGTGAGGACAATCGTGGCAATGTGCTTGGATTGGCTGCCAACGAATGAGTGCGATCTGAACGGCCTGGCATTGGAGTTGGCCGCGGAGATCGGGTCACTGTTTCTTGAATGCGCGCTTTTCTCTTGCCTGTGAAGTGTAGGCGAACAATGTGGCCCTTGACTTCATATTTTGGTTCCTCGCCCTCCACATTGCCAGATTCGATGCGTTTGTACGTTGTAACCTGCGCCCACGCATGCTTTCTCAAAGTCATGGGTTTATATGCCACTGTCTTCTGCAGCTCAAATCTCGGCGACCCAAACGGTGACAGCATTTCCGTGCTGTCCAACGCTTGCACAGCTGAAGCCGTATCGGTCGTCCCAGGATCGCTTCCTATGCCGCTGCCGGTTTGACTGGGAGATTTGCCCATTTGAATCCTCGCGGCGTTGCTTTGGTAGTCGTAGTCCATCGTGTCCCACACAGATCGTGCTTTCGGCGCGTCTTCGAAGTCATCGTGTTGAATGACGCCGGTCGCGTAGCGCCAGTCGCGTGTTTTTGGAATCCAGGTCGAGTTGCGCTGAGGGCGAGACTGTCGGGCCAGAATGTCCGCCTCCGACTTGAGATTTTGGTTATCGTGGATACCCATGGTTGATCGACACCTCACGAGCGCGAGTTGACAGGATCACGGTCAGATTGAGCCGATTGACTAGATGGAGACCATAGCAAGAGTAGCGACCTTGTTAGTGATATCTCAACGAATTGGGAAAACTCTGTTTTCACCTTCACCAGGAGCACATTGCGGAAATAGAAACGGACGCCTGATCGAACGCACAATCCCCACCAGCAACAACGAAGCGCCATATTTCACCACGTTTGTTGCGACTATGCAGTAAGATGGTAAGTCGTGATATGCCTCAACTTGGACACAAGATTTCCATTCTCAACAGAATAAATTCCAGTGGCTTACTTGAAAAGACTTGGAAGGAAATATAGATCGTGTGAAGAATGAGGTTTCTGGTACCCTGCGGTAAAAGAACTACAAATGTCCAAATTCTGGAGTACTAGGTTTGAAGGTCACGCTGTAGACAGAAGAAATTGTGTCAAGAAGAAAGGAGAGACAAAATGAGAGAAAGAAGGGTCTGATGACAGTTATGCCGTGTTGCTCAGCGGAGGTAATACGCGTGCCGCTATTTGAGCAACAAATACTTCGCAAGTGTTCAAGAAAGGCAAGATCCTTGAACTGAAGCTATGCTGTTCATGAAACTTTGATCTTGTCATTGACAATACTATCCGTCCTATCAGTGTACTCTCATCAAAGCGTTGCGGTTTTGAGCACGTCGAGCACCAATTGCAACGGCTGAGTTCACAAATTGAGCGACTTTATGCTCAAGTGAATTCATGAGCATGTCATTCAGTGTGGGTGAAGAATGCAGAACTATGTCAGCAACATGGAGTCTTGTGTGTCGGCTAATCCTTCCTTAGCAAATGGTTACGTCACGCCTTCTGGCCGAGGCGCTGGTGGAGGTCCGCGATAAACTCCTGCACTATCCGACGCGGTTCCGCGATATCATAACAATCCATCAGACGCTCTCTTCAATCAAACGCCGTGCACAAAGACTCACCAAAAGTCCCATTCCTCTCAATCACAATGTCAACAAAGACTGTCCCCGTTCTGACCCTCGATGGCGCAAAGACCGCGCTAGCGGCTGCTGAAGCTCGCTCCAAGGAGATCAAGATACCAATGAACATCGCAATTGTCGACAATGCGTGCCATCTTCTCGCATTCGCACGCATGGAGGGCGCAAAGTTCACATCAATCAACATCGCAATCGACAAGGCCTACACAGCAGCTGGTCATCGCGCGCCAACCTCAATTTACAAGGAGAATGTATGGCCAGGCGGACCCGCATATGGCATCAACCACAGCAACAGCGGACGCTTCATGACTATCGCTGGCGGTGTACCGATCGTAAAGGATGGTGTGGTTGTTGGAGCTGTTGGCTGCAGTACTGGAACACCGAGCCAGGATGAGGATGTTGCTAAGAGAGGAGTCGAGGCGGTTGAGAAGAGCTTTGGGTTGAAGGCGAAGCTGTAAAGCCCCGAAGATACCGCGACCACCCGCTGCGCGATGCTTACACGATTATTGCATGCCTGTAGGGCTCCGCAACAAACAATGTGACTATGCAGCCCACTTATAGCATTCGCAGAATCCGCTTACTCTGATCCATGTCCTCTTACTGTTTTGGCACATCGAGTCGGTTGACATAATGACGATCGCGCGCTTTGAGATTAAGCAGCCCTACCGTTACCTGTTTTCACAGCCACGTTGCAAGCAATCCTTCGGCAGGCCACTTAGACTGAAGGCAATTTCCGCACGGTCACCGTGAAACCTCAGTTCATGCAGCGTTTGTTTGGATGCGATTGGTCAGGCTTGTTTTGCTAGACCAAATGTGTACCGACTTGCCAGAATAGCCACTGGCAGCGGGTACCTTGCAGGGGACCCCGATGCTTTCTTCATAGAAAGTTATTTTTGGTACTCCGATGAAGGATGCAACACCAAGCCAGATGCAAGTATGTAAGTCGCCCTGTCGCACACCACGCTTCTGGTTGCCACCACTCTTCTGCGATCACTTCGCCACGTCCAAGGTCATTTGAAGATGCGTTCGACACTATCGCTAGCGATAGGCCTACTGGCGGCATTGGCTGGAGCTTCAACGCCGAAGGCACTTGAAGAAAGGCAGAGTGCTGACCGCTATGTCTTTGCCCATTTCATGGTGAGCGCTGCAGAAGATACTAAATTATTCACAATTAACGGGTGCAGATGGGCATTGTAGGCAATCGTGCCAGCTCGGCCGCATATGATGCAGAGTTCGAGCTTGCCAAAGCAGCTGGCATTGACGCTTTCGCGTTGAATATGGGACCGGATGTCTCCAACACGCAGCTAGGGTATGCCTACGAATCCGCAGCGCGTGTGGGCATCAAAGTCTTCATATCTTTCGACTTCAATGATGGACTTTTCGCTGTGGGCGATCCAGCCGCGGTCGCTGATAGGATTAAGGCATTCAAAGACAACCCAGGCCAGTTGAAGATCGATAACAAGCCCTTCGTTTCGACCTTTGCCGGCCCCGGTCTCAACGTTGCTGCTGTTGAGGCGGCTGCGGAGAGCGACATTTTCTTCTTGCCAAACTGGTACGTCGGCAGCGATCAGACCGGTACCGATGGCTTCTTCAACTGGATGGGCTGGCCATCCGATGGCAATAATAACCCAGGAACAACTGGACCTAGCAATGACATCTGGGGCGACGCTGCCTATATCAAGTACACTGGATCAAAGGAGCGGTACATGGCACCAGTCTCGCCCTGGTTCTCTACTCATTATGGAGACTGGGTCAGCTATCGCAAGAACTGGGTATTCCAAAGCAACGATCTCTGGTTTACGCGATGGAATGAGATCCTCACACTCGGACCGCGATTCATCGAGATCGTCACCTGGAATGACTTTGGCGAATCCGCCTACGTTGGACCTCTAGCGGGGCAGCACTATGATGATGGTCACAGTAAATGGGTCAACGACATGCCACATGGGGGCTGGCTCGAGATGGCAAAGCCATACATTGCCGCATACAAGGCTGGTTCCACTAGTGTCACGGTCACGGACGAGAAGCTCGTATACTGGTACCGCCCAACACCAAAGGACATCACCTGCAGCGGAGACAACCTCGGCAAGCCCAACGGCTGGGACTTGATGACGGATGAAGTGTTCGTCGTCGCCCTGCTCAAGACTGCTGGTACTGTCACTGTCACGTCTGGCTCAACGACTCAGGACTTCGAGGCACCCGCTGGTATCAGCCTTCACAAGCTGCCCATGGGCGTCGGCTCTCAGAAGTTCTCCCTCAAGCACGGCGCGACTGAAGTCTTTGGCGCCACGTCCGAGCGTGACGTTGTCAACACTTGCCCTTGCGGCATCTACAACTTCAATGCCTACGTTGGTACCGTACCTCCTGCTGCGCCCGATGTCTTGGTCGACAACAGTGCTATTACATCGAGCGTTCCTGCTGGCTATCAGTGCGAACCAACGCCTTCGCTTCCTATCCGTGCTGCCGCTGCCAAGGCGACACGTGGTCTAGGCCTGGAGGCTGTGGTCGGAAAGGATGAGGAGGGTGCCGCTGCGGCATCCCCCATCGCTTCATTGCGCACTCGATGGTGGTAGCTTTGCACCTTAGAAGACCTACATCACCTGTCAAAACGATATATTCGCACGTTATGCTGATCGACTTCACTTCGTCGTCCTGCTGTAATGTGCTTGATGACTATGTTCGCTCTTCACTCCCACCGTCACAGATTCTGCCTTCGGACAATCACATTGTGACTCGCGTGATGATTGTATATTTTGTTTGCTAGTGTCTAAGTAGCTACGCCTACGCTAGCCCTATATACCAAACACAGCAAAGAGTCAAGAGCTACAATTATTTCGAACGATTCAACTGGCTAGGCTTATCCTATGTTGGGTGTCTAGTTTCGCAACGGCGCTGTTAGATCATGGAAATATAGATCAAGTATGTCGCGCTACAGTGAAGGCACAGAAAAACTTCTAGAACACCATGATGAAGCTTTTGCTTGCTGTTAAGTCCAGAGCATGTAACTTAAACAGCCGGAAACATCGTCTCGCCCCTTCAAGATATCTTAAGCTCATGAAGGTCTCAAGAAATAAGGGTTGAAAGAATGGCGTGGACCTGCGAGGGCTGACGCATTGTCCACGGAACAACGTCATGTCACCTCCTCACAACCATGTTTCCACTTCACTCGCGTTCTTTCACATATCTAGCGTCAAACCAATATGTATATGGAAGCTTCAAGGGTTTCGCCATTAGGATTTGTGTGACCATTCCTCGTGCCCACAAATGCTTGCAGAAAGCAATTTGGTTTCCACATGTTCACAGTGTAGCTTAGTCACATCAAGGGAAATAGTCTAACAAAGAAGCTTTTATACTTCGCTCGCACTTCCGCCCGCGTAGCCTTGTCCAGCCTCACAGCTAAGGCAGTATAATATGTATTTACCGATCTCCAACAATCTAGCACCAACGAACACATTTGCAGAGTCGGAGGCATTCGGCCGCGAAGGCAGCTCCGTAACACTGCCGCTCGGATTCACGAGATCGCTTGTGGCCCGCCAGGAGGCTTGGATACCATCTTTCACTCCCAGGCAGACTTTAGCGGCTTTGCCAACAATTACCATCAGCGTCGAGCCAAGATCAAGCGCCTCTACCATTCCAGAATCTTTTACACAGTCGCATGCCTCGCCAAGCTCAACGCCCGCGCGACCTCTTTCGTCCTCTGATTCGGACCTTTGGATCACTAGAACACGGTCAACTACAAGGGACATCACTCGAACCATCGACAGCACCATAGCGTCTACTTCGGTTACGTCATCTGCACAAACAAACTCAACAATAACCACGTCCACTGAAAGCTTTCCTTTCACTAGTGCCGATATAACCTCAATTTCGACCCCGCTTCCAACCACAGCCACCACTTCACAGCCGTCGGCTACAAGCACGAACGAACCCTTCTCCAAAGAAAACGGCAAGCACATCGGCTCAATCGCCGGTATAGTGGTGGGCTCCATAATCGGCGCAATACTGATCGGTCTACTTATATACACAATAAGTGCACTTTACCGCGGTATCAATGTGTGTAATTGCTTTGGTGGTGGCGGGCGAAAAGACAAAAAGAAAGCCGTCAACCAGGACTATGTACCGCCACACCCAGGTCAATTGTATCCGATGTCTGGCATAGGAGCGGCGCCGAGGTTGGAGGACATTCCTAGGCCGCTGATGTCGCCCAGGCGTTTCACTGGCGATGGGAAGGTGAGGCTGAAGCGTGGGAAGAAGTCGCCGGTGCAAAGGGGGTTGGATACGATTCCGGAGGTTGATTCGGTAGTTTCGAATAAGTGAAGGAGATTCAAGCTTCAGTGTATGCAGGTGCGTCTCAGAGTTTGTAACCCATGGTACATGGTATGGCGTGGCTATTGGTATCCATAGTCATGTGAATTCTTGGTACTCTGCGTTGTTGAATACTAGAAACCTTTCTAGTATTGAAAATTCAGAGCTCGGCTTACGCAGTCAAAGATGTAAGTGTGACTTTGTTAAGGCTCAGACGGATGATAAGAGATCCTAGAGAACAACCAGAAAAAAATTCGTTAAACAATTTCGACGTGGCTACATTTTGAAACATCCATCGCTTCCCCATCCATAATGCCATCTACATATGCCTCACTGACAATTTGATAACGTCCATTGCTTTGACGCCGAAGAACAAATGGGACTTGTGCGCCCCTGATTAGTGCGATAGCATCGCCTCGCTCGACATGCTCAGAACTCAGCACCAAATGCCCCTTCTTTGTGACAAATGGAAGTCGCCCTAAACTCTTCCCAATAATATCCGAGTCTAGCGGATTAGATTGCCCTGCATTGGACTTGGTCTTCTCAACTTGGCTAGCCAAAAACCGCTGGGCCTCGAACGCAGTACGTTTGTTCTTAATCTGCATGTATCCTCTTCGTAGTAGGATTACAGCGTCAGAAAATCGACTCTCTCCAACCCTTGCAAGTTGTCCATCTTGGTTGAATCCAACACCTCCTATTGAGCTTCTTGCCGCTGCACGTAGGCGATCGCCAAAGTTGCGGTTATGTTGTTTTCGAAAGTAAGTAAGACGAATAAATTCAAGCAGCCACTGTACAGGCCACGATAAAGTCTCTGAGACTGGCACTTCTCGGCTAGTGACTCTGTTTGGAAAGACCCCGGCCGCATGTATTTCGTCGTAAATGTGGCACATAATTGTGATTCCCTTAATGCCTCCGTTTCTCGTCCTTACTGTGATTTGGGCATCTTGTGGCTCGGCCCCGGATGCATTAAATCTAGGATCAAGGGTTATATGGTCATTTTCAACATCTTGTAGCATATCTGTTACAGACTGAGACCAGTCGGGAACCCACGACGGTAAACCTGAAGACCTACGGGGCTGGCACATCGATAGTAAGGAAATGTGACCCTGCTGGAGTAAAACCGCCATAGTCATGGTATATACTTCCTGAAAAGATTTTTCATAATCCGGAAATATGTCGGCATGTTCTAGCTCCTCTTGATCTGTGGCAAGGTCTAACAAGGCGAAAACTTTATCTCGAGGATCTGTCGCGTCCAGGTGGTGGGGTCCATGGCGATTGAGGTTGATGGTTCCAACACACGTAGCGCGGAGTAAAGCTGCGAGTGGGAATCGACTTTCTCGGTATATTCTCCAAGAGGAGAGCATAACGTTTGGACGGTGATGGAACAGGTTCCTGGTGATCTCGAATTGATATGGCGTCAAGGATTCAGGCTCCAGTTTAAGTCGATGCATGAGGATCAGCCATAAGGCAATATATGCGTTGATGACTGCGCTGCATCGGCTTCTCGTGAGCGTTTTCGTTCCGCAAATATACTCTATGTTCTTCGGAAGAGTTACTTCTTGAAGAACCCATATCCTTCCCCACCACGCCCGGGTAAAGAATTGTTTGATTCCAGCAATTGGCAGTAGATTGTCTTGGTCATGCCAGCCACTAATGGAATGAAACAATCTCTGTAATGACCTAACCGGAATTTTCATGATACGCCCATGAACATTCTCAACAGAGACATCTGCCTGTACCGACCACCGGTTAGCTGTAGTCATGGACGCCATGTCTTGCCAAATCTCTCTGTGTGGTTCGTGACCGGCATCCATATGGCAGGCTTCCGCCTTCGCACCAAACTCGTTCAAATAGTCCACGACTGCGTCGCTGCTATCGTCTGACGGCCCCAACCATACGATCACTTTGTAAGCCTGTTGGTAGATATTCGCCATTAAACCAACTTGGACGCTTTTTTCCTTTCGGTCTTGTTGATTGATGCAAACAGCATCAATCCAGAGGAGTAGTGGTTGTGCACGGCATCTCGTCGCGTGGTGTTTCCTGGCTAGGCGCTTACGATTTTCTCTCAATTGCCAGAGAGCATCTCTGAGATTGCTTGTTATCTTTATTGTTTTTCCATCGCAGAGGACATTTGAGGTATCTTTAGGGTTTCCCCATGTGTATGATAGGGCAATGTAATCCGGGTGGGCATTCAAGGAATAAGTCTGGAGATTGAAATGGAGAATCTCTTCTCCCTTCCCATACTTGAGGTCGAGCAATCGTATTTCTTGAGCTTTCAAACGATCTGAATAGTCGAAGTTCGCCCTGAAAAATCATTGTGAGCAAGCCGTCTACTGTCTCTAACTCCCTTTTCCCACGCGGTTTGGAGGCAGCTTTAGACCTGCTGGCCGTGACTTAACGTGTTTAAACAAAAGAATGACATACCCGTCTTTGTGAATTACTGGCTGTAATTTCGGTGCCCACGAGCATGCCATGAAGCACTAATTGGGACAAACGATTTTCTGAAAGGTGCAACGCAGCATGTATCTGTGTATTGGTTCTGCTGTCATGGACTGTTAGGCCGTCAAAGCTTCTACCTGCTGGCCACAAGTCGTTCGATGATATGTAATTTCTACGGAAAACTGACATGTGCGGAGTCCCGCCATATTTATTCGCGCTGCTTAGGCATCAGCAAGCGCTCACCGGTCGTACGTCACGTGGCACTAGGTGTCCGTGCGCAAGCAGATGTTACTGGTAGTGGCGTTCAGCAACATTTATCGCTGAGCCACGTCAGGCAACGGCCGTGGAAACATCGCATTTGTATAGGTACCATCCGCATTCACCCTGCACACACCCTGAGCAATTCTGGATATCACAAAATATTACTCTAGCATTTCGTCCTCTTTGGACGTCTCCGTCTCCAGCATCATCACAACACGTGTACATGTTTACATGTCAGCCTTGCCGCGAACCTGATCCGCGCAGCGTTGTATGGCAAGGTAGCAAGTGTGATGTCGCTCCCAGTCTTTTCACATGACCCGCTTCCGGACTCGCCACGACATATTCGGCTCCTTGAGATACTACAAGGCGACTTCGGACAGCATGTGATCTGCACATTGTCCACTTGGGAGTTCGATACCGCTCCGCCTTACGTCGCAATCTCGTACACCTGGGGTGATCCTAATTCGACAACCGACATCACAGTCAATGAAAGACGCATGCTTGTACGCAAGAATTGCGAATATGCGCTTCAGCAAGTTTTCCATAACACCAAGAATCATCGGCAGTATGTGTGGCTGGATGCCATATGTATCGATCAAAGCAACAATCGCGAGAGAGGTCACCAGGTCGCCTTTATGGGCCAACTCTATAAGAAGTCATCACAAGTCTTCGCATGCGTTGGGCCTCACGCAGATGACAGCGAACGACTTGTTGCGCTATGCAAAGAAAAGGAGAGCCTGTTGACAGACATCCACAACTCAATAAATCATCTCGAAAGTGCTGGTAACATAGGCTGGGCTCCTCGTGCTTTCCTTGCAAACCACAGAAGCTTCGCGCTTCGTGGTATCCTTGCGAGGACAGTAACGACCCGCAGACGGCTCTCTCTTGCTTTCAAGGCTTATACTAGTCGACCATACTTTACTCGTGTCTGGGTCCTACAAGAGCTTTACATGGGTACTAGCGTGAATTTTGCTTGTGGGCCGGACATCTTACCGTCTAACAAACTGTTGGCGCTCAGTCATCTCTTCGAAACGTGGCTCAATGGGCATTTGGGCTGTCGAAGTCTTCAGTATGGGAGCCTCGTGGACCGCATAGTTTGGTACAGCTATTCCGCTCTAGCCAAATCAATTGGACTCGATATCCCTGGGTCTACCGATGATATCTTCGACTCCACCGAATCTGCCAGGGCCTGTCTTACTCTGGCCTCTGGAAATGCGCACCTACGAGATCTGAGCACAACGCTTGGGCATGTTGGTGAATATCATTGCGCCGACGTGCGCGACAAGATCTACGGTATCTTATCCCTCGTTGATTGGTATCCAGCAGTCAAGCTTCAACCTGACTACGAAAAGAACGCCTTTCAGATTGCCGTCCAAGTTCTTAGAGCCAACGCATCATATCCAAGCGCTATCATGTATGACTTGGTCATCAATCTCGCCATGGCCTTCAATCTTTCGCTCACACATGAATTCGTACAAGCGACGATAGTGTCACGCTGTTCCACAGACGAATTATGGGCAGATGCGGAGAAAAGGGAGAAAGAGACTGAGCTAGCGGAACATGAAGGAAGCTTGCATTACAGTCTGTGCACTTTGAAAGATTCTAGATGGTTTTGGACAAAGATTCAAACGTATTGTTCCACAAACGAAAAACGCGCAGTTTCTGCACGTTATTCTCGCTCAACAGCGGACGACAATTTAACTGTGCTACTCGAGTGTAACTCTGTCACCGTCGCTAAAGCACCACCGAACACGAAAGTTGGCGATTTATATCTATACCCTGCGCCAGCTCTCTGCGATAATTCGCACGATTACTTACCCGGCCTGGTAGTACGACCTCACCATAACAGCCATTTCATTATCATTGGAATGACGAGTAGGCAAGATACCAAAATCCGGATGGAACTACCAGGGAAACATAGCGAATTTGAGATGCGCTGGCACCCAGAAGATGCGTTGATTTTCTATTTGCATGCTCTATCTCCGCATGATATTGACGCACCGGTTAGCTTTCGTGTGTGTAAAACTTCCAATTCGTCATATGCTGTAAGAGTTCCTTCCGCGGAGAACAGACTTGATGTTGCCAAAGAGCAGCCATGACAGTGTACTGAACTCTTGAGTCTCGCCTACTGCGGACTGGCCTTCTAAAGTCTTATTGGAACGCTGCCATCTGCGAGCACATCGACCACAGCAGAGTTGTGTATATTTCTTCAAGGCTAAATTTCATATCACAACAAGTTCTCAAACATCCACATCAGCCTCCCATTACCTTCCCTCTCGCGATTCTTCTCCTCAATCTTAACCACCGTCTCCATCGCATCATTCGCTTTCGCAAGCTCACCCTTTAGTTGTTCCACTTCCGCATCTTTTGCAAAACCAAGGTCATTCGCCTTGGCCAAAGCTCTAACAATTTCTTTCTTCGCCTTAAGTGCTTCAAACTGCTTCACCCAATCCCTCTTCTCAACCCGCAATTTCGCAACCTCCTCATCAGCACAATGTGCCCAATCCGCCATCAAATCCAATCTCTGCAACACGACTGCAATTGCATTGGCCACTTTGTCATCCTCATGCTTCCCAGTGCAGCGCAGGTCATGCTCAGCTATTCTAAGTCGCTTGTATGCATCAACTACCTGTACGGGAAACAAGTCATCCAGTCTTGATATCTGGGTATGTGTCAGATACGGTGATACCATAGTCTGATCCCATCGTTCTGCATCTTTGACGACTTGTGGAGTGATTTCGAAGACATCGTCTTCGAAATTGAGGTCGGTGCTTACAGGGGAGGAGGCCACGGATTGCGATGTAGACTTTGTATCACTGGATTGTAAGAAGAGATGGGATGGGCGGATATGTTTAATATCATCAGTGAGTTTGTATTAGGCATGACAAACAGTCAGACTGAACAGGCTCGTTCGATCATCAGTCGCGTGAAGAGAGCACGAACGATGAAAGCCTGAAACATGATGCCTGTTGTTCGAAATATTTCACTGTTTGATCCCACGCACATATATTGATGAGGTTCGTCAGAGTGTACTAAGAGCTTGCGCAACCTGTGGCCGGTCGCAGCTTCACACGACTGATTGACACGATTGCTGCTCAGAAACCTTTCTCCAGCCAACGCTGCGGTCGATCTGTCTACTTCCCTCAATACAGTCTTGATAGTGAATAAAGAAATGGTCAACGTCGAGTACATATATTCTTGATCCACACACTATGATGTCCTTCCACTAAGACCACGAGATGAAAGTCTGATCAAGAAGAGTCACCACTCCACCACCCTGAAGTTTTCGGATCATGTTCTTAATATTTCGCTGCAAAAATGCTAATGCTTCCCTCCCCATCTCCATCTCTCGCCTAACCATCCAACCCAACCCAACAAACCCCCAACCATCATCCATCCCATCTTCCCAAACGTAATTCCACTCAACTCTTCCCCTCCACGCCCCCATCCTTATGCCCATCCTTCTCCGCATCAAAAAACACACTATCCCTATCCTTCTTCGCATCGCCCTCAACTGGCTCAACAGGCTTAACATCCCCAACGGTAGCCTGTTTCTCTTTCCTGAATTCTTCCGCGCGCTTCAAATCTCCCGGCATTGGGCCCGCACTGGGCGGTGGCGACGAGACAGGGGTCTTGTTACCCCAGCCCTTACGTTTCTCGCTGGCCCACGAGCCCCATGAGGAGAAGTATGCGCCCGCGCTTTGCTTTGCGGCTTGGAGGTTTGCTTGGGCGTTGGAGAGGTCCGGGGCTTGTGGTTTCCCTTTGGATATGTTAGTGGTGTAATCTAGATTGTTTGCACGTGTGAGTCGACTTACATTTGCCTTGCTGGTCTAATGGTCGGCCTTCTTTCTCTGCTGCAAGTCTTTGCTCCTCGGCGCGCTTCTTCTGTGCTTCGCGCATGGCCTCCATTTCTGCCCATAAGCGATTGTACGCACTCGAAACTTTCTGCTGCCCGACTGCGAGCTGTTGTCCCAGTGCCTCTCGGCTCTTCTCGAGTCGCTCGTTGAGATGCATCTCCGCTACTTGCCTATTCGCCAAGCGAGGATCAGCACGCAGACACCAAGTGTGATGGTTTGGAAAGTGGTGTTAGAGAAGAGGCTGATAGGAAGGGTAAGTAGGGGCTTGGGATGGAAAGAACAGGAGAGACGTACTGTGCTAGACGTCGTTGAACGTCTTCAATGGAGAGGCCGCCAGAGCAGGGATGCTTCGGGTCGACGATATCGAAGAGGTGCGAGTCGGTGAACTTGTTCCATATTCGAAAGTTCTCGGTCTGCATCCAGGCATGTACCCAATCGTTTGAGAATTCGCTTGCTGGGTCACCTTCGACATCGGAGAGGTAGTTGTCTTTCTGGCCAGACTTCTCCATGAACAGCTTGTACTTTACAGAGCTCAGCATGGCAAGCAAGTATTCCTCGAACTGCATGCGGATGAACTCTTCACTACCGGCATATCCATGGTCTTTTGGCCTGGAAGGATTCGACTCGTCCCAAGTATCAAGCACGGTCTGCGTCAGAAAATCTATCCACCGTCGGTCCGGTGTTGACAGGATAGACGCCTGGCGAAGAGACGAGGAAGTGATATTGACCGTATGATCGTCGAGATTGATGAGGATGTCGCTGTAGCGGTCTCTCTGCTGCAACAGTAATGAATTTGTCGAGCCAACAATATACGACTTAGTTTCTTGATCAGCCAGCATGTCAAGCTGCTGCAGCGGTGTGTAAGGTCCAAACAGCGAGCCTTTGCCGAAAAGCTGGAGTGGCAGGCCCATGTACGCGAGCACTTTTCAGAGTTAGCACTACCCAAGATGCGAGCCCGTCCCCAAGGCCTTACATGAAGCGCGCTCAGAAGTCTTGAGCGAAGTTGGCATAACGAGGTTCTGTTCATAGGAATTGAACTTGGGATCAGCGGAATCTTGCAGGTGGCGAATAAGGCCGGGTATCAGAGAAATGAGGGCGAATTGCATCATGCATAACCGTTCGCAATGCGAGCCAAAGAAAAGAACCTTGGCTGAGTTAGCCGAGCGCTATGCAGCAACAGCGCAAACATACCTTGCGTTGCAGTAACGCGCACTTGAAAAGCACCAGTGTCTGCCATTTGAATTCGTGGATGAGTTCGCGCAGCGATAAGCCTGTTCGGTCAGCCTTCCTGCTCTGGACATGGATGCGATCACGCCCACCAAAGTCTTGGTCTGTCTGTCCCTCCTGATTTCTCAGCAGCTGCGGAAGACTCTCCTGGAATCTCTGCAGAATCTCGATATCGGTGAAGTCCCTCTGCGCGAACCAAGCGGCAACAACCACGCCTAACTGCGCCTTGATCGCGCCAAAGCACTGTGGCCGGTCGCTGATCACCACCACGGCCTTTTGCACCGTACTCCTAGTTACGTCGGCGGGCCGGTCAATAAGTTTGCTTGCGTCCAGCTGCCTCGTGCACGATATGCCGAAGAGAGAGGTCGCGGGATGGGTCGCGGTGGCCGAGCGACGGAGGGTGAAGTAGGAGTAGTCTTCGGTTGAGCTGGACAATCGCCGTCAGCTAGATATGGCGCGTGGGGGAGAGCAATATTGGGTTCATGTATAGGCCGAGGAAAGGACTTACGCATGTGCTCCATCGCTCAATGCCATGAACGGTAGCAGTCCCCACTCGTTCTCCGTCGCTGGATCACTCCCTTCTTCTGCACCAAGCCATGTCTCTACCTCCGGCCCTCTGCATGTAATGTCAGTCTCCATCTGCCCTCGTAAAGTATTGCGCAGAAGCTGAGCCGCCTCCACCTTTCACAGCATGCTTCCCCAACTCCTCTCACAGACGCAGGCCACGTACCTTGCATGGTGGAAGTCGACCACGCACACGAGCGGATTCAGTGCAGCCATGGTGTATGGCGTCCTGCGATCTGTGTGCAGTAATTGCGGCAAGTGATTCTCACGGAGCCATGGGAAGGCTCGCGTCCTCGAGGGGCGGGACGCGATGCGGTGACGATAGTCCAAGATTCGTCCTTCAGCCCTGTCAAATGGGGCTAGACTGCAGAGTTGGTCTGGGCGCCACCTCGGCAATCCGCAGATCAGGCCGATCGACCCGTGGGACGGTACGGTACGATACCTAGATCTAGAGGGCTTAAGATGTGGAGTGACTAGCAATCCTTGTCTGCTAACAGATCTCTAGTGGTGCAGAGACCTGAACTCCAGGTGGAACAGCTTTATATAGCCACATCGTTTCTCACTCCTTCTCGTACCAACAGTGTAGCCATTGACACATTTGACACCTTTGAAGGCAATGCATTTTGATATGTGAATGGTGTTGATTTACTTTCCTACCTAGGTATGACCACTCCACCCCGACACGTCCGTGTATATCCGCAACGATGATCCAAGACTCCAGCCGCTGTCCTCTACGAGTCTGCGCCCCTCTCTGCCCAATGACATGAAATCGTTAGAAGCGTGCCCGCGACCCGCCTACAAAAGGCTGTTTGCACACCAAACCTGCACAATGTGGGTCGCCCTGCTCCAGAAATGGTTTCGAGAATGCAAAGTCTTAATCTCAATCTCTACCACTAGCTACCGTTCTCTGCTTCCTGTGCGGCAGCGTCTACGTTGTGGTAGTCGAGGATCTCAGAGTACCTAGAAGTGTCAGTCAAGTTTCCTTGGATATGCAATACTTTTGACGTACATCATGATCTTCCAAGTGTCTACAGGCAGATCGGCATCGTTGAACGACCAATCGAATTTCTCTTCGGCAACTGGCTCATCGGTCGGATCATGGTATGGGGCGAGGTAAGGGTGGGCGAGAGCCTGCTCCGCTCGCACACGCTTCTTTGGGTCAAAGACCAGCATATTCTCTAATAGGTCAACGGCTACAGCTCGTCAGCACTGGTCAAGCGTATTGGAAAAGCTATAGGCCTACCCGCTGGCTCGGCGTTCTTGAACTTGTTGGCCAAAGGTTGCCGCTCGCGCTTGGGCAGTGATTGCACGAAACGAAGGGTCTACGCGAAATCAGCATAGATAGATACATCACTTCGCAGGGTATGCCTTACGTTTTCACTGCAAATTGTCTGGATAACATCGTCTGGAGGGGTTCCAAGAAGCTCCGTGATGATGGAGAACTGGTTGACGTGGTCCTTTCCTGGGAACAAGGGCTTGCCCTCGAGCATCTCAGCAAAAATGCAGCCCGCGCTCCAGATGTCTACCTCCACATCGTACTTTTGCCATGTGAGCATGATCTCGGGCGCTCGGTAGTATCGCGTGGACACGTATCCGGTCATCTGAGGGTCTTGTATACGGGCGAGACCGAAGTCGCAGATCTTGAGATCGCAGTTCTCGTTCACGAGAATGTTGCTGGGCTTCAAGTCACGATGGACAACACCTGCGGAGTGGACGTATTTCAGACCACGCTGGACTAGTTAGCCATGTGTCACCGCCTCGCGGAATTTGCCACGCACCAGGATCTGATAGAGAAAGTATTGGATGAACTGCTTCTCCAGCGGCCGCGAGGTGAGGAGACGATGGAGATCGGTTCCAAGAAGCTCGGTGACGAAGTAGCTAACCAAATCAGCGTTCAATTTCGGGGTGACGGGGCTAGGAATGCCCACATGTCCTCCAATGGGGAGATGAAGATGTCGCTCAAGCTGATGATCTGCGCGGCGTCAAATTCTGCATTCGGGAGACACGGGGTCTGGAATGCCCACATTCTCGTGTTTGAGATGCTTGAGAAGCTTCAGCTCGCGGTATGTGCGCTTGGACAGGACCGGAGTGCTGAAGGGCTTCATAATCTTCTTGATGGCCACCGCCTGGCTCGTGAGCTGGTCCTTTGCTGAGCTGCGTCGCCGTTAGCAGGCCGTTCCTGTCACCCAGGTTCAGACTTACCAGACGAGACCAAACGCGCCCATGCCCACGGGTTGCAGGTCAGTGTATCTACGCGACGTCAGTTCCGCGCTGTAGCGCCACGTGGGGCTCGCCGTACCGGCTTGTAATCTCGAACGTCGTGCCGAAAATCTGTGCGCGCACGAATTCAGCCATGATGGAGCGTGTCGGTGAGAGTCCTGCGTCAGGCGCGTGTGGGAGTGTCTGTAGAGGAGAGGTATTGGGGGTGGTGTGGGTTGAAGTGTGGTGGCTCTAGCAGGTTTGCGCTTGAGACGACCTAGGACCGGGATTGGATCGGTGGGGGCGACCGCGGAGGGAGGCAACACCAACGATGTCGAGTTCTGGACCTGAGGATGCACAGATTTAGTCTGGCGATACAGCGATGAGTGCGTGCGGTTCCTGGACAGAGTGCTCTTTGAGGTGGTGTTGGACAACAAACGCGCGACGGACTAACAGAGGGGTCGGCGAGGGCAACACAAGGATTGGCGTCAGGGAATCGAGACTCGAAGAGACTGTGGCGGCACTGCTGATCACTGCCAGGAACAGGGCGAGGATGGTGCTTGCGAGGGAATAGAAGATGGAGGGGAGGGGAGGGGCACAGGAACGCTGCGGGAGAGATGCGCTGTGGTTGCGTCCGTCGCCCGACCTGTTTCGGGATTTGGACAAATGACGTATTTGTCGCGATTCAATTTTCCCATGCCTGGTCTAAGTTGCCCATCCTGCAATCCTGCACACCGCTATCTACATGCGAGTGAAGCGCTGGTCACGGGCAGTAATACCGCTGCTCTGCCTAACCACCTGCTTGCAGGCGCGAGCTGATTGCCCCTCATTCCGCACCTGACAGAAACCAGACTCAGCTTGCGTGCTGCGTTCGTTCCCCTCCTTCGCGTGGCTCCCTTGGTAGGAGGCCTGTGCGCGCTGAATCATCATCGCCAGTCTTTCTGCATCGGATGCTCAGCAACCGTTCAGCAGCTCGGCGAAGACGACGCGCATGTGAGCGAGGGATGCAACAAATTCTTTCACGACTTGTGCATTATTAGGTTAGGCTTGCGCTGTGGGCACTCCCCCATGGTCGACGCATCTGGTAGTCTACGGCACCCATTGCCCTTTCCCAGCGCACGGCAAGGCTGTCCGAGTCTCTCCAGCCTGCATGATGGGCGAACGAGGAAGTCCTAGGGCTCTCCCGTGGTACGGTACCCTTTGCCGACACACGCACGTGCAGAGTTCTACCGTCCGGTTCCCTCGGTGGCATGCAGCGCGAATCTAATAGCCCTTGATGATACTTGACGGTTTATGAATCCAGATCTTCATCGGTCCGCCCAGACGAGTCAAGTTGTGCGACTGGCACGGCA
The DNA here is from genome assembly GCA_001748405.1 of Paraphoma sp. B47-9. Classification (NCBI taxonomy): domain Eukaryota; kingdom Fungi; phylum Ascomycota; class Dothideomycetes; order Pleosporales; family Phaeosphaeriaceae; genus Paraphoma; species Paraphoma sp. B47-9. The sequence goes on from BCLK01000234.1 coordinate 55,794, forward strand.
CCCACGAGGCATGCGTTCGGCTCTCTCCGAACAAAAGCGCGAGCCACCACATCTGCAGGGAGCGGACCATGATCGCCTACCCAGATCGCTGAGCAACGTGGGCAGGACAGCTGACAGGCCTGGGTACCGCAGCCCATTCGACCGATATGCATGTGGTTTTGGGTAAGAAAAAGGCTGCGTTTCAACATTTGCGAGCCTTTGTTTGAGGCGTCGCAGCAGACGAGATGTGCCTCGACATTATTTGATTCGGGCTTCCTCGTTTGCACGAGAGCGTGTAAGGGCATTCGGCTAGAGTGCACAGAAATAGCGTCCCCGCGTCGCACAAACCAGGCATCTGGAACGGCACGCAAAGTGGTGAACGAAGCGTGACTTAAGGGAGGCTGACCACCTGTGCATTGCCAGTGGGGCGAGACGGCGAGTGTGGAGTTGGTGAGCAGGACGAGCGTGTGGTCCTTAATATAGTCGCATGCTCCAGATTGGGGGCCAGCTTGGCAAAAGTGAAAACGGTTGACGGATGCCCGTCCAGGTCACAGCAGCTGGGCTGGTGGTCGCAGTGGCTGCCAATTGCAGCGCTGTGGCCGGCTGTGAGGAGATGATGATGAGGTCGATAAGCGGGAGGAGCTCCGAAGGGGAAACTCAGCTCCAGCTCGGTCGCCGGTGCGGTGCATGGTTACGGACGAGAGCATCAGAGCTCGTCGGATGTGCAGGCCTCCTGCGTACTGTGTATGAATAGCACGGTGCAGTGCCCGTGGATACACGGTCGTGCACACATAGCCGCGGCGCTTGTCTGGGTTGCAAGGGCCGTGGAGAGATGCATCGGAGTCGCACCTCTCGCCCGCCCACGGAAGCGCTACCAATAACAGGCCAGGCCATGTCCAGCTCGACGCTTCATGCTCATCTCGCAGCGCTCCATTGCTCGCTGCACAGCTGTCCGCGCAAACACCATCGCCACCACGCCCGCCGTCTGCGCTGTCCCGCTGGCTCGTGCTGGCTTCCGCTGATTGCCTGTCGACGCATGGCCGCTGCATCCATTGATGAGGCTTAGCTAGCTTCCAGACACTCCAGGGCGCCCATTTCCCGTCACGGCGCTGCTCCCTCCACTCTTGCAACCGCACGCCTCTGCACTCTGTAACGGCCACGCCCCGTCATCCATCGCCGCGACCAGGCAGCATCGACTGCGCAGCGCTCGCACACGCCGCGCATGCTCCGGGACCTCGCGCGCTTGAGTGCCCTGATCTCCCGTTGCAGCTGTGCCTAGCCCCCAGTTGACCAACAAGGCGTCGCCGCACGAGCCTCCAAGCTGCCCCGTCTTTCTCCCCAGCGCGCGTTGCATGCTACTACGACATCGACAACCACCACCGTCTCCACGCCTGCGACCCCGTCACCACCCCGACGGCTCTGCCTCCCCTGCACCGTGGCCGTCGACAGCGCTGGCGACTCCCCCACCGCGCCTGCCCGACCCGCGCGCCCCAGTGCCGGGAGCTGTGTGTCGGCTCGAAACAGACCGAAGCGTCGACATCTCCGCCAACGCTGCTGCATCGTCACGCGGCCGCCCACCTGGAACACTGTCTCGCCCCGCCGCCGGTCCCAGCAACAACTCCCTGGCGACGCGCTGAGCCTAGTGCTCTGCCATTGTCCCCGCCCGACTCTCTCCATCCTCCCGCGGCCGCGAGCCGCACCTCCCATCCGCCAGCATGGGCATCTGCATGAGCACCAGCAACGACGATGTCGAGCAGAAGAAGCGCAGCCAGGCCATTGACCGCAAGCTCGAGGAGGACTCGCGGCGGTTACGGCGCGAATGCAAGATCCTGCTGCTGGGTAAGCGCTGACACCGGCTGCGGCACAAGTGAATGCTAACGCGCGACAGGCTCCGGCGAGAGCGGCAAGTCGACCATCGTCAAGCAGATGAAGATCATCCACCAGAATGGCTACACCCAGGAGGAGCTTGCCATGTACCGCCTGACCATCTACAAGAACGTCATCGACTGCGCAAAGGCCCTCATCGGCGCAATGCGACAGTTCGAGATACAACCAGAAGCCCCGGGCAACGACGAGTACTGCACCTACCTCGTCGACTACACCGTCGACCCCGACCCAGAGAAGCCGCTCGACGTCCGGGTAGGACAGGCCATCACCGCCATGTGGCGCGACCCTTGCATCCCCAAGGTGCTGGAGCACTCGAGCGAGTTCTACCTGATGGACTCTGCGCCATAGTATGATGCCCGCTCCACTGCCTGCATCTTTATCCGCTAACAACGGCAGCTTCTTCGATGAAGTCGAACGAATATCAGACCCCAACTATATCCCCGTAGAGTCGGACGTCCTGCGCGCGCGAACGAAGACAACGGGTATCTACGAGACAAGATTCACAATGGGCCAGCTAAGCATCCAGTGCGTGTGCTCCTCAAACAGTCCTCAGGCGCATCGGCTAATGTGAAACAGCATGTTTGATGTCGGGGGCCAACGGAGCGAGCGCAAGAAATGGATACACTGTTTCGAAAACGTCACATCAATCATCTTCTGCGTGGCATTGAGCGAATACGATCAAGTCCTGCTCGAGGAGAGCTCACAGGTGCGCATTCAGAAATGACTCGCTGGTCTACCACTGACTCGTGCATCTAGAACCGGATGATGGAGAGCTTAGTCTTGTTCGACTCGGTTGTCAATAGCCGGTGGTTTATGAGGACCAGCATCATCCTCTTTCTAAACAAGGTCGACTTGTTCAAGGCGAAACTCGCGCGATCGCCCCTAGGCAATTACTTTCCTGACTACTCCGGCGGCAACGACGTCAATCGCGCCGCAAAGTATCTCCTTTGGAGATTTAACCAGGTCAATCGCGCGCACCTCAACCTCTACCCACAGTAAGACGCGTCCCTTACCTCACATGTTACACCTTACTGATTTTCCAGTCTCACACAAGCAACCGACACCTCGAATATCCGACTCGTCTTCGCCGCCGTGAAAGAAACAATACTGCAAAATGCACTAAAAGACTCGGGCATCCTATAGTCTCCCACTCCTCGACCGCTGTTCATACGCGCGAACCCTCATCCTACTACATAATACATGAGCCCTTACGATCATTCCCCGGTCGTGCCATTTACGCACATTCTCGGCCACGACTTAGGACCTTGGGAGATATCATTGCCTCTAGTCATTTACCAGAGCGCAGCATTGGAGTTTTTGGCGTTTTAAGATTCCCTGGGGATACTTTTTATTTGGATGCGCCTAGTCCTCGCACCACTGCCACTGTGTTGCGCCCCGTCGATTCTGGTGCGAATTCGACAACCTAGTCTCTTTTGCATGCTTGCACACCCATTCCGAGCCTTTTTAGTTGCTTCTGCGGTCTGAGAAAAAGTTGACGCGAGGACGCGGTCCTCCTACTATATACTATTGGGGTCTTTGTTTTGCGCGGGACTTGTACGCTATAGTCTCTCTTTATGGTGTTTTGCTGCTTTCGTCGCCCAGATGAGTCCTCGATCGCGGAAAGTCAATGTCACGGCAAACCACGAGGCTCTCTCCATCCTTCTACTATGGCTCGAGATACGTGTTTGCTTGGTTTTTAATCTTGCGATACGCGGCACGAAATGGCACTTTTTTGCACCACTTCTACTTGAGAGCGGAGATTCTGGATATATTGCGGCAGCAAGCAGAGCGGACTGGATTTTGAATGTATGGTCCATACTACCAATACCATACTGAAACCTTCACGACGAAAATGCACATGCAAATTGTGAACAACTTGCACACCGCACATTCACGTGCATGCCCGAGTATTGATCGTGCTGAGATCCCCTCGTCCGTTTTTGTATCACAAGCACAAAGGTCATGAATCTCACATGCAAAACTAGAACGAACAGCTATGATTGACGAACAAGGTGTGCCATCAGCTACGTATAGCAAAACATACTCTCTTGTCATTTGCCTGATGATTACGACCAGTCATGCAGACTCGGGTCCACACATGTAAGCAGCAGTTTTCTTTGCGCAATTGCGCACTTCTAATACGGTGCGGAAACGCACAACAGACTCACTGAGATAATGGGCTAGTGCTTGGGTGCGTGCACTTGGTGACCGACAATGCTGTCTTGCGAGTATGCGGAATGATAAGAGAAGATTTGGGTAGATTGATTGAATGGGCATGTGATGAGTGATTGGAAGATTGAGGACTGGTGGGAGGGATAGTGTGGTATATGCCTGTTTGCACAAGTTATGTTACGATTATGGGTGGCTTGCATGTACAAGAAGACATACTCGTCAAGGCCAGGGAGGTAGAATATATGTATCTTGTGTTCTTAACCCACAGGAGTACGCGACCTTGATGTAGCGAAGAAGAGCAAGGTAAGACTATATTTATGTCTGTGTTTACATATACATCATCAATGTACTGATCAGTCTAGCAAGCAAAGCAAAGCAGATTCCTGGAAACAGGGCTTGTTTACGCATAACTGCACACGGGTAGCTTCACTGCGGTTGCGTACGCAGTAAATGCCCTTAGTTCGTGGGCATTTCTTGCCTTTGATCATCTTGTATCGAAGCAGGAAGCGGGTAGAGTGATATAAGTAGTAATATGGCACCGTTCTTCCAAGGGTTTCAGTTCTGCTAGAGAAGAAAAAGACAGGTCTACGCTGCCTTAGTTGACCTCCATTATTAGCAGAAGCGGCGTAATCATCAAAGAACGGGGAAGGGATGGAAATTGTCCTCGTGATTGCGACGCGTAAAAATCGTAGCTTGGTAAATTGGGCCTGTCCTTGACTGCGTGTGGATAAGGAAGGAGGAGGAGGCCGCCGAGGGAGGGGTGTGCCATGGTGCGACTGCAAGCGCGGCACGGCTCGTATTTGTGTTATGCACAAGCATTGATAAGCTTTTGCGCTTCGAGGGTGGGTGTTTGGGAGCTATGGTGGAGTACTGCAGTAGCTTGCATTTTCTGCATGTTCAATAAGTCCTTGCTCCGGTGGGAGTCATGGGAGTTGGGCGGGGGTAAGCCCGTTATCAAGGACAGCGAAAGAAAAGAATGAAGCGGTGCACGTGTGTTTGTTGTTTGTTGATAAGATTTCAATTCAGAATACATACTCGAAAGTCAATCTGTTCTGATGTTTGTGAATTCCAAGAAAGACTAATTAAACGCCTTGCCTATCCGCTCTTTTTTGTAGGCTTTGTGAATGCAGGAATTTGTGGTATCGTGATGTTGTGTCGTGAAAAAACGCCCTTCGTCTTGTTCCGCCCTTGCGCGTATCGCAAATCGCATAGCCAGCACGCGAAAAAACACCCCTCGCCTCCTATATTCCCATCATGTCTCTGTTGCTCTGCTCCATCTCCAAGCTGACAAACAATCTAAAAGCTTGGTCCTCTTCTCATCACATCAGCCGCCATCCACAATGATTGCGCAATCGCCCCTCGCTCGTAAAGAAAACCTACCTGTTCGACAAGAACGCACTTCGAGCAACAGGCGTCATATCCGCCAGACTCTGTAGCGGCGCATGCTTGGCATTAACCGCCAGAGGAGAAAACACCTTCGCGCCCAGGACTGGGCTAGCGACAACTGGTGCGGCGGGGGGAGAAGGTGGCGCGCCGACAGACGCAGTGCTGGAGTCGGAGGCTGTGCTAGAGATGGATGTAGTGCGCGGATGGGCGGCTGCCCTGTTGGAAAGAAACCCGTGATCAGGCTGCTGGGACTGAACGGTGTCGGCGGGTGGTGTGGTGCTGGAGCCTTTGACGGGAGTGTTGACAGCGAGGAAGGCACGCGGGAACGGGATGTGGTAGGTGGAAGACATTGCGCCAGGGTGATTTGTTGTCTAGAAGGGTGGTTGGATAAAGTAGAGTAAATTGTCGTAGTTGTAGTGGTGTGAAGGTGATGGAAGAAGTAGTTGCTGGACTCAGGTCGAAGGGCTACCAATGTCGCCTTATATGTGTGTCCCCGGAACTAATCCTGTATCGAAAAGGTGGAGTATTGTGCGTGCGTGCAATGCCCCAGAGTTCCAGAAGTTTAGTTGTGCAGAATGCGTCTGTAACCAGGGTCTAATTCGCCAAGCTATCCCGCCAGCTTCCGTGGGTCTAACAAGGGGGGGTGGGACGTGGGATAAACGGGCGTGTGTCAGATGACCTCTGTGACTGGCTGATGAATTCTTCGACAAATTCCAAAAGCAAATTTCTTGGCCGGATTCGCCTGCGCAGACTTCGTTGCTGCACGGCGTATGCACGTCTGAGCGGTCAACCAGCCGATAATTCAGGCGGTCGTGGTGGGGATCAGCAGCCTTGCTTCAAGGTGGCCGCGTCGAGATGCAGCGCGGGATGTCGCGCAGTGCTCTTGGCTGTGAAGCTTTGATGTCGCACGCTCCGCTCCTAGTGGTCCGGCGCACAGGGGATCTTCCGCTGCAGAAGATAAACGCTGTGTAGATGATCTGATCGTCAAACCAAGCCTCGGCGTGTACGTGCTTGTTACGGCTGCGCAAGCTTTAATCGTGTTTACGTGGCGGCAAGAGTGTGAAACAATACACCAAGAGTCTTGGTGTTTGAAAGGCCCTTTAAAACGAGGCTGCTTGTTGGTTCGGAGGTGCTTGGCGAGAGTCGTAGATGAATCTTGGTGGAAACCTCCGTGTTTGATGCTTGCGCAGGTCGTACAAATGTTTATGAGTTCCAGAGAGGTTTGTGAATAGCGGGGCAGGTGATGCTGCTTGGTGATATTGCTTGATCTCAGAGGGTGGGCCGTAAATCAAGGTGGCTTGGCGGAAGTGGGCGGGAACTTTGGTGCTGTTGAGTGGAGATGCAGTGGTACGAAAAATAACACACAGGAAACGGACTTGGGACCTGCGCTGACTGAGAGTTGGGCGGATGGAGTCTTTTCAGTGGAATGAAGGTTTCGGCTCAAGGGGATTAGTCGGGATCACGCGTTGACCTTGGGTAAGTTGCTCCGAAGTCTAAGAATTACGACGACAGTTATAGAAAGTTAGAACCTGGAAATGGAAATTTCAGCTTACCCATGTGGTTCCACTTCTTAGAGGCCTTCCGAGCCCAGGCAAGCTCGACGCGCTAGAAGCCTAGAGGCGTGCGGGTCAAGATTTGCTAACACCACCACGTTGGTGCAAGCCTGTTGCTATGTGGTCACAAGTCGTGGGATTATGTCTTACGAAGCTTCTGTGCTGGTGTAAGAGCATGACGCGAGCGGCCGCACCACGGTGAAAACGTCATGCTATAGGCCCAATTCCTGGGCCAAAATTCATTCAATTACCGACACTGCATGACATTCGTCCGCTGGCTTCGCGCCGACTCGTGGCCATGTGAGCACTATTGCTTTTGACGAGATGTCTGTTGCAGGATCTAGCGGGCGGTGAGGGCGCGTGCTTTTGCATCATGCGGGGGAGAGGCGAGCCATGGCGGATCCGCCCCCGGTGTGTCTTTCACAAGTGTAAGCCGAAGGTAGCCTGTTTGCATAAAAGCGGTAATTGTGCGATGAGGCGATGGTGTGATTAAAGGGATGAGCGGACAGTAACCGGGCGGAATTTCCTGGCCACACAGCTGCTTACCTGATATCCGATCGGCTATCTTATCGCCTAGCCGACAGACCACTGCACATGGTGACTTACCAACGCCCTCAAGCCCAGGCGTCTCTGTTGCTGCCCTGCTTCTTCAGCAAGTCGATTGCCACTTCAACGGACCTATCATCAACACGCGAATCGATGCGTCGGCATTGATGATGCAATGCGGTCAATTTGTCTACGCAGCACTGGTGTACAAGTCACCGAGTGGGTCGTCCCTTCTACCACTTCCACCATGATGGACAGCCAACAAAGATAGAAGTTGGCCAACCGGGAGCCCTGGAGAGACCCAGGTAAATCCAGGAGCCTTCCGTGCTCCCGCGTGAGCCTTCCCAAGCTGGATACGTCATGGAGAAGGACAACCTCGTCAACACCATGTTTCTTGTCCATGGCAGGATCGCGGATCCGTCCGACTACATCGGAATCGTCAAGGTCACAAGCGGGGAAGATGGCTCGAATGCGCCTTGATACTGTGCCTCATATTGAAAGATGAGCACACATCGTCGTCGATAGGCGAACACCGACTGCGCAGACGCACAAGAGACGCACAAAACCTCCGCAATAGTGCAAGTATCAGGCGATGTTTTTCGCAAGATTATTGCAGCTTGCTCTACGCTCAACAACAGGTGTATACTCTGCGCTGCAAGCGCCCATGTTACAGGGTTCTTGGGCACTTCATTATCGAGATCATGCCATTGGGGGCGGTAAAGAGTGCGTTAGCATGTGCCTGACGCGAGTCATCCGCACGGCCGATCCCGAAGTTCATTGTGATTGCGGACGCGCTCGTCTCGACATCGTGCGGGGTTGCATTCGACACGACATAAACAAGATTCAGCTGGTGTGTGTGATGTGTACTGATATTTGGTGTTTGTTCTGAAAGTGGTAACTGACTCGAATGCTCGGAGAGATCTGGACCCCGCCAAATATGGTCTTCTGTGGCAGTGGAACATGGTAAGCAGGATCTCCGCGCACTTGGAACATCCGAAGCGAGAACAAGTGTGCTTGCATCTGTTTTATGTGTAAGGCATTGCTGAGGACTACTTTTTGGATGCAAACAGCAATAAAATGTGCTACACCCTTCTTCGAGTTATAGCTGCGGCCACGACGTACAGTTCCGACTGTCCTATGCAAAGTGTTTACAAGATACAGAAGTTGGGTACATGGGGCAAAGTAGCCATATCAGTATCGCCGATGGTCACTTCTTTGAAAAAGTCGAGCCACTTGAAAATCGCCCGCCATGTCGACTGCCTGTATCCAACACCGCTTTCTTCACCAACTTACCAAGTCCCTTCCCACGCGATCATGATTCCTCTTCCATTCTTGGGTGGGTTGGTGCTCGGTATTAGACTTTCATTGCTGCCTTAACACACGCGCACCCAGCCATGATACGACCGTGTCGACTCTGCTTGGGTCGCAACTCAGAGTAGCAAACCATCCGTACTCAGACGGTTTAGTCATTCAGGCAAGTTATCAAAGAAATTAAGACATGTTTTGGGGCAGCGATCGGTGCATACCAACGCGCAGCCTCTCTCGTCGCCAGTGGGCCAAATACTGGGGAAACAAGCCACGAAAGATACTGGCGAGTGTTCAATGAAGGTATCAAGAGCTCGCTGGTAGTTCTAAATAGCTAGTCGTATTGGTTATTGTCTGTTGTTCTCACTACTAGTGACTTGTCCTTTCAATTCCGCTTCGCTCTTACTGCTCGCACAACCACTCAGCACGGAAGGCTCTTTCGAACAGCAAAACATTTCGGTCCACCTTTCTACTCTCATACTCTTCCACTTCCTCGCCATCATGGCGCATGGGATACTTGCCATGGTGAAGGTGAGAGGAGCAGCGGTCGCACAAAACGCGCTGTCCTGGCACATACGGCTAGCCTGGCCTTTTGTTTTGACAAACAGGCTTCACCATCACTTCATCACCGCGACGATAACGCTTCTGCCTCACGCAGCCCGATGACTAGCCGGCGGCCCAAGCTCTCTCACGGTACTTTATAAGGTCGCCTCGCCCACACTCACTTTTGCTTCGCCCACCGACTTTTCGAATCCCGTCGCTCATACGCAGATCTGCAATCGTTACAACAACACTACATCTAATACAGCTACGCTACAAAGATGTCGTGCTCCAAGATGACGCCAACTGGTAAGCTTGAGTTCAAACGTTTTGTGCAAGCAACGAGCTGACTCCAACGTTTTAGCCGACCCTCCCAGCCCTTCCACGACCGGCCTCCAGAAAGAAGTAAAGGTTAGTGCTTTCACCTGCGTCATCTTCCCTTCGCTTCAAGAATCATATATTGAGCAACTTACTTCAAGTGTCTCGCGAACCTCCCATTCGAGCTGATTGGCGAGATCGGCTCCCACCTCGCCTTGGACGACATCAAGACATACCGCTTGATCAACAAGTTCTTCGCGGCGGCAGTCAATATCTCGTTCATGAAGGCCATTGGAAACGGTAGAAACGTTTACGCGAGGTACGCGAACATGGCTAAGTTCATTTCCTTGATTCAGCGTTTTCCTTTGTTGGCGCAAAACACGAAGGAGATTTGCTTGGTCAAGGACGGTCTGCAAGAGCATCTGTATCGCTCTGAGTGGGCCTGGGAGGCTCAGATGTACAAGGAGAACTGGAAGTTCACAGAGGAAGATGGTGCGATCATCCGCAAGATCGCGGGAGATCATGAGACGGAGATGTTCGAGCACGCCGCCCACTTCTACAACGGTGGTGGCTACCGAGCGATGCTCACGCAACTCCTCCGCCTTCTTCCGAACGTCACCAAGATCTTTGTTCGCAAGCTCACTGTAAGTCTTACCTTACCATCCGCCATTGACGCATAAACTAACTCATCTACTCTCATGAAGCCCGGTGAGCACATCGCTGGCTGGTCCGACACCGAGAAGCTCAAGCAGCTCTCCTTCTACAAGCCTGAGCTCGACAACTTCATCCATTCCGTCTACTATGGCGACTGGCAGTACGACACGATCCACCTCCGCAAGACTCACTACATCGACGAGTGGGGCAACAACGTGATCGAGCCCAACGCCGGTCCCCAGGCGTCCTTCCGCGACGACTTCGCTGCTGCTCGCGTCGCAAGCGGCTTCGCTGGTCAGGTCATCCGCGTCTAAAGCACCTTTCATATCTTCGGCTCGGATTTGGTGCTCAGGCACTTTCACATCTGGGTTCACGACTTGAAGGAGTATTGGTGGGTTTGAATCAACGGTTATGGGTCATGATTGACGAGAGATGATTGATGATGGGATTGAGGTGTTTCACGGTTGATTCTTTTTCTTACACCCGGTGTTGCTTGTTGCTTTCTGTGCAACTTGAACACGTTTAGTTGCGAGCTTTCCATCAAGGATGCTTCGCGCTCTGGGTTGTAAACATGGATACAGTACTTGCGGCAGGATTTGCTCAAGACCTTGTGTCGTCCTGGATAGTCCTCTGGACAGTCCTCGAGATATTGACCACTGAATAAGAATCTCCCTTTACATCATGTTACTCGTCCTATGCGAATACACATGTGATGCGCTTCGTGGAGCTTCATCTACAAATTGATTACAACGTGCATCGTTCTCAGTCAGTCTCACCGAACGCAAAAGCCCTCCAATTTCTCCCCAGTTGCTTCACACCTTCCTCCAAACCCCATCCCTTAACTTTACATATCCTTCTCACAATATCCTCCATTCTCCTATCCATCTCCTCCCCCGCAGTATGCAAATCGCTCTCCACAAGCACCATATGATCCGGCACCGTCTTTATCATGTCCTCAAACGCCTTGGGCGTCTCTTCATCCATCGCATCCGACAAGTTTATCGCAGTACTGAACGACGCGTAGATCTGCGCTGGAATCGCTGGGTTGAGATATTGTTTGAAGTTCGATGCATTTCCGGAGTAGGAGTGGAGACATATACGCGGTGGATACGGCGCAGGTGCTTGATCCGCCTGTTCAGATGAGGGAATGTCGTTCTCAATAGACGGATGATCTTGTCCACGTTTTTTGCGCTCCCTCTTGCTCAGTACTTCTTTCTCGTGTCCGCGCCATAATTCCTGTAGCGTTTCGAATACGAGTCCGTGAGCTTGGACGCCGTGAACACTTACAGCACGTCCCATCTCCGCAGCGAGTTGGAGCTGTGCTTTGAAGATACGTTTTTGGTGCGTAGGGCCGCATCGGAATGGCGTCAGACGGCGGCCTTCGCGGCCGCCTGGGGTGAGGGTATGGTCTCGCTTCGCCCAGAGGTCTTCATTGTCGGTCCAGGATTCGGGGATGCGAAAAGCGCGATCGAGGCCGATTTCACCGACGAGGGCGTACGGGTGGTCTTCGAGGTGTTGTTTGGCTTCAGCGAGGAAGGTAGAGAAGGGTGTTGGGTCGGGAAGGGATAGGAAGATTTGTCGGTCTTCATCGCTGAGAGTATCGCGGGTAGGTTGGAGGACGGAGTGGTAGTGGGCAATTTTTGCATCGCCGGTGAGGGCGCCTTTCTCATCTGGTGGCTCGTTTGGAGCATCTTCAAAGTACATTTGATGTGAGAACCATGGGTGCCAACCGAAGCATGGAACTGTGCATTCTTCTTTGGACCATGTACTGGGATCAGATGAATTGATGCCATGGACTTCTGCCGCTTTCATGACGAGATTTTGATCCTGGCCTCTCGTAGCCATGACAGTAAGTATCCGTGTCTTCATGTCTTTGATGGTTGCTATACTGTCCATGGTGTCTGTCGGGTGACAGTGCGCATCGAACACGCCGAGATGCCATGGAAATGCATCATTACTGGTTTCAGAGTCGGCCCCCATCTGAACCTCTTTAATTTAATTTACTATTATCTGTTTGCCGTGGGATCTGGATAGAAAGTGGTCGCAGCTGCGATCTTGAAGATGACGTCGACATCAGGAACGCGTCCGGACATATGCGGGGCTAAGCCTGCACCCCACCTTCTTTCCAACTCAATTCACTTTACCCGCACCGACTGCATCGCAAATCGCCAAACTTCAGGCCTTTTTCGCCCCTGGCGAGAATGTTACGTGATAGTATTTGAAGGCAGAGAAGCATGTACAGATCTCTGGCCAATCCAGCGCTCTTGCGACGCGACGTGACGCGACGCCGTTTCCTTCAGAGACTCTCGCAAAACTGTCGGACTTCAGTATCCTCAAAGGCAAGACCAAAGTCGTTCGCATATATAAGGGATGACCCGCTGCAATTATCATGGCCACCGCAAACGAGCCCCGCCTCGGGCTTTGCTTCACTTACTCGAAGAGGGCGAGGCGTGCTCCGCAGCAGCCCCTCCCCCTCATCAGGCGGCGGTAAGCTCAATGAGCTTGACTACAAGTACCAAGCCCGCCAACTTTCCTTCCTGATCTAGTCAGATTCTCGTCTTTCCAGTACATTTAGTTCTTACTTAAATACCCTCCTTGCAGTCTCAAGGTCCTATTATAGTCCTTCTCAGCATTCCTCAATCCCACTACATTGTACAAACCTCAGTTCTTCCTCCGCCGCAGCTCCACACGAAAGGTTCAACCACCATGCCCGGACGTTTAGAAAATCGCGTTGCAGTCATTACTGGCTCTTCATCTGGCATAGGCCGCGCCATTTCCCTCGCTTTCGCTGCCGAAGGCGCGAATCTTGTCTGCAGCGACATCCGCGAAGACTTTCGCGCCGAATTCCGCACCGACACTCTCTCCGGTACTACCGTCCAAGAAGCCCAAGCCCTCGGGGTTAAAGCCATCTACCAGAGATGTGACACCACGCAGGCTGGCGACGTCGAAGCGCTCGTCCGAAAGGCAGTCGAGACGTACGGTAGGATTGATATTATGGTGAACAATGCGGGCATTGCGATCGAGGGGGAACGTGGGGCAATTGATGTGTGGGATCTAGAGGAAGCGGACTTTGAGAAGACCATGGCAGTAAATGTCAAGGGCGTGTTCTTGGGCATCAAATATGCTACAAGACAGATGAAGGAACAGGAGCCGCACCCGAGTGGCGACAGGGGCTGGATTATAAATTTGGCAAGCGTGTTTGGCTTGGTTGGATCGCCTGGAACGTGTAAGTCAAGACACCAAGTATGTGGTAATGATTTATGTTTGCTAAAAGATTTTTGCCGACAGCCGCGTATATCACATCGAAACACGCAGTCATGGGCCTCACAAAGGCCACGGCGAACGACTGCGCGCCTCATCGGATTCACGTCAATGCCTTATGTCCGGGGTACACGCAGACATCTTTCATCCACGGGCTCTTGTCGCCAGAAGCACAGGCAATCAAAGCGGGAATAGAAACGAAACATCCGTTCAGAGGCCTGGGCACACCACAAGATATTGCCAAAGCAGCAGTTTTCTTGGCTAGTGATGACGCGGGATGGGTCACGGGGATTGGATTGCCGGTTGATGGAGGATATACCAGTTTATAGGAAGGTTCAACATTGGGACACAAATAAACAAAAATGTGGAAATATTCTCTTCGGATCGATGAATAAAAGGCTGAAATGTGCAGCTCTACATCGCGAGGCCAATCAGCTTTTCAACAACGCTTATATTTAATAGCACACAACTCCTCTTCCGCCCCATCAAGCCTAGTTTCCTAACAACCCCTCCCTGCTCTCACAACTCCATCCTCATGTACTTATCTACTACCTCTTATACTTCTCCACAAACTCCACCACGCTCCCAAACACTTCTTCCGGATGCGACGCGCTTAGAAAATGCTTCCCGCCCTCAATAACCTTGAGCCGCGCATCCGGCGAGCCAGTAAACAGCTTAATCTCTTCCTGCGCATTGGCGACGGTGTATACAGCGTCATCAGTGCCCTGCACATGTCCATATCAGCAAATGGAGCGAAACATGCGCATGGTGTAGAGCTCGGACAATGAAAGCCAAGGAGGAGGTTCAAACGTACATGAATCCACAAAACTGGACAAACCACATCCCCCACCCTAGAATGCAACCCATCCCGATCCCTCAAATTAATCGCCGCGATGCGGATCCTCTTCCTGCCCTCATTCCCAGCGTAATTCTGCTCAATCTCGTTGACCCAGAAACTGCGCACCTTGGCATCGACATCGGTGCCGAAGCCGATGTCGATGAGGAAGTTGCTGTACTCTTTGCTGGGCACGAAATCCGGTGTTGGCGTCTTGGACGTGAATTCGTCGGCGATGGATTTGCCGAGGAGGGTTGGAGCTTGCCAGCATCCGAGGGCGCGGGTGCGTTCGGATTCGTAGTCGAGGGACGTGCCTAGGGGGATGATGCCTAGGATCTATAACCATTGCGAAGATGGGAGGTTAGCTTTTGAGAAATGGCATTGCAGAGTAATACCGCTTCTTCCCAGTGTTGTCCGCCATCTTGCATCTTCCTCCACGACATCTCACATGATCCAGACATGCACGGAAACCCCGAATAAAGACAAGGCAGGAGATGGATGCAAACATACCTTCCCAGGCGCCAACAACGCCATCCTAACCGTAATCCAACCCCCCTGACTGGTGCCCAAGACAAACACGCCCCTTCCCCACCCGACCTCGTCGCCCAATTTCTCGAGGACTTGTAAATTCATAATCGCCGTGTCCCAATACGTCCAATGCGTGTCTTCATCATGCACACGCGTCTGTCCATGGCCGAGCAATTCAATAGATATTAGATTCATGACACTGGTCAGCGCGGAGTTGGTGTATGCATCGCGGTACAGCTCCGAGGATGTGGTGAAGGAATTCACAAGCAAGAGGGTTGGTTTGGCTGGGTCCCAGGCGGGCGAGGTTTGGTATGCGGCGGTGATGCCGTTGAGGTGGGGGACGGTGATTGTTTTTGTGTTTGGCATTGTGTGTGTATGATGAGGTGATGTTTTGGTGGATGAGATGATGGATTGAAATTGGTGTTGGGGAACTTCTGGGTTTGACTATTGCTTGCACTTTTTGGATCGGGGATAATGACATCGTTTGCCGACTGGGGGCGGGGAAAGAGGGGTTCTTTAGAAAAGATTGACGACATGGTGGATTGGAGGGGCTTGGCCGAGGAGGTTGCCCAAAGTGTGCAGGAGATGGATGGCGCTTGCCCGAACTGTAACTGCCGATGTGAGATCAGGATGAGTACCTCAGGAACCGTGGAAGCTAGCGTATCCGATTAGAGACTAGCGTTCTTGTGTGCGCTTCATGGTAGTGTTGGATTCCTCTTTGATTGCTATTTACTAATCTCACTCCTCTGCGCCAATCGCGGCCGTTTCCCATGCAACTTGCTGACGATGAGAAATGTGATGTGCGCATAACCATGCATGCTGATCCAATCATGGTGAACGCCCCGGCGCCGTCGCTGTGCAATGCCAGCTTACAGTGAGTTCAAGGAGACTCGGAAGGAGAGCGATAGTAACGTGTAGGAAAAGGAGGTCTTCGCCGTCGGATGGGCAGAAATGCTGGAATATAGAGGGAACTCCTGTCCTTCCTAGATGATGCTTGGATCAGTCTGAAGCTGACGGGAACGAAAGTAGTGGTACATGGAATATGAGATAGATGTGAGAATATGAATTGGAGTGTGCGGGTGCTACCTCGCCACACGATGGATCAACCTACAGCATGTCAGTAAACGCACACGTTACTTTCAATGAAGACGTACCTCAGGGTGCTAATAGTAAAAGTGCTCAGCCACGCGAGCAGTGCGATCAATAGCGTTGCAGTCAAGGCTTTCTGTCGCACGCAGATTGACCGCGTATACTTACAACCCTCGTTCTCGGGATTAGGGCCGGTTTGACAGGCCCACTTCTCATCTGTCAGGGCCTGGAATGCCAGACTCAAGTTGGCGGACTCGAAGACGATGAAAGCGAGGTCCAAGAAAATAAGGGACATTTTGGCGTTGTGAGAACGTAAGCCGAGGGGCTTTGACGTGTATTCGTCATAGGTAATGTAGACAGTGTAGAGGATAGCTACTACGTCAACGATGATGGCCATCCAGGTTGATGAATTGTTGGTGCAGCCAGCGGTGTCGGAGTGGTGAAAGATGGCGCCAGCGAGCGAGAGCGCCATGATAGAGAATGTGAGGACGACCATGCGGACCAGGGCTGGCACCATGGGGTGGTTCATGATGGTCTTGTGGAAGCGTAGCAGCTTCCGCCGTCGCTTAGCGGGGCTGAACAGCCAGAAGCCCTTGAGCTTCTCGTCGTCCTTGTTCTCGTCTATGGGCTCCCACTTGGTCTCGAGGTCGGGCATATTCTCCTTCATCCAGTCATCGTCGACAATCTGCCCGCGGGACGAGACGGCGCGCTCGGTGTGGTCGCCAAAGTGGGAGGAGGCGTGGGCGAACTGCTTCCACTTGAGGGCGCTGTCGCTCATCGGGGTGGTGAGGGTCACGGGCGCGCCCTCGCGGGCATGGTCGAATCTGCGGCCGGGCACGTTGGACTTGGGCGTGGGCAGGAAGTTGTGGCAGGCATGGCGGGCGGACGTGGGGGTTCGCGGAAGCAGCGAGGAGGTCGCGTCCGCATTGTTGTCGTCCTCCTCGGCAGACTGCACCCAGGCTGCAAATGTGTCAGTAGACCGTCTATTGTTGCTGCGTCATGTCTGGGCGTTCCGAGCATTCCGACAGCCATTCGACTGCAGATATTCACGACGCGGGAGTCTTACGCGGTAGAGAGCGGGCAGCACGCTGGCGCTCCTTGTTCTCGGCGCTCAGGGTGCGCGATGAGGACGCCAGCGTGTGCGGTGTGCTCGAGACGGACTGGCTGTGGCTCTTGCGGACGGCGCCCTCGCTCTGGCTGTCCCGCGAGACCCCGGAGACGGCGCTGACCCTCGACTGGGGGCGGTGCTGCGAGTGGTTGGACGAAGCGGTGGGCGGCGGGATGGGCGAGGGCAGCAGGCGGTTGCTCGTCGTGCTCGAGACGGAGGGGTGGTGAGAGCTGGTCCCCTGGGCGGACTCGGGGCTGAGGAGGAAGGGGGCCACGGCGGCGCTGCCGCTACCAGTGCCGCTGCCATTGTCGCTCTTTCTGCGCTCGACCATGGACGGGCTCATTGCTGGGCAGAGTGTCGCAGCACTCGAGCCGGGTCCCAGACGGCCAGCGGGTTGCGAGGGTGCGCCAGAAAACAGGGAGCCAGGCCTGCTTGGCGGTGAGCGGAGTGCTGGCGGGCAGCTGTTACGTGGGCGCAAAGTAGACGGCGGGCGACGACAGCATCCCGGTGGACGACTCGCAGCAAGTGACCGACGGGCTGGCTCTCGCAATTAGACACTACTGGGCTACCGATTGCGAGGGAGACGTTGGGTGCAACCGTGGGCGAGGGTTGGGAGGCGGTCCGGGCGCCGTTTGTCGCGCTGGGGAGATTGCTTGTCGGCAGATCACCGCTGGAGTGCATGTTTCAAAGCAGGGATGGGGCCCTGCTCCGCCGCCCGACGTCACTACTGCGCCTAGCCTGCGCGACCCCATGCATTTTCAGACGTTGCTCCAAGAAATCTGCATTTGCATTTGCATTTGCTTCCCCCAGAGCCACGCGACCATTGGCGCCGTCATGTTGCACAACCTCGCTGTCTGAGACCCGTCGCTTCCCCAGCGCCATTGCGCGCTTACCTAAACACACCCGCAGCGACCAACCCGCCCCAAGTCGCTTACCATGCGCCTCTTCCTCCTGCCCATCTCCACGCGCCGCTCGCTCATCTACTGCGAAAAGCTACACGAGAAAGCCCCCAAGGACCGCTCCATCATCGACAAGGTCAGCATCAAGGCCAACGAGACGTGGGCCGCCTGGGAAAAGGACACCAAGGCCATCTGGGACTGGAAGAAGAAGGTCACGTACTACGGCAACCATGCCCTGAAGCGGATACCCTACGAAGAATGGGGCCTCAAGACGCTCCCCACGCTCACGGCCCAGCGCAAGAAGTCCATCATGGAGGGCAAGGAGAAGTATGAGGTCATGTTCCCCGGCATGTACCTCAAGCAGGAGAAGCTGCCGGGCATACTTGAGAAGCTGGCCAAGGAACGACAGCTCATGCACCGGAGCAAGCTGATCTGGAGCGTCGTCATCATGCCCTTCACGGCGCCCTTTATGCTCATCCCCGTCATTCCCAACCTGCCGTTCTTCTACGTGCTGTACCGCGCATACTCGCACTGGAAGGCTCTTACTGGCTCGAAGCACCTTGAGTTCCTGCTCAAGCACAACCTCCCCACCCCGACACCCTCGTGGGCATTGGACGAGGTCTACACGGCCGGCCTCATGTACCCCACTCGTGCACTGTCCCGCGCCGCGCCTCGACCGACCAAGGAGCAAGCAGAAGAGGTCGCCAGGGTCGTACATCAGCAGACCAACAACGACACCGAAGACGTCATGGTGTTGCAACGGTGGAACGGCAAGCTGATTGCCGAGCAGTTCCAGCTGCCCGATATGGAGGTCGAGATTGAGCGTGCCGTCGAGCAAGTGGAGAAGTCAATCAAAAGCAAAGAGGAGCTGATGGAGGAGAAGCTAGAGCTCGAGAAGGCGACGGGAAAGGACGGCGAAAGAGCAAAGGACGCCCTACCCGAGCACATCACCGAGAGGATTCACCAAGAGGCGGAACACGTCGCGGACCAGGCAAAGAAGGAAGCAGAGAGCGGCGTCACGGAGGCGAAAGAGAAGCTCGGCGGAGAGGATGCCAAGAAGCCGAACATGGAGAAGAGAGGCAGCTAGACTTCTGCTGCCGTGTTCTGCATCCGCATTGTACGATATCACGAGGTCAAGAGCGACTGGAGTTGGTGGCATGGCGTCCGTATACCCGCATAGATGTATGATGCTAATGTACAATACGCAATCTCTTTCCAATCCAACATAACAATATGCTTAAGAAACGGTCTCTTTTACGCGAGGGTTGGATGATTATAGTATCTCCCCAAATCAAGGGTAATAGCTGGCGACCTGCACACTAGGTGACGACATCGTGGTTTGTCAGCAGGACACAATGGTCGAGGATCTTGTCTTAAACATGCAAACGCTCGCGGTCTCAAACATTGAAACGTTCACTTGCGCGTGCACGAGCATGAACGGCTTGCTGCAGCGGAAACAAGCATTTGCACCGCCACGACCGAATGCTTGCATGGGTGTAGGCAGTCAATTCACTAGCGTGAGGCTGAAGTGACCCGACCTTCCCCGCCAAGCAAGCCCGCCGGTGCTGCCTGAACAACGTCGTGAATCACAAAACCTCGCCGCCTGCACACCATTCACCTTCACTTCGTTTTTTTTTGCCCTTCGCCTGCTGCACCTCCCGCTGGCACCGCACCCGCCAAGAATTCTAGTTGCTTCGTGCCGAGTTCTATAAACTCAGCACGCCGCATCCCGAGACCCTCCACTCATCGCCTCCGCAACCACTCCGCACCTTCTACACCGCCGTACCTCAACCACACGCCTGCCTGCAGACACGCGCGCACGTGCCCGCTCTTTCCCCCCGCAGCGCCGAAAATAGGCTTCCTCTCGCGCAAGAAGTCGCCCTCGAAAAGTGCCCCAGAGCACGCGACGACACCTACCATGGCCTCCGCATCCACATCAGCGTCAACCATGCCGCCAGTCCCGGCAAAGGACGATGTTAATGCTACGTAAGTACCACATTCTCTTAGAAGTTCAGCGTCGTATTGTTTGGAGGAGCGTTGTGAAAGTGAGCGGAGGTATTGGTTGCGCTGCAGCAGCTGTGGAGCTTTACCAGCACGTCTGTGTCTGAAACCGCTGTTACTGCCACAGAGGCACATCTCCCCGCAGGCTGTATCTCTTCAGAACATGCCTCTGAGTATCCAGGTGGTGTCAAGGCCACAACAATTACACCCACCCCCACCTACCCTCGTGAACCTTGCTGACCTCGCCGCAGATGGAAGTACCTCGAAGCCGGCGTTGACAAGATCATGACCGACCTCCGCGGCGGCATGGACATGAAGACGTACATGGGCCTCTATACCGCCATCCACAACTTCTGTACCGCTCAGAAGGCTGTCGCCGGTTCCTCATTCCACGCTGCCAACAACCGTGGCGGCGCGCATCTTTTGGGTGAAGACCTCTACCAGCACCTGATCGAATACCTCAAGACACATCTCCAGGGCGTCCAGGACGAGTCACGGCAGCATGTCGACGAGGCGCTTCTCACATTCTACATCAAGGAGTGGAATCGGTACACCACCGCGGGGCAGTATAACAACCATCTCTTCCGGTACTTGAACCGCCACTGGGTGAAGCGCGAGATGGACGAAGGCAAGAAGCATATCTATGACATATACACTCTGCATCTGGTCCGCTGGAAGGAGGACATGTTCACCGGCACCCAAGAGAGCGTCATGCGTAGCGTGCTGAAGCTCGTCGAAAAGCAGCGCAACGGCGAGACCATAGAGCAGTCGCAGATCAAGTCTGTCGTGGATTCGTTCGTGTCTCTGGGTCTGGACGAGGCTGACAGCTCAAAATCGACGCTCGACGTATACAAGGAGTTCTTCGAGAAGCCCTTCTTGGCCGCGACCGCCGAATACTACGATAACGAGTCGAAACAGTTTCTTGCAGAGAACAGCGTGGTTGAATACATGAAGAAGGCTGAGTCTCGCCTGGACGAGGAGAAGGAGCGCGTCCCGCTCTATCTTCTGAACGAGATCATGTCTCCGTTGATGCGAACGTGTGAGCAGTCGCTTATCACCAACCATTCGCAAGCTCTACGCGAGGAGTTCCAGATCCTTCTTGATCACGACAAGATTGAAGATCTTGGGCGCATGTACAAGTTGCTCGCGCGGATACCTGAAGGCCTAGACCCGCTCCGTGGCAGATTCGAGACACACGTTCGTAAGGCCGGTTTGGCTGCTGTCGAGAAGATCTCGCAGGACGGCGAGAATCTGGAGCCCAAGGTGTACGTTGAAGCTCTGCTTGAGGTTCACACCCAATACCAAGATCTCGTCAACAAGGCTTTCAACGGTGAGTCGGAATTCGTGCGATCGTTGGATAACGCCTGCCGCGAATTCGTCAACCGCAACCGCATCTGCAAGTCGGGTTCCAACAAGTCGCCCGAGCTGCTCGCCAAGTACACCGATACCCTGCTGAAGCGCTCCAGCGCCAAGATGAGCGAGGAGGACGACATGGAGAAGCTCCTTACACAGATAATGACTGTGTTCAAGTACATTGAGGACAAGGACGTCTTCCAAAAGTTTTACTCTCGCATGTTGGCAAAGCGTCTGGTACAGACCACCTCAGCGTCGGACGATGCAGAGACCAGCATGATCTCCAAGTTAAAGGAAGCCTGTGGTTTCGAGTATACCAACAAGCTCCAGCGCATGTTCCAGGACATGCAGATCTCCAAGGATCTCAACTCCGCGTACAAGGAGTGGCAGTCTAACAACCTGGAAGAGTCTGATCTTAAGAGCAGCGTTGATGCCAGCTACCACATTCTTGGTACTGGTTTCTGGCCGCTCAACCCTCCTACGACCGCCTTCACACCTCCCCAACTTATCGTTTCGACCTACGAGCGCTTCTCGCGATTCTACAACCACAAGCATCAAGGCCGCAAGCTTACCTGGCTATGGCAATTGTGCAAGGGTGAGGTCAAGGCCAACTACTGCAAGGTAGCGGCGAGCAAGGCTTCACCTACCTTCCAGGTCTCCACGTACCAGATGGCTATTATGTTGCTATTCAACGACAGCGACACTGTCACCTACGACGAGATATCACAAGCCACGAGCCTCAACAAGGAGACACTCGACCCTAGCTTGAGCGTCTTCATCAAGGCCAAGGTTTTGATTGCGCAGCCTGAAAATGGCAAGCCTGAGTCGGGCACGACCTACAAGCTCAACACAGGCTTCAAGACCAAGAAGGCCAAGATGAACTTGAATATTGGTATCAAGTCGGAGCAGAAGGCTGAGGCTGAGGACACGCACAAGACAATCGAGGAGGACCGCAAGCTGCTCATGCAGGTATGTACCATCCATTCATTGCCCATGTTGAGATCATCACTAACATTAATTAGTCGGCCATTGTGCGTATCATGAAGTCCCGAAAGAAGATGAAGCACCAGCAGCTCGTCTCGGAGACCATTCAGCAGATCAAGAACCGCTTCATGCCCCGAGTTCCGGATATCAAGAAGTGCATAGACATCTTGCTGGAGAAGGAGTATTTGGAGCGCTTGGAAGGTGACGAGCTCGGCTACCTTGCTTGAAACCCCAGTCTTGTATCATTTTCGTCGCCATCGTTGAGTAATGAGTAACGGGCTACCTGAGCATTTCCTTTTTCCATCACGGCTTTTACACGACATGCAGCAGCGTTTCCTGGCGTTGATGGTGGTATCACATGGGAGGGGATTCATGGCATTTGTGAGCACAGCGCTATTGGTGCGTTTGTGTCGTTTCCCTCAAAGTCATAGACGAGTGGGCAATGCAGCGAAAAGAAGAGCTATGCAGTGGCTAGTATGTCATCAACACAGAATGCTCATTCCATTCTTGCAATGTTGTGTGTTGTTTGTTTGTGATGTCTTGATTTTGAGTCTGTTTGAAAAGCAATTGTCGGATGGAGCGAAGACTTTGCGTAAAAGCACAGGATCTGAATCTTGCTGCTGCGTCATCCAGACAAAAAACGTCTTCGGGTGAAGTAGCCAAGCCAAGCTCTTTGAATGCGAGATACGAGATGCGACTCAGCCTCGATCCATCATCATTCACATCCGTCTGCCTTGCAACATCCTCAACCACTAAAACAAGCACCCCGCCAGCCACCACTGACTAAACTTAAAACTATCCAAATCTAATCCTCAAGCGCATCACCTCTTCGTTCTTTCTTAAACACCTAGCGCTTTACACACGCGCCAACGTCCAACCCAACCCACTCACGTCAATTAACCACAACCATCACAAACCCACCCAAGCCACTTTAATACCCCTTCATCCAATCTCCCAAATCGCCCCAAAAGAGACATGGTAGAAACAATAAAATCCTTCCTCGAATCCATCGCCAAAGCAGAGAACCTCTTCTTCGTGGGTCCCGCGGCGCTAGTTGAGAGCGGCAAGCAGCGTAAAGAAGAGAAGTGGAGACGGAAACATGGGGTTGTGAGGTATCTTGGACCGGCGGAGGGGGAGGGTGGTGAGGGGGGGAAGAAGGATGGTGGTGGTGGTGGGAATGGGAATGGGGAGGGGAGTGGGAATGGTGGTGGGAATGGGAGTAGATGATGATGGTTAGGTTGGTGGTGGTTGTGAGATTGTTGGTGTAGGGTAGTGTAAGTATTGACATGGGATGTGGGAGGAGAATTAATGTGGGAGAGGATGAAAGGAAGGCAGATTGAAAGCCATATATGATGTCACATCCCGTACATCCAAGATATGAAACAAGCGTAAAGACATGGATAAATTGCGTCCCGATGGAACTATGAATACACACCAACATCAGCTACTTATGTGACCATCAACACCACTACACGCGTGCACAACAACATCGCCAGTAACATGTCCGAGGAAACCCATCAACCGACTCCCCACGCCTCCTCGCCGAAGCTCAGAGATTAGAAGAAGCCAGTAGTTGTATCGTCCTCATTTGGGATTTGATCTTCCAACGTTCCGTTAAGAGTGCACCGTATCAGAACAGGACTCCTGCAAGCTCAAGGCCTGCATCGTTGGTGACATGCGTACATTCTTTATAGAAGTCCGCATGTATGGACTCATGGCAAGTATCTAAAGAGGAGGGAAAGAGAAAAAGACTTGGTGGGTCACTGAATGGTAGAACCGCAGGGGATCAGTACGGCGAGATGCACGCCGAATAGCACCCCGTGTGGGGCTTGTTCTTACCATATTCAAAAAGCCATACAATTGGTATCTTAGTTTTCGTCGTAAATCATTCATGCCACAACCGTGTCAATGCGCCGGCTTTTGCCGCTGCGCCAGAGTTCCAGTCAGTCATTCCACCCGTGGGTGTCGCAAAACGCCATTTGCTCAGAAAAATAGTCATACAGATACACCTCCAGCCGCTCTGATGATGGTCTGGTCTAGTCGTAATGCATGAAGAGTTGGGACATGCTTTCACCGTGGTGGTTGCGTCGGATGGCTTCGGCGAGCAGATTGTCGACGTTGATGACGACCAGCTTGTTCCTCGCTTGGTCCAGCTTGTGTTCGGGAATCGGGAATGCGTTGGTGATGATGATCTTGTCAATGACATCACAGTTGTTCATTTCCTCCAGGCAGTCGCCGCCGAAGAGGCCATGTGTTGCGAAGCAGTACACCTTGGTGGCACCACCGCGCTTGACAACCGTCTCGGCGGCCGCGATCCAGGATGCTGATTTGTCCATCATGTCATCCACGATGAAGACCGGTCGGTTCTTGACATTGCCGACCAAGGTGACCATCGTCTCGAGCTCAGGGTTCTTCAGGTCTTCCTCTTCGTCTTCGGAAGACGCTGCTGCGTCATACGTGCCGCCCAGCGCATGCGAGTGCTCCGTGTCCTTATTCCGAGTCGACGACGCGGTTGACATGAATGAAGACATCATGTGAGAGGGGATATCGTCGTCGCCCTCGGACGGCGGGCGGTTCCGCCAGGTAGTGTGTGAGGTCGCGGACATAGCGGGAGAGGGATGTGAGTCGTCTACAATGTGACCTTGGACCAGACGCCCGTGGATGACGTTGCGCGCGCGCTGTCAATGTTAGTTCACATTCTAGAAGTGGAGGCTACAACAGACCTCGTCGGTGTATTCCTCGGCGCTCTCATCTGCACTTTGCTCCTCGACTTCTTCTTGGACGTCGGCAACATTCGTTCGGATGGGCTCGAGCGGCACCTCGGGCTCAATGATGGAGCTGGCCCGCATCGATTTGGATAGTGGACTTCCTAACGTCTCTGGCACGCCATTGGCGCGCCGTTGCAGCGGGTTTGAGGGAGCGCGTCCCCTGGGTTTTGGCTTCCCGGCCTCGACTCTCTGCTCTTGCGGTATCTTGTTGACTGCAGTAACTTCGACATCCATGTCGATTGCGGGGTCGGTCAGCAGTGTCGGCTCGTATCCGCCGTCGAGTCGCAGTTGCTCAAACATGGCGCTCTCGTTCCAGTGGACTGCCGTGCCTGCCCGACGCCTGTCTGTTGTGACGATGCCGAAGCTGAGCTTGAGTGCATCCGCCAGAGACGTGACGCGCTTTGTGCCACCAGGGTTCTTGCTGACCACAACGGCTTCCCTCCAATTGGGCACGTTCACTCGGATCCAGCGTGCGAGGAGTGGTTCAGCGACAAGGTTGTCGACCGGGCACTTGAAGAAGCCCTGCATCTGGGAGGCATGCAGATCGACGGTAATGACGTGGTTCACGCCGGCAATGTGGAGGAGGTTCGCGACCATGCGTGCGGTAATGGCCCCGCGGTGCTGCTTTTTCTTCGACTGGCGCGAGTAGGGGAAGTATGGCATGACAGCTAGTAGAGTCAGAGCCGGCCACAGCGGTTTCAGTCGACAGCAGTACCTGTGATTGACTTTGCCGAGCCGCCCTTGCACGCCGAGATCATTATCAGCAGCTCCATGACCGAGTCGTTGATTCTGCGGTGGTGGTTAGCCGTGGACTTCGCACATGGCGTGACAAACCAACCTCTCGCTGCCACTCTGGACAATAAAGACATCCTTGTTGCGAATAGACGTGTCTGGAGACGGTCAGCGAGCGCCGCACGTGTACGGGCTCTGCACATACGAATTGTAACGGACGTCTCCCCATTCTTGAACTTGCCCAGCGTCGCAGAGCCCTGGCGCATGCCCAAGCGGTCGCAGATGCCCTCGACCAGCTTGGGGTGCGAAGACCCGCTGAAGACAATGGCGCCGCGCATGGTCGGCGGTCCCAGGAGCGTGACGTTCTCGTAGTGTGCGAATTGTGTGGAAGGCCGCTGAGGCCTGGCTGAATTTCCCGTCATAGCTCAGGCCCGGAGAAGAAGATTATGGTAGCGCCAAGCAAAATTCTGACCCCACGTCCGTCCCAGAACGGCAGCGACAACCGGTCCGGGACCCTGACGTGCCTGAGTCGCGCTCACCAGTTGCAGTGCAGGGCTAGTGAGCAGGGCGCGTCTACATATGACTCCGAGCACCAGGTTGTGATATAAAAGTATAGTCGAGCGGGGACAGCAGGAGCGAGTCTGGGTCTTGTTATGGTGTAAACTAGTCTTTAACTTATGCACATTCCCGCAGCAATCGAGCGTTCTACAAGCACTGCTGCGTTGGCACGCGACCATAACACAGCCAGTCATGACTCTTACAAGCACCACGCACCGCCTTCGTGCCTGCCAGACCTCCGATATCCCCGCCATTCGCGACATCGCCGAGCACTATGTCAACAACACCGTCATTACGCTTGCCCTGGAGCCACCGTCCGATGACGACATTGCCCAGAGCTGGAGAAGGTCTGTGGCTGAGGGTCTACCGTATATAGTTGCGGTTGACGAGCAGGACGCAGTGCTTGGCTTCTGTTCTGCTGGGATATTTCGTGGTGGTGGTGGGAGGGGCGGATATCGTCACACCGTTGAGCTCTCGCTTTTCTGTCATCCAGGCCACATGAAAGAGGGGATTGGCTCGAGCTTGCTGCAGAAGGTCATTGACATCCTAAGAGCGCCAGACCAGTTCCCAGACTTCATCGCCACGCCCAGAGCTGAGCATAGCAGGGTGCGCGCAGTGTTGGCGTGCATGAGTATAGATGAGACCATGTGGAGGAAGGGTTTGGGACTGCGCGACTTCTATGTCAAGCATGGCTTCAAGGAGGTCGGCCATATGAAAAACGTTGGCCACAAGTTTGACCGGTGGTATACATTCTGCAACTTACACTCGAGCGTGATGACATGACTAGGCTAACGATGTTGACTAGGATCGACACCCTTTACCTTGAGTTCGAGTTGTGGTAGTTGTTTATGGCCAGACCCAGACGGCCTAGGAACGTTGCACAAGCTCACCGCCTGCATCGTGCTTCTGTACCGCGCTGCTGAAGGTCGCACAAGCTGCATATGCTTCCCAAGAGGAATACAACCGATTGGGTCTTCTGCTCTTGCTAGCTTACAATCATGGGGCTTGCCGCTGTGCATGAATGCGGATAGGAAGATTGAAATCAAATGTGCGGCTTCCCGCCATGGCTGTGAGAGCTGCAAGGTACCTGTGCCCACTGCTACGCTACTCCACTGTCACAGCGCTCAACGTGCACGGCGATCACTACAAGTGTTGAAGCATGAGAAATGTGCTTTTGCGCATTGTAGCCCCATCGACGCGGGGGTAGGACGTTGAAAAACAATTGCGAAGAGGTGCTTAGTGAATTCAGTCATACTGCCGGTAAGCTGGATAGCAGGAAGAAATAGCAGAGTCAAGGTCGCAGTGCCTGTGATTGAGCGGTCAGTGGTGCGACGTTCTTCCGGTACGTACCATCATGAACTGTGCGAAGGCAGTCTACTTCTGCAAAAGACGATTCTAGCACAGGACTCATTTGTGGCGCGCTGTTTGACATGACCAAAAGTCGCCGAGCTGTGAGACCATTGCATACACCCCAAAGTAGAGGGAGGTCATGTCGCCTACGAGGCAGTCAATCTGCGCCATTTGTGGATCTAGGGGATTAGGAGGATCGCAGGTTTCCATTCCGGGCTTTCAGGCTATACTGAAATTTCCCGATTGGCCGTTAATGGCGCATCGGCGATCGCCACTCATGGCGACTGCTCGCCTCCGAATACCGGGGTTACGCCTCGATGTAGTGGTTTCAGGCACACTCCCGCCGTCCCGGATGTGATCTGTCATGGGGAACATGACGGGAAACGGCGTGGGCGACCAATGGCGCCTTCTGCTCTGATCGAGCCACATACCCGATGACCCGGTTGAAGGTAGACAGATAGACTGAGGAGCACACCGCGCGAACGTTGTACGTGCCCTGCGGCATGGTCGGAAAGTAGTTGAACAGCACGAGGACAATGGCACTGCGGCTTACCGGCTGTGTCCAATATTGCTCGACCAGACCCGACACATGGAATGCCTTGGATGGGGCACCGGTATGAAGGCGAAATGGCAGAATACCCGCTGCCACCGACCTGTGTGAAGTCTTCCGCGGAGCAAAGCTGCCCTTGGTGAATTTGGCAGAAGAATGATGGCGTAAAGGAGGAGGTCTGACCTAAGACACCATAGCAAGGCAAAAGCAGCTGTGTCAGGAAGCAACAGGGCTCCACCCACTTGCTCGCAATGGCCTCTTCCGCGGTCGAACTCTTTCAGAAGCAGCGTAGAATGCGACGGCTCGCGTGGAGAAAAGACAAGCATGCTCTTGGCAAAGGGACACACGATGGGGCTAGCGAAAACGGACCAGGTCATGACGCGCATCCATCCACAATGGGGAAACGCCACGATCACAAGCCGGATCGCTGGTGACACCGATCTTGCATTTGCGGAACCGGGAACCAGGTTCACCCCGATTTTGTGCGACAGAAAGGCATGCGGCCGCATAACAGACACCATCGAAGACATGTCGTTTCCAACTCCTGACTTCTCCCTAAGCTTTGCATAACTCTTGGTATGATTTATAATTCGTCCCGGCCGAGCAGAGCGGGACTGCGTCCGCACCTGCTTGACGTACGCACCAAACAACCACATTGAAGGCCTGTGATGAAGAGTCGTGCCGTGATATCACGCATGTCGTATTCGATGCTTGTAGCTGCACGGGATGAGCTTGTGCCAGAATTGACATCTCAGATCGCTTCCGTCTGAGAACGCGAGAGATAGTCTCGATCAGCGGCTTATCTCCCGAGCATCTCCTGATATTTCGATGGATGTACCTCAGAAGACGAACTGATCCTTCGACTGTAGACAAGGGCTCACGCTCGCTAGACGCGGTTGGCCATGACTCTTGTTATCAGTATAGCCATCCCTTGCTGAATGGGGCAGGTTACATGACGAGCCGGGTTGCCCAACCCGTTTGTCTCAGTGAGAGCAGCGCCAACAGATTCAACTGTGGATCTCCCGCAGCCATCTAGCGGTTGACTGAGATAAGTGTGCTATTCGTGTGGCAGCACGCGTCCCCATGAAGACCTGTGAGGGATTCGGACTGATGGCTGCAGGTGGATCCGCGCCGCTAATGCAAGATGCCATGGGCGCTCCGTGAGATGAGGCTGCGAGGCCGCTGCATGCGAGCGTTCGGCGGCCAGCTGAACCTGGTCGGGGGAAGCTATCGTGCATGGGGCGGTGCCCGTTTGGCTGGCATGCAGTTGCTAGCTGCGCGTGTTCTGTAAAGAGCCAGCGCCGGGATCTGTGCCGGCGGCACTCTTAGCTCATTGACGGATACTGCTAAATCTACGAGCGGCAGGCCAGGGTCCGTGGGTGCGCCACTGTGCAACCATCGCTGGGCGTGGTCATGGTGATGGCGGAGGCCGTGCCGCCACAGCGAGGGCAGCTTCACACTGCGGGCGACATGGCTGGGTACGCAGGGGGCCCAGTTCCGGCAAACGGCCGAAGTCGTGGCCTGAAGCAGAAGGAAAGCAGACAGACAGGATGCGGAGAAGAAACAGTGTCGAGGGCGTCTGCACGGCGACGCTTTGGGCGGTTTGTGTTTGGAATGGTTGACCGCTCATGCGGCTCAGTTCCTGGTCGTCTCAGAGGCTGGCCGGGGTGCCGAGGTGCGGGCGACGGCCATTGGTGCGATTCGCTGCCGGCCACAGGTGGAGAAGAGGTGAAAAGAAAGGTCGGGGGTTGCTGATGCATGGCGATGCGCTGGGGAAGGAGCGACTGGAAAAAGCAGTAGGCGCAAAGTTAGAGATGCGAATGCGACCCCAGTCCCAGTCCTAGGCGATGTGGAAAGTAGGCGATGGCCGCGGTAGATTGGCCGGCGTAGAGCGACCCCTGCCGCACCCTGCCCATCCAGGAGGGTGCAGAGACGCAGGCAGAGGAGGCAGCGGATGCCATCATCGCGGCGGGAACAGGCATGCAGTGCGGTTTTGTGTGACACATAGATTCCGGCCAACCTATGCTCCAGGGCTCTTCGGAGCATTTCACATCGCGCCGTCTGCAACAAGGTTTCGCGACCTGGCCATGCTACCGTGACCGCGGCTGCGGAACAGCCAGCCCGCGTTTGACCAGCTCCACCCACGCCCTGCCCTTGGAGAGCCTCATATCGACCGAGTAGCAGAGGCACATCCCATGCGGCCTCGTCGTGTAACCCCCAGTGTATCTTTTGCTCCATCGGTCGAGTCGCCGTCCGCATTCGACCCTACCCTCCAGGGCCGCCAGACTGCGAGACGGCTGCACGCCGATTCTCGTTGTACACTACCGCTCTTGGTGGAGATGGACTCAGCTCGAGTAGTAGCAAAAGTTAATTCCCCTCTGGTCAATGGCATCTCAGCATCCAGTATAAGACGGACCCAGATCCGCGTCTCTAGCGGCTCCATCCACCAGCAACAAGCACGCGTTTGCTCCCTCAGCACCAGTTCCCACTTTGGTTCCTCTCTCTGCAGTCTTTGCTTGCTTTTACCAACCACGACTCAAGTACCTTTGCACCTTCGCGTTTGAGCGCACATCCCACGCCAGTCTCCAAACGTCCTCCACCACACCTGTCTCGTAAGCCCTCACCTCTCGCAGCATACATATCTACCTGTCCCCATTGCACCCCCTGACATGCAACAGCCTCAAGTCCAGCCTTGTTCATCCCCCCCACAATCTCCGTCCACATCTCCGCATCATCATCATCGTCATGGCCGCCTCAGGACACTGCCAGCACTCGTGGCAAGTCATCAAGTCTGACACGACCCTTATTCAATGGAACTGCCACATCTGCCACTCGGGGCCTCATTCGTTTGTGTACGAGTGCAAGAACTGCAAGATCAAGACCTGCCAGCCATGTACCTCAAAGGCATAGGTGCGTATCCCAATTTGCACCCCAAAGGAACAAGACTTCGGTGCATCCTCGCCTCATGTCCATTGTCCAGACTTCAGATGTGTTTCAAGAAAGAATCCTTTCGGGCAATGCACGTTCGCAGTGTGCTGACTCGCTGGCGCAGATTGAATGCAAAGCACAGATCTAATCGGCTAGCGAATCCAACTACCCGGGCCGTGTTCGCGATCTCGTGCCCGAGCGCAACTAGGTTCCCAGCTCTTGGGCGCATCCTCCCCTCGCGTATATTTCGGTTCATCACCAGCGGCGGATCTCTGTCTATACCACTTCACTCAGCATTTTTCAAATCGGCATTATCGATTTAGCACGGCGTTTCTGGCGGCTCGACCCTCGGCGTCACCTACCGCGGCGGTAAATCCCGGCTCGCCTTTCCTTCTCAGGCGTCCATGTCATTACTCGGGGAACAAAAGCAACGAGCACTTGCTCTGAACAGTTTCAGTCCGAGCCTAGGATCGTCACGCTCCGGCAGTTTGCGATTCTCCCCGGTCCCCCTGCAACTGGCTTCGGTCTGCATTCCAAGCATTTACAGGATCGGTCTGGCGCTCTGGTGGCGTTCGAATTCCTTTTTCTCTTTACATACGGCCGCTCACGATGCCTTAATTGCTTAATGCTCTGTATAGCCTTTGTATCCGGTAGCCTTCATACGGCCGTCACGGCGTCTCTGTTGATATTCTCTTAGCTTTTGTTGGCTCGGCTGTTTCAAGGTGGTGCATGTCGGCGGGCTGCCACCTCACCTGGAAGGTACATCTTGGCAGACCAAATACAGAAGTCACGCTTACCAACTTGACCTTTGCAACTGCCCATTTTCCATGATAAGCTAATCTTTTGCCAAGCAGCTATCCCGGTCGGGTAAACTCCGCAATTGCTCACACCTCCAGGTACAAGCAGACACGACAAGGGCACCATGAATTCAGCACTTCCGACTCAGATGAGACATCACACAGCACATTATCAGTCTTCATATTTGTCCGAGAAGGCGGCAATGAAGTGTTGAGGTGGACTCACATCATGCAAGCACAGTTTCGGCGCCAACTCGGAAGGCTTGCCCAACACAATGTCCTCACAATCACGCGATGATGCAACTGTTTTCGAGCCGCAACCCGGCTACCGTGACAATGCATCGATCACACATCCTTATCGCTCAAGCATGCTTGCGCTTAGCTGCGTCGGCTTCGTTCTCAATTCGCGCGCGATAGCGTGGCCGGTCAGGTGCTTTCAGCCCTAGCATTGGCGCATGAGAGAAGCCGTCCTGAACTGTGCACCGTGAAACTTAAAAAGGGACCGGTGAACACAAGCCTATGCGTGCAGGGTCTTAGACACCTTGCGATGCATTGTGGTCGATTACAATAGACAAAATAGTCTCCAGCCTTAACGCGGTAATGCGGAATGGTCGCGACTGCCACATCGCACCGCCTCCCCCGCAGTAAGCACTTCCGCACGCTCGGCGCACTAACTGCACGCTTCCAGCCAACGTAGCGACCATCCTGTGTACCTTCAGCATCCATTGAACAATCATCTAGCCATCTTGCCAACTCACAAGGCAGCCTCGCGAATGGGTAAATGTACCCTGCTCGCGACAGCAGCTCAGGTCAGCTCGTATACCTGCAGCCCGCTTCAGCTGTGGCTCTTTACAAACTCAGCAGACCGAGATGCATGCCACCATAAGCAACGGTGAACTTCAAATGTGCACAAGCGCCGCGGTCAGCATGTGGCTGGAGATGCACCAACGAGAGTCACAGTCTGTGCAAGGCTCCTTCCTCAGCCGCACATTATACAGACTGGGCTAGTGCGACTCTGAGTTGTTTTGGCCCCCAAGTCAGCTAAAAGCATATAATGAACGCGCTTGGCCTCGTCAGCCTCAAGAATTGCTTCACTCTTCTTCAGCTGTCTCATCGCACGAGAGCTATTTGCCAGAACGCGTGTCGTCCAAGTTGGGATTGCTCAGAGCATAACAATAGCGGCTGTAACAGCAAAGCCGACGGAAACAACAAGCAAACATGAGCTCTGTTACCAGTTCCGATACGCAGATCACAAACGCTCCGCAGAATGCAATCAATGAATTCTGGGACAGCTTGATCACGAAGAAGCCGGCGAAAGTCACTCAGATATTCCCTTCAAGTCTCTATGCGAATCTTCTCCCGCCCGCTCGCAAACCGGGCACATCGAAAGGAAAGAATGCCGCCGAGTCATATGAGGCCGCTGCATCAGAATGCCGGGCGCGGGTAGATCGAATCGTCCGCGAATGCCATCGCATCAACGAAAAGTTCACGGATCCCGAGTTCGATATCGAGGAGCTTTCAGACAAAAATTGCCTTGAGGGCCTCAAACATTGGTACGATGCTGGTGACAAGCCCGCAGCCACTGGGCCACCAGTGAGCTCTGAGCGTCTGGGCTATGCCATTCAAACCCTCGTCCAGGCCGACGTGCTCATGCAGAACGCTGCAGCAGTCGACTTTGTGGCGGCGGCGAAGTTGTTAACCCAGGTTGGCCGCGAAGACGACGGGCCAGGGCCAGGTTCAGTGCATCGCGTGGATTGGATCTTTGACAAGCCGCAATTCGAAATTGACGGATTCAGCAGCTCAGACGTGTGTCAAGGTGCAAACGGAGACTGCTGGTTCATCGCGGCAGTGGCCACCATCTGCAGCAACCCGGAATTGATCAAGAAGGTATGCGTTAAGAAGGACGAAGAGTGTGGAGTCTATGGATTCGTTTTCTATCGAGACGGCGAATGGATTTGGACTGGTATGTGGCGGCTCAAGCATACATTCCAGCTACTAATAGTGTTCATCAGTGGTGGATGACAATTTGTATCTGAAGCATAACGACTTCGATGCCTTTGGCGACCGATACGACCCCACTGGAGTCAAAGAGACAAGATATAAGAAAAATCACCAGACCGGATCCGAGGCCCTGTACTTTGCCTCGTGCGCAGACCAAAATGAAACGTGGCTCCCGTTGCTCGAGAAGGCGTATGCTAAAGTCCACGGTGATTATGATGCGATCGCTGGAGGCATCAGCGGCGAGGCAGTGGAGGATTTGACTGGAGGAGTCACCACCAAGATTATGACAGGTCGCATCCTAAGCAAAGAGCGTCTGTGGAAAGAGCTTCTCCAAGTCAACAAGGAGTTTCTATTCTCTGCATCATCGCCAGGGTCCTATGGAGACGATTCGGATGCCAGGCGGGGACTTGCTCTGAACCATGCTTACTCTGTCATCAAAGCCGTCGACGCTGAAGGCCAAGATGGGACAAACCATCGGTTGGTGTTAATCAGGTAGGTGAATCTTTACGGTTATAGGTTACTAGCTGATTGATTTAGAAACCCATGGGGAAGAAGAGCGGATGCGGCAATGGGCGAGTGGACAGGTCCCTGGGCAGACGGATCAAGCGAATGGACTCCGTACTGGTTGGAGAAGCTTGATCATAAGTTTGGCGACGACGGATTATTCTGGATGGCGTATGGGGATCTCCTCAAGCGATTCGATTTGCTCGATCGCACGCGCCTATTCGACCAAGACTGGACCGTTGTGCAGCATTGGACATCTGTGTCAGTGGCTTGGGTGACCGGATATCTGAACACCAAATTTTCCGTCGAAATCAAGAAGGCAGGGCCGACGGTTTTCGTATTGTGCCAGCTCGATGATAGGTACTTCCGTGGTCTCGAGGGCAAGTACGATTTTGATCTTCACTTTGTTCTACAAGAACAAGGTGCCGCAGCGGGCGATCACATTGTCAGGGCTCGCGGTGCTTGGTTCGGCAACCGAAGCATCTCCGCCGAGGTCGATCTTGAGGTCGGTACGTACGAGGTGCTGCCAAAGATTGTGGCCTCTCGTGACGCCGACGCACCCGAAGTCCAAGACGTTGTTACCAAGGTGGCTGAACGCAACCCTCAGAAGCTTCGGCAGATTGGATTGAACTATGACATTGCAAATGCCAAAGGCACGATTGAGCTCACAGAAGAAGAAAAGAAGAAGAAAGAGCAAAAGCAAAAGGAGGCTGCCGAGAAGAAGAAAAAGAAGGAGGCAGAAGAGGCCAAGGAGAAGGAAGCATACGAAGAGTGGAAGAAAGAGGAGAAGGCTGAGTACGAAGCTTGGAAGAAGGAAAGGGCGAAAGAGAAGCGCAAGGAGGATGAGTTGAAGTCCGACAAAAAAGACACCGAAGCAAAGCACACTGATTCTAAAGGAACTCCCGAAAAGGACGACCAACCAACAGCTGCCTCAGAGTCTGGGGAGTCCAAGGAGGCGCAGCCTTCAACTACCAGCATTCCGACAGTCAAGATTGAAGACACAACTGAAACCACCCAGTCTTCACATGTGGTCGAAGACAAGGGCAAGCCCATCCAAGACGACACGAGCGACGACGGCAAGCCTCAGAATACTCCAGAGGAAGAGACAGCTCCCGTTGATCGCATGCGATCTGTGGCATCCTCGATCGTGGATGGTCCTGGGCCCTACCAACCAGCCTACGGCCGCCATCCAGATAGTGTCTATGGAGATGTTCCGCCGCCGCCTCCTGCGAAACGCAACGAAGAGTCCGACAGCACGCCGAAGCCGTGGAACGCCATTTGTGTATTGGGACTTCGGGTGTACAGCCAGGATCCCGAAGTTAGCATCAAGCTCATCAAGCCGAAGAATGTGGAAGAGGGAGCGATTCTAGATGTCGGTGATACGGCGGCTGGAGCGACTATGTAGGGCTGGCGACTGGTCTATGGCGAGTTGTTGGATGTGTTATGGTGGATCTGTAATGAGATGTGTAGGGTGTCATGAACCTTTCATGAGTGCACATGGTGCAAATGGTTCGAGCTCGTTTATGTAGCATTCACGCCACTCATCAATATTAGGATTGTCGCATATATGATTGTTCACGATACCAGCAGTAGTATAGACGTCCCCTGCCACCGGCATGTCTCTCGAACCCTATGCATATCTTAGTCAAGGCTGCTCATCACGGCCGGGGAAAGCAGATAGCAGCCGCCAAAGTGTTTATGCATGTGACATTGACTTCTCCTTTCGGGTTGTGATTACTCTGATTTGCGAGTACATGCTCGTGCCTGCTACGAGCGTGTGACAGCGGGCAGCGCCTGTCAAACAATATGCTTCAATCACCATCAACATCGCATATCGCTGCTGTGGTGTTCATCACCGACAGCTCACGCATCAGCCATCCTTTCGCTATATACCATTTTCGCGCTTCAAATAGCATTCGTTACGCTCATGCTCACACTCATCGACACCCTCACGTTCCACCGCTTTCGTGACAGCCAACAGCCCTCGAAGTATAATACGGAGCACACAATGTCACCAAACTCCGATCACTCACACTCTGGCTCTAATGACGAGCGCTCGGAAAGTGATACTCAAACCCGCAGCGAACCTCCCAATGGCTCATCTTAGAGCGAAGAGCCACCGGAAATCTCGAACAATGACCTCTACAAACAAGATCTCCCGACTCATCTCGCATCACGCGTCGCTGAGATACATAACGAGACCTCAGATCAGGCTGCACGCGATAACGAGGCCATCCCCGATGATACGAAGCCGCCTTCACCAGTGTCGCCACCTCTGACCTTCTCGGACGAATACATCAGGATCGAGGAACATCGGACTCGTGCATCCCGCATTCTAAACGAGGCTCTTGCACAGGCTGTTGCTGCTGAAGCGCAGTACGTTATACAGAGTTGGCCACTGCCACCTTCATTTCGCGCTGTTGGAAGAGAATTTGGGGGCTGGATTGATAGCTTTGTGAATGATGAGGTGGATATCATATTGCCCGACTATGATGCTGGGCTTGTTAGGACGAATGAGGCTACATCCGACCCCGGATGGCCAGTACCTACCGCCCTCGATAGAGAGCAACTCATCGAGAGCAATATTCAAACTATTCAACATGAAGAGAGCGACGCCGAGTCTGTCCAATACGATTCGAGCGAAGTGTTATTAAACGAGATCATCAGCCGCTTGAACAAGGCGGAAACGCGCATCCTTCGCGACATTGAAGATCTGGTTAGTGGCAAGACCGACATGCTCGACAAGCCGGCTGTGACTATGGAGTACTTTCCTCCGAGTCTTCGAAGGAGAATGATGCCTGATCAGCTAGAACGGCTTCGTAATGTTGAAGCCATGGAGCGAGAGGCAATACCGCAACGCTTCGATGTCACTGTTATGATGGCTGGATCGAGTTCTCCTTCGTCACAGTCTGGGATCGGGGATGATGTTTCTGGTATGTTAATGCTTAGTTGTCGATGAGGACAGATCTGACATGCCCGACATCATCAGATCAAGGAGCGGCTACGCTTCCAGCACCCAGCAACACTAGTACGACCACCACCAGCAATGACGCAAACGATAACAGCAATGTGGACGGGATTCCACCATTGTCTTTGGGCGAGGGTTATGATGAGTCGTCATCTGGTGATGTCTAGTCGCTGTATCCAGAGCATCCTCGTGAACCGGAGGTATCACCTGCCCTGTCGAACGATCCGCACGGTACCAGTGTCAACGTCGATCACGTCAGCGAGAGACTGGCGCGCCTGAGGACGAACAGTACGGGTGTAGTGCCACTACGCACGCAGGCGAACCCTGCCCAGGTAGAGGCATTAGGTAAGGCGTTACTGATACTGTATAACTCAAACGAGGACAATACTGACACGTCGTGCAACAGAATCATCACCCTCGCAACCAGCCCACCAAGTTGAGCCAAATACACCTCAGCTCCATCAACCAATTCCGTTCCGCCCAACACAGCCTCAACCGACCATTCTAAGCGAGATGGTAAGAAAAATTCCATACCCTGGTCCGGAGCCTGAACGTCCCCTTCCACCACGCCCTACAGCTCCACCT
Source organism: Paraphoma sp. B47-9 (assembly GCA_001748405.1). NCBI lineage: Eukaryota > Fungi > Ascomycota > Dothideomycetes > Pleosporales > Phaeosphaeriaceae > Paraphoma > Paraphoma sp. B47-9. The sequence goes on from BCLK01000234.1 coordinate 93,933, forward strand.
GGTGGGCAAAGACGCCGACTGCACAGCCCATCTGAAACTCAATCCGAAACACTGGAGTCGTCACGTCCAGAATTTAGACAAAATGTATTCACGCCCTTACCAGAGGCACCAGAGCAAACGTCAGAAGAAGGAACAAAACACCCGGTATCTGACGACGCAAGTGAGCACAGAAAGTCTGGCGAGAAGGACAGGGAGAGCGAAGAAATTGTAGAAAAGACAGCACGGTTTGATTCGATTTGGGATGCAGAGGCAAGTGGAGAAGGAGAGGGGAAAGGGCACGAGGATGATCGGAAGGGAAGTGGGGCGGGTGGTGTTGTAGAGTAGTGAGTTGGGGGTTTGGATTGGGGTTTGGATGTGTTGAGTTGGAAGGGGTAGTGCTGGTGTTTTTATTTTGGGATTTGGAGATATAAGGATTGTAGGGCATCGAGAGAAGCTAATTTCGATTTGGCTGCTCCGTTCTTGGGTATTTGGGACTGGGCTGTTGGACTTCTCAAATGTGTATTTTTGGACGTCGTGTCGAACATGTTGACTATGAGACGTGAAGACTACTCGATTACGGCGGCACATGTATGAGGTGTTTTAGCCATGGCGTAGCCATACAATACCGAGCGATCGAAAGCACAATTATTCGCAGACGTGCTCAATTGAGCGATGTTCGACATCACCCTTGGCTGCCTCGCTGGCGGCATCGGGATATTAGAAAGAGATTGACAAGATAAGGGGGCGTCAAAGTAGGTATTGACTGATCATTTGCTCATGTAAAGATAATACCACCATCAATAACAATAGTCTGTCCAGCTATAATGGGGAGCACCAAATTAGCACATGTCGGCAATCAGCTAAACTTCGATGAAGAAACTTACTCATATAATCACTATCCTTGCTCGACAAGAAACTCACCGTCGAAGCAACATCCTCAGGCACACTCGTCCTTCCCAACGCAATCAATTCACTCGTGTATTTCTTAATCGTATCGCCCTTCTTCGCGCCCGTCTTTTCGCCCAGCTTTTCATCAATCAGGTCCCACATGGCTGTGCCCACGATACCTGGCGCATACGCGTTGACGGTGATTTTGTGCTCCGCCATTTCCATTGCGAAAGCTTGCGTCATGCCGCGGACGGCCCACTTGGATGCGCTGTAGTGCGAGAGGAGCGCGAAGGGCTTGAATGCGACGATGGATGCGGCGCCGAGGAGTTTGCCGCCGGAGCCTTGGGAGATCATTTGGCGTGCTGCGGCGGAGTAGCAGTTGAACACACCGGTTACTGGAGTGTTGTTAGCTGGTGTGGTGGGTTGTAAGGGAATGATAATGTACCGTTGACGTCAAACATGCGCTGCCAATCTTGCTCTGTGAGATCGAGGAGTGCTTTGACCTGGGCGATTCCGGCGTTTGCAACCATTGTGTTTAGTGGACCGAGTTCGGATACTGATGCTTGAACTAGGTCCTTGACTTCTTGTTGTTTTGATACATCGGCTGTGAAGGCGAAGGCTTTGCGACCTAGTCCTTGGATCTCCTTGACGACTTCGTCACAACCAGGTTTATTTGCGGCAATGTCATTGATGCAGACGTCGTATCCGTCGTGGGCTAGTCGGAGCGCAATCGCTTTGCCGCTTGGGAGAGTTAGTTGACTCCCAATTTCTCTAGGAAGCATGATACGATCTCACATTCCGCGCGATGAGCCTGTCACGATTGCTGTCCTGCTCTGTTGCTCGGTGGCATAATTACGCGACCATCTCGGCGTCAGTGTCGTGGCGCGTGGCAACACGGCAGCTTTTGGTGAAGCTTGCCATAATGTTCGTGCTGGTAGACGTAGGGACATGTTGTATGCGTGAATGTAATTGTATACAGGCAAGAAAATCGTGCAGAGAAAGTATAGTGACCACAGAAACAAAGAGGATATGGAGCGATTCCGCACGTATATGTACGTCTAGCATCCTACCCCAGATTTTCGAGCTGCGGCCCGCTACTGGCTCCATGTAGGCGTCGGATATGCGGAGTACGCAGCGACCCCTCTCAGAGCTACATGACGGTGGTGTAGCACGAGGCTTCATCGGGTTTAAGCACTCCGGGAATGACGTTCATAGGAAAGGCATTGCCTGATCTAGAGAAGCCGTAAAGAGGGCGTGGACGCGGTGCGGTTCCGCGTCCTCTCAGCCGTCAACATAACCATGGCGAGTCGTGCGTGCTTGTTAGCGGTCGCAGCAAGACTCATGATGCGTGGAGGTGGTGGTCGGGCATGCAGCAGCGGGGAACATTCGGGGGTCTTTGCGCTAAAGAGTGCTTTCAGCCTAGCGCCACAGCGAAGCGTTCATCCCATGTGCGCGTCGCGAGAAGAAACATCAACATTCGAATCCAGCCCCGAGTAGACGATACAATGTCTCGCCAAAGCGTAGCGCCCCAGCGCAATTTGTCGCTTACGGAGGAATTGGAGAAGCTAGAGCAGTCCATCACACTGACTCTGCAAGGTAAACAAACCCTCGAGTGCCCCTCCACGCGACTGACGCGACCAGAAATTGACCACAACTTCAGCCGTGCGCACCGGATTGTCACTACGGGCATACTGCCGATAGTCGAGCAGTATGGCAAGCACTCAGAGGCGGTCTGGGAGGGGTCCAAGTTTTGGAAGCAGTTCTTCGAGGCCAGTGCCAATGTGTCCCTGTCTGGTTACGAGGCGCCAGAGCTGGACGAGTCGCTTGCACAGGAAGACACGCAGCAGTCGCAGCTGTACGAAGACGAGACTCTCGAGGATGAGACGGTGACGGGCGAGACGGCGACCCCACCTAGGTCTTCTTCTGCCCAGGAGGATGCAGAGAGCACCATCACATTCGATTCGCCCTCACTGGGACACAGCACTCCAAGAGCGCCACCGTCCACGAACAAGACAAGAGGGAGGGGTGGGAACGGAGCAGACGAGCCACAGTTTGCTGGGCTGTCGAGTCCTTATGAGGCGCTCAGACAGGAGATTGAAGGCTCAAAGACGCCAAAGCTTGAACCAGTCACGCCGGGCAAGTCGCAAGCACTGCCTGACATGACCGGCAACTTCGATTCCTCGCCTTTTGTGCAGCCCACAACGAGCAAGAAGCCTTACGTGAACCACGACCCGCTGCTCCACCGCGTGTTAGACAAGACGTATCGCGTGCAGGCCACCCCACTCATCAGCCCAAGGAAATACAAACCCACAGGCGCGTTCACACCGAGAACAGGACAGAAGGGCGGTCCGGCATCGCGCGGAGACGCTGCGAAACTTCCGAGGTGGGCAGACGATTCGTCACCGCCGTCATCGCCAGCACCGCAGCTACGCGCGGACATCTTCTCCCCGGTCAAAGCACCACGCACTCCCGGCGTGAGCGTGCAGACCCCTGCCAAGGGCAGAGCTCCCATGAGCATCAATAGATCGGGCACAGTCTTTGATGACAGTGATGAGGACGAAGAGATTGACCTGGGTTACAGCCCGCCCAAAACGATACAGTTCCATATTCCGCAAAGCAAGCTGCTGCAGACACCTGGTGAGTTGTGGCGGCGTCGCGTCCTACAAGTGAAAGTCTAACATTCGATCTAGCTCGAGAGGCCAGCAGACGCATTGTCGATGATTTGCTCATGACAGCCGGCGGAGACATCACCGACAGCACGGGAGGCATGGACGAGGACAGCCCGAGTGTGGTTCGGAGGCAGGTAGATCTGGACGACAGTTTCTGAGGGGAGGCAATTTCTTGGTGCGATACGATAGACTAGATACCCAGCATGCACTTTGTTCTTCGTCGCGCTGCTCACATGCAAGAGCTGACCCCTGTTGAACTGATCGCCGTGCTCAGGCACACCGGCCACTAGCCCGGATGTGGTTGGTGGAGCCATGCGACAGCTGCATCGTCATTCCTGATAATGACAGGTCCCTATTTGGGGCACGGCACCTTCCCCAGCCCTCGCTCGTTCACCACACGATGCCGAAAACGAAAAGACCGCCTACGTCTGGGTATGCCCGGATAGCCCAGGCCGAGGAGGAGGAGGAGTTCAGCGACTCGGAAGATGACCTGCACCAAAACTCCCTGTCCAACGCGCAGTATGCACCCATACAGCCACAGCGAGGCTCGCATATGCGCATGCCAGGCGCATCTGGCCCGAATTCCCCACACATAAGAAGAAACTCGTCAGGACGGCGTCCGCGGAGCAACTCGGGGGTCGACATCAAGGCCATCAATGCGAGGTTCGAGCGCTGGGCCGACGAGATTGCACAGAAGTTCAAGATCAAGAAGCAGAATGAAGCTCCCGATGACGAGCCGCTGGAGATACACCACTCCGTCTTCCAGGCACCAGACGGGGTGCGACCAGCCACGGCAGAGACGCTGACGTTCGACTTTGAGGGTGCCTCGGACCGCATGACGAAGCTGCAGTTCGACGACACGGTGGAGAGCGTCAGGACGGCCATTGAGATGGACGTACACCCCAAGCTGATCACACAGGGTAGCTCGGGCAGCTACTTCGCACGCAACACCCAGGGCAAGGTGGTGGGTGTCTTCAAGCCCAAGGACGAAGAGCCCTACGCGTCACGCAACCCCAAGTGGACCAAGTGGATTCACCGGAACCTCTTTCCCTTCTTCTTCGGCCGCGCCTGCCTGATCCCCAATCTCAGCTACGTTTCCGAAGCCGCCGCATACGTCCTCGACACCCAGCTGCGTACGAACCTCGTGCCCTACACCGACGTCGTCGGTCTCTCCTCCAAGTCGTTCCACTATGACTTCTGGGACCGGCGGGCATTCTACAGAAAGAAGAAGCCGTTCCCCGAGAAGCTCGGCAGCTTTCAGGTCTTCCTCAAGGGCTTCAAGGACGCCAACATCTTCCTCAAGGAGCATCCGTGGCCCGACCAGCACAATGGAGGTCTCAGAGCAGATGGTGCGCCGCGAAAAAAGAAGCGGCGGTGGGCCGAGGACTGCAGACCGAGCGGGCCACAGTCAGACAACGAGGACGAAGAGGACTACTCGACCACTACCGACCAGCAACGGCAGCGGAGAGGCTTCTGGACAGACGCACTGCAGCAGTCGTTCCGAGAGCAGCTAGAGAGACTGGTCATCCTGGACTACATCATGCGGAACACGGACAGGGGCCTGGACAACTGGATGATCAGAATTGACCAGAAGACACAGGAGGCCACCATTGTCGCCGAGCCCCCCAAGATGAACGCCGACGCAGCCGACGATGCCCAGCCCAGCAGCTACACCCGTCAGTCGATGGAGGAACACGACCCATACGGGCGGCGAGAACCCATGACAGCAACGAGCCGGTCTGCTACACCCAATCCCAACGCCAATTCACCTACAGTGACCATCGGCGCCATCGACAACAGCTTGTCATGGCCATGGAAACACCCTGATGCCGTAAGCACCTTCACTTCAACGTTGAGAGCATAGCTAACACGCTACAGTGGCGCAGCTACCCGTTCGGCTGGCTTTTCCTTCCCGTCTCGCTCATCGGACAGCCTTTCTCCGAAGCCACCCGTCGGCACTTCCTCCCCCTCCTCACGTCGAAACAATGGTGGAGCGAGACACAAGCAGCGCTCAGGAAATGCTTCAGTCAGGATGCAGACTTCAAGGAGCGCATGTATGCGAAGCAGATTGCGGTCATGAAGGGACAGGCGTGGAATGTGGTAGAAACACTGAAGACATCAGATCACGGTCCGTTGGAGTTGACCCGGAGAGCACGCGTGTGTGTCTGGGACGACATCGTCGAGATACCCATCGCAGTCCCTCTGCGTGCACCATCTGCAGAGATGAGGCGGAAGCAGCAGCACGCTCGGACTCAGCGGTTGAACGAGGAGCATGAGGAGATGGACATTACAGCTGTCGCAACACCGCCGCAAAAGCCACAGAACGATCTCTTGCTCAATTCGCCCCCACTTGACGCCGCCCATGAGAACAGGTTTAATTTGTCGCGAGACTCATCGTCCCTCGATGTACGACGCACCGAGAATGGCGGACCAACATCTCCAGCTACCGTAAACGGGGTCTACTGGAGCTCACAGATCATGGCAGACAGCACCAACGGCAGACCAGCTCACCGATCACGCATGAGTTATGATGCGCCAAGGAAGGGCGCGCCAGAACCCCGAAAGCAGCGAAGGTTTTCATTGACACACAGGAGAGAAACCGATGACTACGGCTTTGACGACGAAGGAGATCTCGGCTATGCAGCAAATGAGGACATGGAGGGCAACAGGAAAAAGGTCATCGTTGAGAGATTAGAGATGGTGAAGGGACGAAACCCTGTTTTCACGTGGTGTTGAATGGTTACTGAACAGTGTACACGGAGGCGCAAGCCTGAGAAAACCGGTGCAAACATGTATAAAATATGGTTTCGGTGGGTGTTCATGCATATGCGGCGTTTTTAGCGAACTGCATCAGTTTCGGTTGGGTTGCATATCCGGCGCACCATGATCTAGCACTGTGTAATACGACATCCCTTTCGTAAGAATGTACACGATGATCACTAAAAAGGTGTGTTCATGGCTATCCAATTGAAGTGGGGGCGTACGAAATGGTCATCTGATACTTTGGGCTCCCTTCGCGCGAATCTAAGTGTCGCTCGGACGCTCTAGCATTTGCCGTTGAAATGGAAGGAGCGCGTGACCCCACTAGCCACACTTCGTGGCTGAATCCACGACTTCTCACACTCATCATGAAAGGCAGCAACACCACCACTACCGACGCGCATCGCGCTGGCATCCATCTCATCTATCACTACAAAGCGCACATGTTGTTCTTCGGCGCTGACGGTCCGCTGCGTCGCGAAATTCGACGTCTGCCTTCACTCACTCGGCCACCTGAGACTCGCTGAGGCTGGAGAACAAGCTATCGCGCCCTCGAGTGAAGCCTGCGCTCTGAATCTGCGGATAGAGACTCCAAGTAATCAAATTCTCTGTACTTGGAGAGTTTGAGGATACGCGGTTCGCTACAGCTCATCCTGTGGTGGCGATCAGGACAACCTCTTGGCGCACGATATCGAAGAAGCTGTGCCGCTCGTCGTTGAGGTGTTGCCTTGAGGATATCAGGAGCAGCGTCACTACAACGCCGACTTGAAGCGTGCTGGTTGTCTCTCACCTGGCACATTTCTGTTTGCTTTAATCACTATGAATCCAGCGCTATTACTTGACCCGAAGGGGGCGCGCAAAAGAGGTATTTCTCCCCATTCTTCTCTTCCATCCTCTCCCTCTCTACAACTCCCGCCTCAAGACCGAGAATACTCAGAGCAAACGCGGTCTGTCCAGACCATGGAGTATCCACCCTGCATCGAGGTCAACATGGCAGATGCTCCGAGCGCTGAGGCATCGCCCAATGCTCCCCCAGCCGACTATGCGACGCCCGCTGCCCACATCGACTATCAAGCCATCAGTGACGCAATTGATCAGACTTTCATGCCCGAGGCTGCTTTCACTGACACGGAGCTAACCACATATCGGTCAGGTGACGCGACTCCACGCGCCAACAACAACAATAATGGCACACCTGTTCCACAGTTTCCGCAGTTCGATCCACGCGCTCTACTCAACCCCAAAACATCAACAAACTCGAAGCGCCCTGCGTCTGCCGGAAACGACACTGACCGCGGACGTACTGACCCAAATCTCGCTGGCCAAGTCTCACTTGTCGAGCGCTTACACAACGTTCAAGACCGCACAGCATCGCCCGCGAAAAGGGTCAAGACTGAAGAAGACCGCAACAAGAAGCCGACCAACAGCTCCAATTTCGGCGGAAGCAGCGCCCTAGATCTTTCAAGGGCGACAGCACAAGCTCCAACTCAAGTGGGCCCTGCGATTGACCTAACGATGAGTATGTGTGCCACCCTTGCAGCTACTGATGTCGCACTAACATATATTCAGGCGATGATGAAGAATTCCAGGTCGTAGGTGACAACAGCAATGAGACAATCTGCATCGGCAAAGTCAAGCAGACATATATTCAGGCTCATACTGTCCCGTTCCCGGACCCCAAGAAGTACCTTGGTAACAGCGGCCAGCAAGGCCGTATCAAGGTTTCTTTCCGTCGGGCTGGCGGAAGTCGCAGCAATCTCAACATCATGGTCACCGATCCCACGGGAAAGGAGTTCGGCAGAGTTGACATGAAGTCGGCAAATGGACTTTGCCCACTCATTGATGCTGCAAAAACCAGCGGTCTAGCATGGATGGGGTGGACTGACCCTCGCCGAAAGCAAGCTGGCGAGGGCTATCCGGGTACGCCTTTCTCGGGTCTCATCAGCATGACACTCCAGCTCTACTGTCCACGAAAGAACGCTCATGACATCGGAAAGTCCCTGAAGGGCAAGAACATTATGCTCATTCGGCCTCTATTTGAACTCCAGCGGTACGACTACTACAATCCACAAGACGGTGACTCCCTCACGAGACACCAGGCTGTTCATCCCATGTTTCAGCCGGAACAGTTCACGCAGCAGGCGCCGATACCCGGAGCGCCTGGAAGTAACTATGTTCTGCGAAGCGTGGACGAGATCCGTAACGATGTTGCCGACGTCTTCGATACCGTCGTTCAGAGCTCTGAAGATGTCCCTACACGAGAACCCTCAACACATATCAAAACCGAGCTATATCCACATCAAAAGCAGGCATTGTATTTCATGTGGGACAAGGAGCAAGACCACACCGCGGCTGAACACGATAACCGCAAAGATTCGTTGTGGAAACCGCACTACAAGGACAATGGGCGCAAGTCGTATATTCACGTCATTACAGGCGAAGAGGCCCTTGTCAAGCCGAAACCGTGTCGCGGGGGTATTCTGGCTGATGAGATGGGCTTGGGAAAAACTCTCAGCGTTCTATCTCTGGTGGCTGACAATGACTCGATTGCAGCGGCGCGAGCATTCTCAGAGAAGCAGCCGCCTCCAGTGCCTCCTCAATCTAACATGATACAGCCTCTTATCAACAGCAGAGCTACATTGCTAATCTGTCCGTTGAGTACGATGACGAACTGGAAGGATCAAATCAAGGAACATTTTCCGCCCGGCCGAAGCATGCTACGCTGGACCCGATACCATGGCAGCGAGCGTTTTGGCATGAAGTACAGGGACCTTGCTGATTACGACATCGTCATCACCACCTACCACATCATCGCTAAGGATTTCGGCGATCGCAAGCGACCATTTCCATTCATCAACTGGTTTCGAATCGTGCTGGATGAGGCGCACACCATCCGGAATCCTACAGCGCAGTCGAAAGCCACATGCATGCTTCCCGGACAGCGTCGCTGGGCAGTGACAGGTACTCCAGTTCAGAATCGCCTCGAAGACCTTGGCGCGTTGTTCAATTTCATTGATCTGAAACCCTTCAACACTCCCTCCGGATTCAATCTTCACGTCGTCTCTCCCTTCAAGAATGCGGACCCTGAGGTTGTGCCAAAGCTACAGCTGCTGGTTAGTACGGTCACAATGCGGCGAACCAAGGAGATCATCAAAGACGAGGTTCCCAAGCGCAATGACTTGACCGTCAAGCTACAGTTCTCCAAAGAGGAGCGTCAGCTTCATGATTGGTTCGAGAAAGACACTCAGCGCAAAGTCAACATCGCCACGTCTGGAGAGAAGATGGGTGGCAACACTTATGCCCGTATCTTGACTGCGATTCTTAATATGCGACTCATTTGCGCGCACGGTCGCGACCTCCTCAGCGACGACGCTCTGAAGACGACCGACGGCATGACTTATGACAATCCGATGGAAATCGGGGAAGATGATGGGGACAAGCCAGCACTCACACGTCAGCAAGCCTACGATATGCTCGAGCTCTTAGATCAGACCGATAACGCCTTCTGTGCCTATTGTGGCGACAATTCCACCAAGAAACAATCTGTCCTTGACACAGACAGCGACGATGAAGATGACGAGGGAGATATCTCCGACACCATCGGCTTCATGACCTCTTGCTACCACATCGTTTGCCCAAAACATCTCAAGAAGCTCCAACAGCAGTGGAAGACCTCTTTGCTAGCCGATGGCAATATCCAATGCCACATTTGCGAGGATCGTAATAAGCCGAGAGCCTTTGAGCTGAAGCGTAGCGACTACCGCGTGTATCAAGAAGAGCGCGAGCGCATTCGCAAAGACCCAAAGCTGTCCAAGAAGATTGGAAGCTACAATGGTCCGCACACGAAGACCCAAGCTCTACTTCATGACCTCGAGGAGCATAGGAAGTGGAGTGATGCGAACCCCGACGAGCGACCCATTAAGAGGTAAGTCATGAAACCCGCTTAGAATCTCGAAATGAAGACCCACTAACATTCTACAGCATCGTCTTCTCCTGCTGGACTACGCATCTCGACCTGATTGAGATCGCACTTAACAATCACCAGCACCACTATTGTCGCCTAGATGGTCGGATGTCCCGTGACGCGCGTGACAAGTCCATGCGCAACTTCCGAGAAGATCCCTCTATCCGCGTCATGCTGGTGTCGATTGGCGCAGGTGGTCTTGGCCTCAACTTGACCACTGCCAACAAGGTCTTCATGATGGAACCGCAATTCAACCCGGCGGCTGAGGCACAGGCTGTCGATCGCGTACATCGACTCGGTCAAGACAGGGAAGTAGTCATCAAGCGCTTCGTCATGGAGAACAGCTTTGAAGAGAAAATGGTCGAGCTACAACAGAAGAAGAAGAAATTGGCAGACTTGACGCTGACGCGGCAGCGCAAGAGCAAGGAAGAGCAGACCAAGCAGCGCTTGGAAGAGCTGAGGAGTTTGTTCCGTTAAGCGTGGCGGATACTTCATGCGTTACGTTGAGGAGTATGGGCGGAAAACGCATGCCGGCTTGTGCTCTCTTGGGAGGGTGGCGGAGTGCTTGGGGGCGGATACTTCGGCGGACCATTTTCTTGCATGTTTGCCATATGTGCGTGTTCATTTGCGGGCGTTCGAGGCGTGCATACAGAAGCATCTTGTCCTTCAGCATGCGGCACACTTCGTCATTACTCTCTATCTTCACAAGGGATATAATTCCGTAGACGAGTGCCTCTTCGATCAATCTAATTCACACCACACAAGTAGCCATAGTCTTTCAAACTCGAACAGTTCCTTTCCTATACACCATAAAACCATGAATCTAGACTCGAGTCCACCGCAGCTGAAATATAACAACATCAACCACATCCGCTCCAATACCCGCCAAAGCATCCAAACGGCCCTACCTCCGCGCCGCGCTTGGCGTCCGAACCGTCGCAAATTAGAGCCCCGGCATGAAAGTCATAGCCAATCATGCCAATGATGGAGAATTTCCACCCAGTCTTGTAAAGTCTGGGGTACGGGCTTGTCTAGTCGAGGTGCGCCGCAATTGCGGGGCCGGAGATGGCAAGTTGGGGATATGTACCTCGATTCTCCCACTACTCGACCGAGTACGCGGCATTGTTTGGTTACTTAGTTACACTTACGCCGGACGAGACGAGCGACATGTATCGCTGATCAAGAGTATGAGAGGTATGGGTGAAGATAGTAGAGATAAGTTGGGGGCGAGCGGCGGTGTTCGAGTGTCAGATTCGCGGCGTGGTTTGGGGCGAGGGAGGCGAGGAGTGGAGAGGGGATAAGTACTGAGAAAGACGCTCACTTTCACACAGCGGAATGGATCTGTGCTTGATGCTTTGGGTGGAGAGGATGGTATGTTGTTGTTGTGGTTGAGGGGTGCGACTTCCTTTTTTTACTTGTAAGGCAGGGACAGCTTCTCGACTTGAACTTGAACTAATTGCTGCTTCTAGAGTACGCGACGACACACCGCGACGATGTATCAATCAATAACCTCGCAAACGGCTGCGTTACTTCACGGACGTTCCGAGTATCCCGCTACATACACAATGTCACCCTTTGGCATACCATCCTCCGCCTGACTCAAAGCTTCGAGTCGCTCTCCTCTCGCTGGCTGCCTGAGTGTACACGTATGGTCGCAACTGCTTTACCTCAAGAACATGCCACCTGGGCACATCGTCAGAGTTTTGGACGTCCTATGGTACCTGACGCGGAGATGCACGAAGTCGGATCGGCACACGGCATCGCGGGCGGCCGGATATCGAGCGGCTAATAGCTCCCTCGTCAGCGCGAGTCACTCCATAAATCCCGAGGTCACGGTCGACAACCATATTGCTTCCCAATACGCGGGGCCCATCATCGTCGATAGCGGCAACATCACAAACGCTGCATTGCTTGGAAGAGACCATGATCACTGGGTAGTCGTTCATTCATGCTCGGAGTAAATATGCACCTCTATGAAGTCTATCCAATTTTTCGTTCACGACTAATGGTGACGCAGCTCGAGCATTAGCATTTCATGGACCCGACAGCCTGGAATAAATGGCCCCTGGTCGCTAAAAACACGATATCGAAAGAAGAAAATTTCCCTTGAGCCGGCATACATAACATGCCCGCCGCTCAAGTGGTGTAGATGAAATCAGGCCTCTTGTCACCCATGACCTCGATCTCGGACTCAGTCTTGCCTTGGAGCAAGTCATCACGCCTTCCAGATTTCCTCAGGCCGTTCTCACGCTTGAGCGCGAAGTGCATAAAGGTTGTTCCGCCGAACAGGAAAAGAACCATGTATGCGAGGACGATAGCGTGACCGGTGCGGTAATGTGGCTTCTCCTTGGACATGTAGATGTTGGAGGAGACGACACCGTTCATGTTACCCCAGCCGACAACGACACCGACCATGACACCACGCTTCAGCGAGCCCTCGACGTTGTTGGACGCCCAAGTCAGCGTGTTGGAAACAGTAGGGTAGATACCCATGGCACCGAGGAAAGTTCCAGCATATTGGACATGCACATTGGTCGTGGCGAGCAACATGGCGAATCCGACACATCCGGTGGCGGAGATGACCATGTTGCAGTATCCACGCCACTTGGTCTTATCCGCAACCCATCCGATGACGACGGTCATGAAAGCTGCGACGGCGTACGGAGGAACGGACAAGAGCTGGACGCGAGTACCAGTGTAGCCCATACCGAGGAGAATTGTGGGCAAGAAGAAAGAGAAGCAGTACAGAGGGCAGAGGCAGCCCATGTAGATGACGGCGTATCCCCAGGTCTTCCAGTCGACAAGCGCAGCGGTGACGTGCCTGCGGTCGATGTGTCCAACGGTGGCACGGGCCTGTCCGTCAGCGCGGAGACGGCGCATGGCGCGAAGCTTCTCCTCTGGTGTGAGGAATCGGGCAGTGTCTGGGAAATCGAAGACCATCCACCAGCAAAAGACGCCAACAAAGACGGTCATGAGACCCTCAATGATGAAGATCCAGCGCCAACTATTCATGATTAGTAAAGACCATAACAGATTCGACAGAGCGACCTACCCCTCGTATCCACCGACACCGTCCATCTGGGTGATGGCGGCAGCAAGAAGACCACCGAAAGAGCCGGCCAATGCAGCAGCGGAGAAGAAAAGCGCAGCGCGGAAACCGAGTTCCTGACGTTTGTACCAGCAGCTACAGAAAGTTAGCAAGATGTCGTTGTTCACGCGCGGACCGTAACTCACGAGAGGTAGTAGTTGACGCCGGGGAAGAGACCAGCCTCAGCGATACCGAGGAACCAGCGCGTCGCAAGGAGACCTTGGAAGTTGTGAACAACGCCCATAAGGGTCATGATGGTTCCCCAGGACAAGATGATGCCGGTAAAGAAGACGCGCGGTGACCACCGCTTGATGGCGATGTTGGTGAGCGGCTCGAAGCCAGCGTAGGAGATGAAGAAGATGGTCAGGGCAAGATTGTAGTCTTGTCCCTTCATCTTGAGATCACGCTCAATGTGCGCGGCACGAGCGTTGCCGATGTTGGTACGATCCAAGAAGGACAGCAGATACAGCAGCGACAACCACGGGATCAGCCACATATCCATCTTCCAGACAAGGGCTTTGTCCTATGCGGGGTTAGCACCGCGAATCAATCTCAGGCGACACAAGTCGAAGTCTTACAAGTTTCGCACGCTCCTCGTCGGTCTTGCCAACATCGGGGTCGGGGAGTTCGCCATCGTAGTCGCCAGGCGAGCTGATCTGAGAACTGCTCACGTCGCTGGCAACAACGCCGGCCTTCTCATCGACAGCGAGGTTGTTGTTGTGGGTGGTAGGCTGGGCAGCCTCCAGACCGGGTTGCTTCTCGAAGGTGGCCATGGCGATCACAAGAGTACAGAGGTGGACAACGAGACACACTCCTGGGGGGTGGTCAAGGGTCTATATGTACTTCACCTGCGCCGTGTGTCGGTCGCTTCGAGGCGCCAGTGCTGCTGGGTGATATTACTGGGATACCTAGCGTGAAGCGGGTCCCCATGGGGCGGTCGGATGGGACAAGCTGAGTGGGCCCGCTTGGCCCGTCAACAACACGGTGTCCGAGCGTGGCGGAGGGTGAGGATGCCAAATAGGGGACGGCAGTATTGCGACAACGCCCCAGGGAGCGATTATTGGCCGCTGTGCCACGTCCCGCCTGCGTTTGTCAAATCTTCCGCACTTTGCTGCGAGAGATCGACGCGTCTGCCTTTGTGCCACCCCCGGTCACCCTGACCGATGGAATTATGCCAACATCGCCGTCCCCAGACAAAGGATCTATGTGAAATTGGGTTTCAGCCTCCCTCATCCGCACTACACCACGGACATTTCGCCGGTACCTCTGCGGCCCCTCCGAGCAGTCATTACCAACACATCTCTGCACTTTAGGCAGAGCCCCCTCCCTCGTATCGGGCCAAGCATGTCCTTCTGGCAAGGGCTGCGTTCGAGAACGACCGGGACGGCGCAGATGGAAGGTCTCGGCGCAGGATATCGCGACCATACAGAGAGGTTGAAAAACGCCACCCAAGACCTTGGCACTACGCCCACAGGACCCAAAGACGGATAAGGATGCGATTTCACAGGAAGCCTTTTCAGCCGGCAGGAGGCAAGCTTTGCCAGTGCGCCATGTGCTCATTGCGGCGTGTGTGCAACCAAAGCCAAATTGCACGACGGTTTTGACACTCGCGGCTCGCACACAGCGGAGCACACAACAACCGTCCGCTCCGCATGCCAGAATCTGGGGACTGTGTGGGGTTGCTAGCTTGGCAGCTTGTCTTCTAGTGCGACCCCGCCAGACCCAGCCATTCACTCGCTGTTCACGTCGCGCAACTCCCGCTGTCGCCCTCCGGGTCAATTATAGCAAGCCTGCATACGCCCGCTGACCGCGCCCAGACTTTACGGTCGGGTAAAAGGAGGTGCTGCAGTCGGTGCCATTCGCTCGCGTATCGGCCGCGGCGCTTGAATAAGCAGTGCCGGCTCAGCCATCCATTCTTCCGTGCGCACCAAGGTGCCCTTGCACCACCCCTCCTCAAGAAATTGGGCGACGGTTGCGTCCAACAAGCTTGCAACCTGGAACGCGGATTCGCCGGTTGCCAGCCCACACGTGGCAGCCCCGACCGCACTCGGTTTGTCATTGATGCGCTGCACCGAACACCACCTACCCTCACACCAAGCCCTCCAAGACTGCACCCAAGACACGCCCACTAGGTGCAGCAGCCGATCGGCCATGTGCTGGTCGCGTGGCAGTCAGACCATTCCCACTGGCTGATCCGATCAGCGGACGTTGGCGATGGACGTTAGTCTTGATTACGCGCTGCTGCAAGGTCATCTCGACGCGCTATTGATGCGTCTGGAGGCATGTCAAATTTGGGGTCCAATCACCGCCCCGCTTGGGCCCTTTTGTAATCCTGTCAGCACCTTGTTCGCCGCGTCTGCATCCTTTGGCAACCCCAGACGTTTAGGCCCGCTATCAGCAACTACGCCGCAATATACTTGGAATTGTCGAGCTCAACAGCTGCAACCCGAACGCAAGGTTATCAATAGTGTCTCCTGTGCGTTTTTCATTCTTCCACGCTCCTGGCACCAAGCCCAGAATTTGGAAATTTCACATTTGCATTAGCATTAGCTCTTTACTGGCGTCTATGCTACACCGTCCGCGGATGGAAGACCAGCTCTCGGCCTCGCCTATGCGCACACATCTACGCGCGCTACTGAGGGGTCGTGATCCGAGACCTGAGCAGCAAATTCTGGCCACGTGTTGACGTGGATGTGCTCGTACTTGATCTTCTTCGCAACCGAATCCGAGACAAACATATGATCCAGCTGTTGGGTGTTCATATCGAACAGATACGTATAACGCTCAAGCTCGTCTATCTTTGCTGCAGCGTCTGCGTCCTTGAGCCCTGAAATTTGGGCATACTGCTTCAGCGGCTCAACAAACGTGAACTAGGACAGTGCATGTCAGTAATTCTTTCTTCGTCTCTTGAAACAGGACAATACGAACCTCGTTGAAGTCACCAGCCGTGATCACACGTGCATTCTTGTCCTTTGACAGGATATCCTGTACACAATCAGCATTTGTGTTTCATGTCTCACGCATCGCAAAGGAAATCTCCTTTCGTGCGAATGTGGCGTAGCTTGTACTACGGTAAGCAGCATCTAACCGACGCTTACCCCCATGAAGGCCCAGACATTAACGTACCTTGACGAAATTGGCGGTTAGAACGCTTTGCTTAATGCGGTCTTGTACGCCTCCGTTTACGGGCGGCCGTGCGTCCCCATGGAGGCTGCTGCTTCCGCCCTTGGATCCAAAATGCACATTGACGGTGAAGAAAACATTGGCCTTCTTGGACGAGCCCTTGGTGCTAATGACTTCCCATTGTGCGACTAGAGGCTTGCGACTCGCAGTCCAGGCCTCGTTGGTCGGGTCGATGCGGCCTGGATTGTATTTCAAAGTAGGTCCATCGAGAACGACGTTTGCATCCACAGGGCCGCCCGGATTGGGCTTGTAGAGCCTGAGCAGCGACGGCTTGTACAAGTACGCAGTGCGAATATTTCCACCCGGTTGACCGCCATCCCGGTCATCGACAGGCACGACATCGGTGAATGCGTATTGGGGACCGCCCGCAGCCTGAATGGCGGCTGCTAAGGTGCTGAGGGTGAGGTTTGCGGATACAACTGCATATGTCAGTGTGATGCTCGGAAGGACGGCTGATGCAAGTGAACGCAGGAAGGCGACGTGCAGCGTGTCACAAAGAGTTGCACAACCTCCTTTCTCTCCATGACGCCCACGGACACGCGGTGTAAAGATTCTGGAAACGTACCTGCATCGTTGGTAGGGCCGTTGTCGTCTTGGACTTCTTGGACGAAAATGATATCGGGCGACTTGAGATACTTGACAATATGACCGGCGAGAAGAGGATGGTGAGTCGAGTTGGGCGCCAAATTCTCAACATTGTAGGCTCCGACGGTGATACCGTCACACTTGCCGCTGGATTCGAGCTTCGTCGGGTTCGGCAGCGCCGGCTTCTGGCTCTTCGTCACCTTGATTGCTGTTGTAGGCAAGATGCGATAGAATCCAAAGGCGTAGGTCACCACGCCTGTAATCTCCTCAATATCGTCACCCAGCTTTGTCGTGGTTGGATTCCTCGTTCCATCCAGCGGCGTGCCGATTTGAATGGCCTCGGGATTGGCATCCTTGTTTGTCATGGTCAATCCATCGCGATCGTTCTCACCCGTAAGCTTCCAGTTGCCAGCAATCCACGTATCTCCAAACGAATTCGGCTTCGCCAGCGCAACCGGCTTCTTCACAGTAACCAGCTCGCCCGTCAACGATTCCCAGAAATCCAATCCATATTTGTGCGGCTCAAGTGTCGGGTTCGCAACGCTGACGAGCGACTTGTTGTTCGGTACCGCGAATACATCCCCGCCATCAAGACCACTGTACTGCTCCGTCGGCGGATCGCGCGTATCTTTTCCAATCACCAACGGCTTGACGGCATTCCCGCTGCTGATTTTGGCAGATAGTACAGGCCGGTCGATCTCAGTCAGGTACAAGTAGTCCTTGTTGGAGCGGAACTCGGTCACACGGCCTCCGATCACGATGCGGTCGCCGACAGTCAGGTTGGCACCGAATGCGCGCCCAAAGACGTAGATGGAGTCGGAGGTCCGATCGTCACGGTCGGGGGTGGGCGAGCGCAGGAAGATGCCGTCGGGGCCTTTGGCGGTGATTATGCCGGAGACGTTTGCTGGGATGGGTTAGGGCTGGGGCCAATGGGTGATATGGAGCAAGGACAAGATAGATCAGAATAGGTGGGAGCACGTACAAACTGTCTGTCCACTGTACGGCGAAAGGAACTTGACGCCATTGATTTCAGAAATGGACACTGCGCTCGCAGCAGCGGCAAGAGTGAGGACGCGAAGGAGACTCGCCATAATGAACTCGAGCGTTTGCTATTGAAGACACGAGAGCGTGAGAGCAAAAGCCTTGACCTCCAAGCTTCAATCTCACACCCCCAGAACTGGAATATCTAGAATATATACGATTTCAACATACCCAGCTTTCTCGCTCCCCAATCCCTGGTTTTCCCCTCGCTGATCCACGGAACACCTGCAGCTACAGCACAATCGCTACCCGCTTACCCTGTTCCTAACCCACCTAACCCACCACCCTCTAGCTCAATGCCTATCACAGCAGGACCGTCCACCATTCTCGCATCCCAAGCTACAAACCACACGTCTCATCCTCTTGGCTCCATATCGCCCCCGAAATCGTCTCCGTGCCCTCAACCAATCAGCGCACAGCAAACTCCGCGGCACACACCCGCTTTGGGAAGGTGCGGATTGATGGGTGCGCATGCGGAGATTGGGCGGCGAGAACCGATGCGTGTGAGCTGTGCGTATCAATGGGAAAACAAATAGGACGCACGTGTGAGGACGTGTGGCGTTGAGATTTAATTGGGTCGAGGCAATGCGGTGGGGAGGGGTTTGGTGCAGGTACGAATTGCGGCGAATCAGAGGTGGGCACGTGGGGTGGGTTTGCGGGAGGGACCGATGGATTGTTACTGTGTGACTATTTGCGGTTGCGGGTTGTGCGAAGGATGGCTTGTCTTCTTTTCTTCAGCGATGACAGTGCAGGGCGACATACAGCTGCATGATAGCGCCGTTGCGGGTGCGGGTTCGGTGCTGGGTTTCTGTATTTGCGGTGCGTAGGCGATGGCCGGTGTGATTTCGGCTGTAGTTTGCGGTTTGGAGATTGCTTTGGGACTCGTGGGCTCGGAGCGTCATGGGAATGTAAGCCACGATGTGATAGCTATTCTGGATTGACTCGTGGTCATCATGAGCTTACACACGATTTGAACCTTGCGTGTGCCGGTACGTTTTCAGCTTCACGCGCGACGACAATTGATGGGTTGCGAACGGCCTCGCAGTTTCCACGCCGTTTGTTCTATGATTGCAATTGAGATGGCAGGTATACGGCTTTCTTACGAACAGGCTTTGTCGTTGTTACCCACGTATAGGGTAGTTTGCGTATGGGCAAACATGCTCGTGACAGCGACGTACATAATCGCTCTGCCTAACACACGATGCCATCTATCCTACTTCGTACCTTACATAAGTGCGGCCCGTATCAACATCTCCGCAACTAATAAACAGAACCACCTCCAAAACAACATACTCCCAACGCACACCGCACGAATGATTTCCCCGAGAGACTCACATCAAGTAACGAAAATCGAGCGCCACGACCACAATAAAGATATCATCGGCGTGTCGGTAGGCAAGCTCAAGACATGGGCCGCATCGCTGGAGAGGCTGGAAGCATGGAGAGGCAGAATCGCAACGGAGAGTCGTGCGAGATGGGATGATGCGAAATTGATGCGGCATCATGGGGGTCTGAAGAGGGATATCATGGTTTTGATTCGGGAGGTTGAGGGCCGGGCTCGTACGGGGGAGAGGGTTGGGAAGAAGGCGTGATTAGGGTGTGGGTATGGAGAATGGTCGGATAGCCATGTCTGTGATGCTTGTTTGAGATGAGGTTATAGGAGATAGACTTGTTGAGATGGACATGAGATAGAATTAGATTTCTTCTTGCGACTGTCTTTGATGAGAATGAATTAGCAGTAAAAGTCCAAGAACGATTTTTCACAACCTCGACTTAGATACGCTTTGACCCAAGAGATTCACGTATCGATACATCGCGAAAGGAACTCAGCGCCGCTGCTGCGTTTGCCGGTCCAAATCGCTGTGCTGGCGAGGAGACGTGTCGCACATCACACGCTATATACCTCAAAATGGATGGTCSAGCGATTTCTGTTACCATTTCTTGCTTCGAATATCAAAACCCAGAAGTTAAACGCCATGTCTTATTATCAGAGCTCTTCCACGAACCAAACTCCTTCTCCATATTTTGCCTCACATTTCGAGCATCAATACTCGTATCGTGAACACACTGAAAGAACACCGCACGTGTATGAGTGGGAGTATGGCCTGGCGGAATTGATGAGCGGCGTGAAGGAGTTGGCCGCGCGTATGAGAGAAACGAGGACGGAGTGGGAAAGGCAGCGCTCGGAACGGGGAAGAAAGTTGGCTAGTGGAGATGTTGTGTGATGGGAGCTCTTGAACAACATTTATGGAACTTGACTTCGATCCTGCGAACCGTAAATGCACGACCAGTGGCCAGATATCGGTTGCCTTTGTGGTTCATGTTCATTGCTACAAATGGGAAGGTATCAGTGCCACTATCGAGGGAAAAAACTGTTATGAGAGTGTCTTGACCATTTAGATCGTGAATCAAATGGTGCACGGCACTAAATGTTAGCTCCGGCTGTAGTCACAGTTCTGCAGAATTCCTCGCACCTCAGTGGTGGTGATATCTAGCGCAGCGACGGCCCAAAGCTGTGACACTCACCCCCGCGGTAGTACCCGATGTTAGTTTCTCATTCGAGATGGACGCTGTTCATGCAATTGTTTGTCACTTCTCTGCAGAGATTGTAGCCATATTCGAGTCTTTGACATAAAATGACTCTTCTGATTGGATTTCTAGCATTGTTCTATAACAAGTTGGTTTGTGCTACTCAGCCGCAACCTGATTGATAACAGATCAATTCTGATACGAGCGAAGGATCTATACATGTCATAGTATGTAGTGGCAAATATCGTGAAGGTGCTCGTTGGTCTAGCTAAGAGGACACGTGGCACGCGTAAAGCTAGAGCGGAAGGCTATGTCAAGGAGGGCATGCTTCCGATCGTTGCGTCCTCTTCCCCGTGTGCGCTGCCATTCAAAACGCGTGGACACATGAACTATCATGACACAGTCGGATTCTAGGGAACAATGCGATCCTGCTGGGCCCGCTATGTGTTCGCCAACTCAATATCGGACGGACATACGGGAGCCTAACGTAGGCCCGCATGCACATCCTCACATCGCTGTCCAACTCGCCCGATTGTAGATTATAAACGCTCAACTTCCCGTCTTTCGAAAATTTCACGAAAACTTCAGCTCAACACAGCACCAGAGGCCGACACTGCGCAAACCTGACCACTCGGAAACAGCAGAATCACCACTTCATCCAAGGGTTGCCGACAATGTGGGCACTCGCCAATCGGCGACACAGGGCACACAGCCCATCATATTACAACAATTACGATCTCGACTTCTACCGCCCATATGCAGCCACCGACGTATTGAGTCCAGCTTACAGCTATGGCAACCATGGGTTTCCCTATCTGCTGGGCGACTACATCGCGCCAACATTTGGCGTCGAACAAGCAACACGAATGCATGCATCTGCTCTAGCAGAGCTCGACAAGGCAAAGGAGAAGCATGATGAGGCCAAGAAGAAGATGGAGGAGTGCGAGAAGCGAGTGAAGCAAGCGGATGAGATGTTGCGTGCAGCCAAGTATACTGCGATGTGCGCGAGCTAATGGGTCGCGATGGGAAGGAAGTACAAAGCCCTACCAACCGAGCGTCACACAATCATCGGCTGGTCATATTTGCGAGAGCGAGCAGCTGCACTGATGGGAACACGGGGCATCACATGTAACACAAGATCATAATGTTGAGAAGTTTGCTATGCTGGACAAGCAATATAACAAGATTGTGTGTGTTGTTTACGCTGCTACATTCATACGCATCGCACGATTTTGATGCTGAACAGAAGAAACGTCAGGTTGCAAATTTGCGTAGAGAATTATGGAAGTCACGGACAATCGCGATGGCTGAGAGCCAGAATCTGAGCTGTACAGCTTCCTCGCTTCAAAAACACGTTACAGCCGTCGATGGCAAGTCACGGGCGTTTGTAGACTATGCCACCTGTCCTAAACAAAATGATTCGCATGATTCAGCATTTGCATCATGAGCGCGTCACAGAGAAACCCACTCATGGCCCCGTTCGCATGCATCACCAGCAGTGTCCTAACGTTTGGCTTCAGCGTTCCCGTCCGAACGTCGTCAAGCTACGATTGGACTATTGAGCAAATTCTTCCCCTTAAAGAATGGACGTGTGAAGTTATATAGCGCGAGAAGTTTAAGGAGAGGACCCAGCTTGTATGTACCGTGAAACGGCAATAAGACTCTCGTCACGGAAAGTACACCTCAGCATGACCTCCAATGCGCTTCCTCAATCAATTTCTCGCACTTCTTCCAACCCCGAAGCTGTTTCTGATGCACGAACCTTCACGAGAAGTATCAGCAATTTGTCTCAAGCTTCCACTCTGGTCGACTTTGAGTGTGATGGCGAGCATCACGCTGGACCGTCAATATCGGCCGATGATGTATCTCCAGCTCGTGACACAACTCTCGGAGGAGTGACAGGATCCGCTCACCGTATTCCTTTGATGTGAGAATCAGAACACGAGAGGTACCGCCGATGAAATACATGCAACGAATAGTGGCGGGACTGCGCCGTCAAGCTGCTGACTTACTGAAATTCACCGAGCAGACGTGCGAGCCTGCTGGTATTTTGCTAGATGACATCAGAGGAGAGGCAACCAGAGCTGGTGAGTTGGCGGATGATGGCCAGCAAGTGCGAGCATATGAGTCGTTCAATAAGGTCATTCGTCAGCTTGAAGACATTGGCTTCATGGGCTGAGACGTTGTCGTAACGAAGTTGTGAAGATAAGAATTGACAGACACGAGGCCCGCAGCTGCATGGCTCAGTATAGCGTGAATATGATGCTCATTGTATCATCGCTAGTCATTGAGTTACACCGTGTGCTCTGTAGCTGAACATAAGTGGGCAAAGATACGTGTGCTTGGCACTGCAACGTCAGTAGCCACAGCGCTGGTTGGAATTTCGCTGACGGACCTATGCCTTTAAAAATCTTCATCCCACCCTATTTGTCTCCGGATATTTCCTGCTACCATAATGTCCCATCAGATGTCAGCACTTGAGGCCGGCCGCTTCGTTCCGTCCGTGCCTATTCAACCTCAATCACAAGAAACCTCTGCTATCAAGCCTGGCCTTTTCTGGGTGTTTGGAGAGAATCCAAAAGGTCCTTTATACTTCTACCGCCTCAACGATCATCGCTATCCTGCTCCAGCTATCCAAGAACTCCGACGCCTGTCGCACGGCGA
The DNA here is from genome assembly GCA_001748405.1 of Paraphoma sp. B47-9. Taxonomy (NCBI): domain Eukaryota; kingdom Fungi; phylum Ascomycota; class Dothideomycetes; order Pleosporales; family Phaeosphaeriaceae; genus Paraphoma; species Paraphoma sp. B47-9. Next base: position 117,283 of record BCLK01000234.1, read on the forward strand.
TACCAGTCTTCTCATGGACCGGCTACTCAAAGAGATTGAGCACCATGAGGAAGAACCCCAAGTGATCCACAAACGATCCGGAGACATTGTTGCGGTAAGTGCTGACATCGATGATGTCGAGCCGGTCATTGCAGGATACTTTAATCTGGACATGTCTGGTGAAGTTCCGGGCCCACAGAAGCACACCAGTCTGCCGGCCAAGACAACGACCGCTCGACTTGCACTCTGGGAGTATCGCTCTGTTGACGTCCAATTTCTAGCCAAAGAACAAGATGCAGCTGAAAAGGCTATTGCGAATGTAGGAGAAAGGTCACACATATCGGAGGCCAATGTGAAGCTTTTGCGAGAGTGCTTCTACTATGCTTCTTACTCTATGACCGGAGCGGACAATATACGTGCTGCCTTCCAAGATATAGTTCTGCGGGCAGAGCAGAAATCCGCAGAGGCAGGAAAAAGAACTACTGAATCATATCGAACGAGTGGCTTTGTGAGAAATATTGTGGGCAAGTGATCGGTGGGCGTCTTAGTCTTGATATTATACTTCGGTGTAGAATGATCTTGGTCAAACTGTTGATATATTTATTCATATTCGACGTCCGTGTGTGACATCTGACTTGTTATGGTGATGTCTTGTGCCCTGACGCCATTGGATGTACAGGGCGCGATGCGAAGTGCGCTTGGCGGATACTCTCCTCCACATTGTGCGAAGCGATGTTGGGTCGTGCCTCGACCACTTGAAACGGTGCAAGATTTCGTGTATCAAGGCTCCCAATTCAGTTGTGCGAGGTACAGGCGCGGAGATAGCTCATCCCCATACATTGCGCTCTATCATAGAATCAGAACGACGAAGTAGTTTTTCGCTTATGGCTTGGACAGGCCGCTCGTGGCCAAGGACTTCGTGAACTGTAACGATCGAAGGCTGTGAAATTTAGAAGTCTAAATCATGAGCTGCGTCGCAAAATAGTGCTTTTTGTGTTATTTGTGCCACTTGTGATCAACGTGAGCCCGGAAGAGGCAGCCGTTGGGATCCTCATAGGCAGGCGCCTAGAAAGGATGCCTCGGGCTTGAGTGCGGGGCGAATAACGTCTAGCCTTTTTGGCGCAAGCATATGTAGCTCGGCCCGATTTGCTTTGCTTCTTGATCGCAAAAGCTGCGATGTCTTCCAGCTCTTAACGTTGAGGCAGGGCACAGTCTTCATTTAAGATGTCGTTCACCAAGAAACCTAGAGTGCTCCACATCGGTGATGATATTGTCTACAATCCCGAATTGTACAAATCTTTCTCCTCACAATTTGACATTGTCCAGCCAACATTAGAAGAGCGTCAACGCGAAGAATTTATCGGCGCCCTCAAGGAGAAAAGGTGGGGCGACTTTCATGCTATCTTTCGCCCATTCTGGAATACTGGGGGTGAGATGGGCCAATGGGACGAAGAATTGGTCTCTGAACTGCCTAAATCGTGTACAATTTTCGCAAGCGCTGGCGCTGGGTATGATTGGGCAGATATACCTACTCTTTCGAAATACGGCAGGTTTTGCAAGATGCTTGCCCTCGTACGTGTATCTAATTGGGACGAACAGGTATCGTCTACTGCAACGGTGCACGTGCATCATCCGAAGCAGTCGCTGACATGGCGATTTGGCACATACTTTCGGTGTTCAGAAATTTGATCTGGAGCGCTGAAGCGGCCAAGTCTGGAGACGTAGAACAATGGAAGTTCGCACACAAGCATCAACAAGACACCGCCTTCAATCCACGAGGCCGTTCATTAGGCATCATCGGCCTGGGAAACATTGGCTACACTATTGCACAGAAGGCATGGCTGGCTTTTGGCATGAAAGTGTTATACCACGACATTGTAAGAAAGCCTAAGGATTCTGAAGAGGCTGTGAATGCTGTGTTCTACGAGAACTTGGATGAGATGCTGGCAGTGGCTGACTGTACTGTGCTTGCAACACCGTTCTCGGGCTCGCTGTTGATCACTGCTGAGAAGATGAAGAGTTTCAAGAAAGGAAGTCGTTTTGTCAACATCGCGCGCGGGACTTTGGTCGATGAGAACGCGCTTGTGGAAGCACTGAAGAGCGGGCACCTCTTCGCGGCTGGTCTTGATGTTCATCAAAATGAGCCACGCGTACACCCAGAGTTCACGAAGATGAGAAACGTGACTCTGACGTGCCATAATGCTGGGGGAGCATGGGACACGGCGGCGGGATTCGAGCGGTTGGCAATGGAGAACATTGAGTCGTTCTTGAACACAGGAAAGGCATTGACGCCAGTTAACGCACCCTGAGGGCAGTATTGAAGTTAGCTTTCTTTTAGCCCCACCAAGCTTCTGCATTCGACCTTTTGCTACAATAAGAAACAAGGGCGAATCGTGTAGCCACTTTTGCTCTTTGAAAGCCTGCTTAGCCCAACTCATCAACTGTTGGTTTGTCCTTACTGCAGGTTTAGGGTCAACGGGATGTTGACGTGTGTACTGGCAACCCAAATCCAAACATCAATAGAGACTATGTTACTCATACTCATACATACCTGTGGTTATACTAAAGCTCTTAGTTGCGGCAACTAGACTACCGGCAAGTTTTACCGACTTTGTTTAAGTGCGACACATTCGACTGCATGCTATGCGGGTAGGCCGGTTGCCTGCATTTAACAGCTACCGGAGGCCTTCGCCTCTCCCAGAGGTGCGTGACACTACAGATCAGTGATTAAATACTTCTGAGCGGCGATAGAAGTTTATCTTAAGTGGTGGTGCGAATATGCTTATTTGCTTATCGTCAATTAATGTACAGCTTTCTTCTAAATTCCTTACCACTCAAGATTTGCACAAGTGCATGGGACACGAATTTGCGAAGTGGGGATTGAATCATGTGATACTGATACATAATCTTATCAATCCGGGTATCATTCCAAGAATACTTGAGGGCTAGACAGTCATGCTAAAGCCCTCGCGAGAAAGTCGTGAAACCCCTCCCATTATCAGCTCAACACTATTCTCCAAGATTTGTCACGGAGACTCATTCCTGATATCCCAGAAACGCCTGTTCAAGTTCCAAAACGAACCACACATGGCCGACCAAGTAATCAAATGCGTGATTCGCAGCGTGACGACACCACCTAGCAGCTCGAGCCAGATCGCTGTGATCATTCGCATCGTCAGCTTCGACGCAGTTCCTCAACAGCTGTGTAGCTGGATACTGAGGCCATTGATTGATCGACGCAAGATCCGCCAAAGAGTCACCCTGATCTGCCATCGGCATGTCAGTGACGTCTTGAGGATACAGTATGTTGGAGTAGTCTGTACCTTGATACTGTGCAAGTAGAGCATCCATCTCCCCCTGACCATCCGGCAGGAACGCTGCACCATCGTTCACAGTGTTGTGTTGTGATTGGTTGTGGATGTGTCCGGAGTCCGGTGCTTCGAGTGATGGCTGCACTTGAGGCTGCGAATTGATCGATCCAGCCTCAACTATGGCGGGTGGAAGCTTGGAGCCCGGTGCGTGATTCAAGGATGACTGTTGAGCTGGCGGAGAAGCCCATCCAACATCAGCTGCGTCGGGCAAAGCTTCTTCGTCCTCATCCGGGTTCAATGTGGACTGCTCCTCCGGAACCATTATCGGCCTGGCAGCTTGCTGAGGGGTGTTGGCCCAGTCCGATCTATCGTTCACGTGTGTCTGAGCTTCCTTAGTTGGCTCTTTGACTTTCTTCGTGTGGCGACGCTTCTGAGGGGGAGTTGGCAAACCAGCCTGCTCCAGCGCGAGCTTGTGCTTGTTCGAGGCCGCGCTCTGTGTCTTGATTAAATCTTTGTAGCGAGCAATGATTACAGTGTCGGAATGGTTGCGCGTAACGGTCGTGTAGCCAATTGTCCCCAAAATGACGTGCAAGTCGTCTGGAAACATGAACTCTTGTTTCTCGTTATTTGGACCATCCTTTTGATTCTTCATCGCGAAATCCAGAGCTCGAGTGAGGTCGGCGGCATCTTCTCCTGCGGGTAACTTCTTCATTCCTTTGTAGAGGTCTTTGAACGGCACAGGGTCAGGAGTCTTCCAGCCTGGTGACTTGGTAGCATCCGGTATAAACCCGTTCACGAGCAAAGCGCCATCGTCCCAATCTGAAGGTACCTTGTGTGTGCTCTTAGACCAGTCCTCTATACATCTCCGCATTGTCTTGCGATACCGATCAGACATGTTATCCTTCACGCGACCCGCTTCTACATCCGAAAACGGCAAGTGGCGATGCTCCTGTAGGATGGCAAGATGGACAGCGGATGTGAGACCATTATTCATAAATCGGAAAGCGAATTGATGATTCCAAAACCATTTCAGAGTAATCGCCAGGATCTCGACCAACGTGAAATGAAGAGCGGGCTCATCCTCGGATATGGGGTATGAGTAATCGGGAGCCTCTGCTATAAATGCAGCGCGGGGCTGGTCCTGGACACGCTTTGGTGAAAATGGAGCAACAAGAGCGTTCAGGGATCGCGGCACCGCGGCTTGTGTGTCCTGAGCTAGTGGTAGCATTGGCATCTGCATTGCTGGGTGTGTTTGCTGAGCTGCAATTTGGTTCATGACTACCGCCCCGTATGATGGGGTACTAGCCACTTCGGGCTGCCATCCTACCGGAGTGTATAAAGTCTGGTGATGTGCTGTATGTGCAGCCTGTTGGAAGACGGGGTGCGGCCGAGGGTGCAGCTCGGGCAGTGGAGGAGCGAGAGGATGTGAGCATCCGGGTTGCACCAGTTCTTGCCGCGTTCTAAAGGTATGTCGATCCAGACTAATATTTTGCACGAAATCGTGATCCGCATCTAAAATCGGAGGAAGGAGTGTCATATGAGTAGCGGGAGTGTCGTGGTTTGAGGCATCGGGCTGTGTCGCCACAGGTTGATTGCTGAAGAGATGTTGTGAAGAGGCACCGTTCCATATGCGACTGGAACCGTCGACTGAGGTTTCGTATCCTTGGAATGTCGGCATAGGGAAAGAGTCCATACAAGTGAGTGCGCCGCGCTTGCCGTTGGGGGTGGTGCGTCCGCAACCGAGGATACCGACGCGCACTTGAAAATGATGCTACCGTATCAAGAATGGCGAGAATGTGCTTGAAAGCGAATTGTACAGTTGAGTCGGCGGTTGTGATAGGAAAGTGCTCCGAAGAGGGCGACTGCGGGCGAGAAACTTATAGCCTGAGGGAGGCACGAGCCAGGAGTGAACCTTGGTGCGGGCACAATTCAGTTCGAGTGAAGCTACCCTGTTGAGTGAATGCTAGTACTGAGGTCGTCCCACGGTTCAACGCCAATAGTTGCTATGGGATGAATGGTGGAAGATCACGTGCAATAGTGACGAGTCCTTCTAACAATGTCAAGTCCACAAGGTCATCTATGTCTTTGGTTTCCAAGCAGCGATCAAGTAAAATACTCTATGTTTATTGTCAACGTTGCTTTTCTCGTGCTTGAAAGCTTGAAAGAAATTTTGTCATATCTGAAGTCGCTACTGTGACGTGTCGTTGGGCCCGTTGACCTCGAAAGTCACGGCAGGATCTCATCACATCTCAAATATCAACAAATTCGACCTTTAATCAATTCCGATTTCCAGACGTTTGTTACATTTGTCTCTTCAGCACCGGTGCCTAACTACATGCGGGCATTCGACGTATGGTTGTCCTAGCGGTGTTGGTAGTGGGCGCTAGAGGGGCGCGCTACCATAGGTCGTCTGGTAAAGTTCGGTCTACCATAGATCGTTCTATCAACCATACAAATTGGGGGTGCTCGGGCCGGCTATGATCGGTCTACAGAGTCAGCTTGCTGCGTGCGTCCTATTTGTAGTCTCTGAGATGTTGGCATCTGACCTGGTGAGATAACACTTACGCGGACTAAGAAATCATGCTGATTACCCACCTCGCTTCGACCGATAACATTTTGTCCATCTAAGATTCGATTATGAGCATTGGGTGACTTTTCTTGGTGAAGCCTTGTTACATATGCCCTTTTCGCGAAGTTTTCATAGAGACGAAGCTTCTGTATTGTGTAGATCATCAACGAATATTCTTGGCCGAAGATGGGAGATACTGCGACTGCTCAAATACAGATTCAGATGAGCACAGTGCCAGATCATAAAAACGCGCGAGAATTTGGTAGGTGTAGCTATAGAACGCGAGAAAGACATCACTTGCAGGACTGATGGTCAACATTTGCAGATTGCGCTAATTCAACACCGCTGTGCCCTTGTGACAAGTTGCCTCAACCTCGTGCTGAACCTTTTACCAAAGTCGAGAACCAAAGGCTTTCAATTTCAAAATCCTTTCTATAATACTCTTGTTACTTTTACCGCCAATGTGAGTGTAGTAGGTTGCGTTTCTTTGCGCAGTTGTCGTGGTGCTTTCTCAGTCGCACACAACTGTCCCAGACGATTTTGGAGGTAACTATATCCTCAAGCAAGTACGTCCCAACCCTCACTAAAGCTCACCTCATCTAAGTTCAATCCACAGTCTCTTCGCAACTGGATTATGCTCTGCACACGACAAAGAGTTGCAACTCCAACATGCCCCGCCAATCCACGATTTCTCGCGCAAAGTCATCATATTCTCCATCATATTCAATGCGAATCAGTCGGAATCCCACTGAATCTCATCTAAGATCCGTCTACGTCTTGTCTCGCTCTTTATGCTTCGCTGAGACATAACACTGCTCTCTCTAGCTTGCGCAGGTCGTGCTTTCGACATTGGCTTCGCTGGCGGGGCCATGGGCGGCTTGAATGAATTTGCCCACTGTAAGGCTGTTTTGATCTTGGAGATGTTCCAAGAGTCTGGAATCCGGGTTTGTTTCTTCGCGGCTGGCTTTTTGACTTTGTCGCGCTTTGCTGCGGAAGCTGGCAATTCTTGCTTTGTCGCTGGGCAGCGCGTCCCGCGTGCGCGCATTTTTGAATTCCATTCTTCAGATTCCTTTGCAAAAGCGCGTCTTTTCGCTCGAGTGCGCTTTTGCGCTTCTTGAAGTGCATTTGGCTTTTTGCGGCGACGCGGTGCCTTTGCCACTTCGCGATTCAGGGCTACGACGCATCAGCAATTGACAGAAAAGATGAGAGTAACCAGTCTCACCTTCGTGTAGTAAGTTCTTCCTTTCTGGATCGCTAACAAGATGATGGAGGTTCTCGGGTGGTGTGTAATTCGCAACACCCCAACACTCATCCTCAGCATGCGGAACCACGAAGTCGCGCATTTGCGGTGAGATGAAGTCTTCACCTTCTTCATTCTCCTCCGTGCTGTCATCGGACTGCTCTCCGCTCTCTTCTTCGGATGTATCCTCATCATCGGTCATCTCCGCCTCACCCTCGTCGTCAAAATCGTCTGGCAGCGCTGCGAATCGGTGCATGGTTCTGATGCAAAGCCGGTGCGCGGATAGTAGAATCGAAGTAAACGCGACAAACTTCAGAGAGGCTACAGCTAGTTGTGTAGTTACGAAGTTGCCTTGCTGCAGACATGATGCGTGAGCGGTGAGGTGAAACAACACAGCAGTGAGGCAGCATCACAGCTGCAACGTTAGTGCAGCGCAATGTCTCGGGAGAAGACTTCAAATCAAGATGAAAGGTGCGAGATGATAGATGCAAGAGATCAGGTTGGGCAGAATGCCACTACTTATGCTAGCTAGTGAGGCAGATGGCCATAGCGCGCAGCGGTCTCTCTTACTTGGAAAGAGACTGTTCCGCGTCGAAACTATTTGAGAAGGAAATTATACGCGAGAATCATGATTACGTCTGACGTGGGTATCCAAGAGATGAGAGACCCAAAAAAGCAAAAGAGAAAATTTCCTCCTGGGCAAAGAAGTTGTCTCGTGCCGACCTCAATGCTCCTGTGGAGCAACATCACTTCCTTACTCGTCGTCTTCGAACTCCTCCTCCTCATCATCGTCATCCATCTCAGTATCCATACCATACTTTGCCACCATTTCCGCCTTCTTAGCTTTCAGTGCATCCATTTCTTCATCGTCCTCACCCGAGATGGTTGCGAGCGCTTCGTCGACGTTGTACGTCCCTGATACCTTGGTGCTGCGGCCCGAGCGACGAACAGTAGGGACCGTCTTCTTGGTATTCTTCTCCAAGCTGATAGAGTTATCGCTGTCGTCAGAATCGAAGTCGTCAGTGAAAAGCTCCTTGCGCAATCGAGATGGGCGTGCTGGTGATTTGCCCAACGACTTACGAACACGGGGCTTTGATGCGAACTTATTGCGCTTGATTGGCTTGCGAGACGGCGTGTCGAACTCATCAGAGTCAGAGTCGTCAAAGAAGTGCTTGCGCTTTGAAGCCTTCTTGTCGAGCGCCTCAAAGTCGATATCATCGCCGCTGCCAAATTCGTTTTCATCAGAGTCAAACTCGTTCTCGTCAAAGTCCTCCTCGTCAGAATCCTTCTTCATGAGACGGCCACGAGAATCGTACTTGCGCCCCGAAGCGTTACGCACGCCAGTCAAGGTGCGGCCCGTGACCCATCGCTTCATCACTGCCTTGTCTTGGTGGCCGACTTGCACAGGAGCAGGACCAGCAGGGTAACCAGCAAGGTGAGAATCTTGCGGGAGCTGGTCAACCAAACGCTCATAATCGGTCGGGTAGTGCCAGGCCTCATCAGGATGATCGACGCAGTAGCGGACTGCGCGTGTAAGATCAAGAGCATCGTAACCTGTTGGGAATTTCTTGACGCCACGAGCCAGATCACGAAAGAGGACTGGACCCGCGGATGATTCGTCTCTACCATCAGCGGCAGTGCGAAACCCAGTCACACTCACGCTAGAAGGGTTGAAGTTCGCTGGTTGCGGGTACCTGTCGTGTGTTCCGACCGTCCAGCCTTTCCACGCGTCATCCTGCTTGGCCCGCCTATCCATTGGGCCCTTCATCAGGCGGTACACGCTGTTGTTGGGGATTTCTCCACGAGCCATAGTGCGGCCGGCATTGATGAGGGTTGTAATTGAGGCCGCAGAGGCGCCGTTTCCACAGGCACGATCGATCACGTCCCATGACTTGAAGCTTCCTGGAAGGAATGTCGCCAGCTCCATCAAAGTCATGTTTGCGTCCGGGAAATCCAAGTTGCAAGGGGGTGCATCAGCGAGCTTGTCGTAGTTTTCAGTAGCTCGGCCGGTCTTTGGCTTAGTTGAAGCCGGCGTCTTTGCTGCGGCTGGAGTGATGGGTTGATGCGTTTGGGTCGGCTGGAAGCCCACGTTCTCAGCAGATTGATAGATGGGCTCGAGATCCTCAGTAAGCCAAGCGAAGCCGGAAGTGACAGCTTCGCAACGTAGAGGAAATGACTCCAGGTCTTCTTTGATGTCGTCTCCTAGCTGTGATAACTGTTCATCAATGTTCTCGGGCATCGGCATCGAGGAGTAGAAGCGCCATGGAGCGTGACCAAGTCGATGCTTGTTGTAGGCGTCAAAAACGAGGCGCTCTTGTCGGAGCCGTGTCGACAAGATATCCAGTGGGTTGCGTTGTTGTTGCTCGCATGCGTCTACACCAGCGAGGTACTGGGTTCGGAGCTCTTCAAACAACGCAGGAATGGCTGAATAGCGGTCATCGGCATCCAGTCGGGCGCCGTCTAGCATGTCCCGGACATCCTCGAACGATGGGATGGCGCTTTTATCTATGCTGCCCGTGCTTGTAGGTGTATAAGGACGGGGGACGGAGGTAGCTGTAGCCATTTGGAGTGAAACGGCGGGTGGACGGCTGTGGAAAAGAGATGTGGTAGGCAATGCTACTGGACAGGGGCGTGTAAGGGAAGGGCTGCAGGTAAATATCTGCAATTAGATCAATGTCGAGTATGAAGAGTTAACCAGGAGGAATTAGGCGAGGGAGTATTTATCGGCGGAGGCACGATGCTATCACGGCACTGTGTAGCGCGCCAAGAATTGTGTTTGCACGAGGCATGAGGAAAGGGAAAGATACAGCGCGTTAGAGTGAAATGTGCTCCGAGCCTCGAGCGGTGCACCTCTCTCATCCGAACATTGACGGGATGAATGACATTGTGCATGATTGGATAATGTATGGGCAACATACATGAATGTGTTTGCACCAGAAAAGAGGAACAAAGGCATTGTGAAAGCAGTAGGCGCTTTAACTCATTCAATCGGCTTAGGGTCGTTGGGACTGTACGGCACGACTTGCGTTATGTGGGAGATATGAAATGGCAGCGATCTTCGCACTAGGTGATGATACTGTCATGTTTCAAGCCGACTTAGCACGGAGTTCATGACACCTTCGATCACACCAGACACAGCGTATTCTCTTCCCAATTGGCAAGTGGGTGCTCTTTGATGCCATCGCGTAACCGCCATATGTCGCCTTTCGTGGGCCTGACCCATGTAGACCGGAATCTGGCAATGCCCACTCTTCTATGCTCTTTGGCATTAGGGTCGGAGGGATGTAGCAGGAGGAAAACCAGACTATTGTTGTTTTGACCAGGCTCAAACTCATGGATCGCGGCAGTGTCATCATTGTCCAGGCCAAGAAAAGCAACCAGAACGTTCCTGTGCGTGTCGGAAGAGTCGTCCAAAACTGCCTCCATGTACCATATTGTTTGTGTCGTTGCACTTGAAATGTAGAGACCTTGTTCCAGCTTTGCAGCAGGCTTATACCCACCATCCGCATACTCGTATCGAACTTCTTCCAGAGATGCATGTCCGCTCCAGCCGGTGGTGCCTTGCACATTTTGGCCACCTTTCCTCCTATGCGTGTGATGAAGCACCGTGCCCGTTTGCGTTAAAGTTTTGATGGTTATTGAAGCCGAAAGCACGTCTGCGAAAGGGTTGACCGGCGATGGCGCCCACGACACCCTCTCAATTCGCGGCTGATATTGCACTAACCAATTTGTAGCACGATCTACCCCTGGATTCGTCCACAGATATTGTATTGCCGAGTTTTGAGTAGCCCAAGACCATGATGGACATGATTGGAACGCATGCTTGGTCCCTTGCCCTTCACGACGCCACATGAGACCGTGCAAAATGCTGTCTTTCCACAGGCCAGCAATATATGGCTGGGGTCGTCTACGATACGCAGACTTAGCCAATGCGCTGACAGCCACTAATTTATCTGTCGCGTAAGTCAATTGACGACGAGAGTAGTCCTCAACCACGCCAAGATACCATAATCTTGCGGCCTCGTCAGAAGTGACATGTTTGCTATCCAAGACGGGGTGGCCACCCAGCTTCTGCTTCATCGGAAAGTTATCTTCGCCCATTCTGCAGTGCTGACACTCCCAGAAGAGCTGTTCCGATGTGAAGTACAGAGTGCGGCGCGGCAGACGGTGTTCCTGAAAGGTCCAGCCACGCTTTGCCAACGGGCTGTCGAGCACCAGTCCGCTATATGCTACTCCTGAAAATATGCCATGATACCGCTCCCACGCGCCGTGAAAATAGGTATCTGTGTCTTCACCATGCCGGAGAGCCTCCGTTGAGAGAATGTAAAGACGGCTCATGTCGCCGGTGCTTAGTTCAGAGTCAACCGCTGCAATACAATTTGAGGAGGATCCTCGTTCGAACACCCGCCTTGAATTTTTGTTGAAACATCCATCGGCCCAAGAACGTGCACCGGAAGCTGCGATTGTTACGACAGATCCGAAATATACCCCGGCCATTTTTGCTGCTTCTTCCGCCCAATCTTCGCTACTGTCCTGAATGATGCACAACGCATCGATCCAGATGTACGATATATCGAGGCTCCGACTTATCTCCAAGCTGTGCTGCAAAGTCTTTGGGAGTAAGGATACGTGAAGTCCCACGGTTTTGTGGCTTTCTAGGGATGCCATCGTTGTCTTCCATCCACCAACATCATCTTTGCCCCAGCAGTAGCTCAAAGCAGCATAAGGAATCTTACGCCCGTCGGTCTCGACTAGTTTAATGAATGTTGCATCATCGTTGATTTCAAGCAGTCGCGATGGAGTCTCGAATGATACATCTGAGTCTAGTCCGTTGTCGCGCGAATTGAGGCTCTCGGTAATGAAGGTCCCATCATCGGCGAACGGGAACAAGAGAGAGGGCGAAGAGGGCGGGGAGTATGTCAACTCTCGATGATCATCCGTGGCGAAATTGGAAGCAAGAAAATCTTCTTCGGCGACACATCGCCGTAACCACATCCGAGCCACTTTGAGTGATGATTCGGATGATGTTGTACTACCAAGGGAACGAACCCAGTTGATGCCCCTTATCAGGTTCCTTGCTGGATCCCTTTCTTCTGTAAAGCACAGCAATCCAGATTCCTCGCGAACTGTCACCGGGTTAAGGGTTTCAATATCGCTTTCCTCACGCTCACTGATGTTATTCGTTTCAATGGGAGGCCGAGTTTCCTCAACAGCGCCAACCCGGACGTCCAAGGGATTTGCTCTGTCATACTCGAACAAGTCGCACTCAGAGGGCAGGAAAGGCGTCAAGTCCTGGAAGTGCACAACCATCTTGCTAAGATGATTGCGGGTGTCGGCAAAGTGATCATCGACGCTAACACATCGATTCTGCAGATCCAAGTATGGGCTGCGTTCGTTGACGGTCAGCAGAATTCGATATCGTGCGAGGGTCACATCTAGAGATGAGATTCCCATGAGCTCCCATATCAATCGACAAAGTCGACATATTGTACGCGATGAGGCCAACCGATGAAGGGTTGAATGGATGTATGATCGACCTCCTGACAAATTTTCGGCGTTCACACCGCGACATCTATCGCAGACCCTGCTGTCGAGCTCTCGCGGCTCACCATCATCGACTGGCACGCGCTCAGAGGCCATGACTTTGGTAGACAGAGGCCGAGATGCATCTTCAAAGTAACGCCTCTCAAGGTCATCAAAAGAAGCAGCTTGTGTGACGGGGCCACGCAACGCTCCTCCGCCATTTCGGAGGACTTGCTTGAAGGAGGCAAACCTTGCTTCTCCCTTCGCAACATCTCTATGCGAGATCTTGGGAAATCCTCCACGACCCCAACGCACAGGGGCTGTAACAGCTGGATCATCAACATCAATGTAGCGCTCAACCGACAACGGTAGCGAGCCGCTGCGTTCAAAGGGCCGCAGCGTGAGGCGCTGATCGAATGCAGTTTTCGCATTGTCCCGAAGGCGACGGCCCCTGAGGTCTTCGGCTGGTATCCAAGAGAAATCCTCCTCCAACTCTTTGCTTCTATTTACTGATGCCGAATCAGCCTTCATGAACGCGTGGCGTGCCGATTCATCGTCTTAAGAATCTGAGCCTCGAGAAGTTTGAAGTACACAGAAACATCAATCACCTGTGTAGCCGTGCCTTTCGATGGGTGGCGATAGATCAAAAGACAAAAAAGTGGTTGGATGGTCGTGCTGAAGCCGCCACTTGGTGGTGATGGACGCGTCTTCGCGAACGAAAACAATGCGGGGCATGCGGTCCCAATGCGGACTAGCTGCTGATGTGCTGACAGCCGCTCTCTACCGCGAGCTTCGCGTGGGACAGGATACACTCATGAAAATAGCAACATCAGGCCGCTTCATGTCGCCATCGCGATCTAGGCGCATTCGCAAAGCCGTTTGCCAGCTGCCGCTTCCAGCCATACTGCGCATTAACATGTCTGGCAGGACGCTATCGAAGGTCCCGACGTGCGAGTAGGCTTTCGCTACGATGCTCCGAAGCCTCTTTGGGCTCTACATTAGCAATATCAAGTGGAGCACTATTAGTACTGACAAATCTTACGCGCTTCAATTATGCAAATATGTAGGTGAAGCGGACCCGTCCTGCCATCGAAGTTGCTGACATGACGGTACGTTCATAGAATGACGTTTTGACCCCTCGCACACAAGAAATGCCCAGAAATGGCTAAAGCCAGAAGTGGCAGGTCAAACTTATGGTAACCTGGTACTCCATACAGGGACAGACCGTATCCATGTTTATCGGTCCCTCTGAATGGAAGACAAGCTTCTGCCTGCGCACGTTATGCTGCCGATGTACATCGTCATTGCACCAAGGAGACCTGCGTGTGCACGGTGCCAGTAAGACGGCTGAACCGCACGGGCTGGCATCGTATAAAGCGAGCGATTTGTTCACCATGGTCGCTTCGCGCAGCCGCCTTAATCTTTCTCACCTGAAAGGTCTGCAATCATGAAGTTCGCACTCAATTTCCTTTGGTTCTCGCTTGCCGCAGGTGCGACCATTCGCAGCCCGACTGCCAGTGCACATGATGGGTCCAAGGTCTACCGCATAAAGGCTGGCCGTAATATCGCATCAGTCCACAAGCGTATTGCTGATATCGCCTCCGATACTTGGGATCAAGCCCATGGAAACCTCGATGTGGTTATCCCTCGCGAGCATATAGCCGCCTTCGAAGCAATGGGCTTAAACACCCGCGTATTGCATGCGGACCTCGGCGAGTCTATCGCCAAAGAATCTGTTGTGAAGAGGAGGAATTGGAAACGGCAATCAAACGACTCGCAAGATCCGTGGTTCGATAGCTACCATCCTTATGACGATGTAAGTTGAGTCTAAACAAACATAGAGGCAAGGCTGAGTTGGAATAGCATGTTGAGTGGTGGCGCGAACTGCAAGGTTCCTTCTCAAACCAATCAAACTGGACAAGCTCAGGCACTTCTTATGAAGGACGTGATATCTTCGGAGTGCATCTGTGGGGAGCGGGTGGACCGGGAAAGCCAGCGGTGCTTTACCATGCAACTGTCCATGCTCGTGAATGGATTGCAGCACCGTAAGTTGAATCATCAATCCTTGACAATCTATAACTCACGAGACGTAGGACGGTCGAGTATGTCGCACAGCAACTTGTTGAGGGATACAAGGCAGGCAACAACATCACACAGGCTTTCTTGAACAACTACGACTTCTACATCTTTCCCTTCGTTAACCCAGATGGTAAGTTCTCGTTTTCAAGTAATGACATTCTGACTGCTTACGAATTTATAGGCTTTGTTTACTCCCAAACAAATGAGCGACTTTGGAGAAAGAACCGACAGCCGCCTCCATCCAATGCCCCCAATCAGACCTGCTTCGGCCGGGATGTCAATCGCAACTGGGAGACGAACTGGGATGCCGACCCACGTGGAGCGTCACCCAACCCCTGCTCCCAGACATATAGGGGCGTCACTCCACGCGATACGCCTGAGAATGCTGGCCTTGACAACTTCGTTCGCAAGATTCGTGATTCTCAGGGCATCAAGCTTTTCATCGATTGGCACAGCTACTCGCAGTTAATCCTCTCTCCCTTCGGCCACAAAGAGACACTTTACGCACCCGAGCTTGGAAAGTGGACAAAGGCAGCTGCGCTTGTGAGCGAGGCAATTCGTGCGGAGTCAACGAACGCCACAACCTTCACATTCGGACCTAGTGGTGCCGTGCTATACCCTACGACTGGTGCCTCGGTCGACCATATCTATACCATCGGTCGCGCCGAGTTCTCCTACACCATTGAGCTTCCCGACTATGGCGACTTCGGCTTTGTGCTGCCTCCGGAGAGGATCAGGCCGACAGTAGAAGAGCAGTGGGTGGGCCAGCAGGTGTTGCTGAGCTTGCTGGACGAGGAGTTCTTTGACGGCGAGGGTCCCGCGATTCTTACTCTCTGAGCAAGCATGACAATTTGCGACTTCGGTGAAGCTATGTTACTCATGAGAATTATCCAGACTACCTCCGCGCACAATTATGCTGCAGCAAATGAAACATGATGATAATCCACGTCTCTATACACTACACTTCGCTTCTCTACACAGACTTCGCGTACCATTATGTTCTAATCACTGACCCGGTATCCAGGCTCCGCACTAATCTCCGGCCTCCAATTACCCATCATATTAGTATAGTCGCCATTTTCGACATCCTCGCACGAATCGTTTTCGGTGCGCTTTACGTTCACGCTCCGTCACCTTGCTGCGGCTGAAGCTTGCCGACTACTAACCACTCGCACCAACCTACAATCCGCAAATCGCTCAACATGTCTTGGACTGTTCTTGTTTGACCGACGGCAACACTTACGTAACGAGTCATTCCAATTTTAGCGCTAAGCCTGAACAGGCCACACCACCATGCAAGTCAAGGTGAAGGCAGCATTGAAGCAGTATCGTAACAGCGATGGACGGTGCAAATCACCATCCTTCGAGCATCTCACGCTCATCCTCATCCTCCCATCGTCGATGCAGTAGATCCTCACGGCTCATCAACTCACGATGGGCAGTCTCCCAGATACCGAGCGCTTGTCGCTGTTCGACAACCAGTCTCGCGCCAAATCTGCTCCGCTTGACAGGCAAGAGCAGCAAGCTCCCAAGAAGATGGGAAGAGGATACCGAACACCCTCGCCTTCGCGAGCGATGGACTACGTCTTTGGTAAGCTGTATCAACCAAGCAGCAAGGAGCTGGTAGCTGACTTTCGCCTACCAGAAAGCCCTGTCTCTCCACTTCAGATGTCGAGACCAAAAACTCCAACAAATGCGTCCCCGGGAACACTCAGCGCACCATCAACGCCCAGCGTGCGGCTATCGTTCTCAAATATGTTCGGCTTGTTGACACCGGGCACCCCAACTTTCAACACTTTCAACACCACCAAACCCACCCAAACCAGCTGCAATGCCGACGATTGCGATGTCATCAACGTCCACCAGAAGTCTGCGGGAAGCAAGACGGCCGTCGGTAATACGATTGAATTCGCCAATGACGAAGCCGCTGGCCGTCACATCGAGAGACAGAGCTCCCGAACAGCACAAGAGCAGCCCGTACGACGCGGTGTCATTGAGATCGATAGCGATGACGATTCCGAGACTGACGAGCCACTTCAGACACAGTATGACCGCATGCAACGCGGGATTCGTGATGCGCAACTCGCTGCCGACCTCGCCGGAGAAAGCGGTGTTACTGGTGCGCGTCGGAGCACTCGATTGGCTAAGAAAGAGGCTGTGAAAGGTAAGTGTCGACTTTCTCGCTTGAAACAATGAATTTATACTGACTTCCGTCGCAGAACCTCTCGTGACCGTCGTGCCGCTTAAGTCTGCGAAGAAGCCCGATGCGATCAAGATTGCCGAGACGCCTGTCTTGCCGCCCAAGTCGAGCCTGGCTTCCGACGCCGTCGTCCAACTGCCCCCAGACCCCAACCCCTCGGTGCTGACTCTTTCTTGGGAGTTACAGTACCCGCCCGGGGGTAGCACCCATCCCTCATATCGCTATCCCGAGCTCGATCCACGTCTACTTTTCAATCCCTCAGTCCTGCCCGTCGTCAATGGCCTACCCAACATCCATGCCGTTCCACCCCTCGTCCTACCAATGGGATGGCGCCATGTGACGTGGTCGAGTCTGCTTCCTATAGTATTCGACCCTAATCATCAAGCATTCAAGCTCACACCGATCGGTCCGTTGCCACTCACCTGCGAAGAAGTCCAGCAGGGTGGCCTTGCGCGATTTGTTCCTGGTGGTGACAGTCACCCTGAGGCTGGGTTATTGCCGAGTATAAGCCAGTACAGCGATGGCTCCGACCAAGTCTACAATTTCGACGACACGGATTGGGTGTTGCCGTTTGAGGAAGGCGAGAGGTTCGATGCGCCGACTATAATCGATCAAGGACATGCAAACGGTCGTGCTCGTCGGGGTTCGAGCACCAGCACCGCTGTCGCACACATGGTCTCGAAGACTGCCGCGCCGCCCGTTCATCTTGAATCACGCGATTGTCCCGATGGCATCGTTGATATCGAAGAAGCTTGGCGCTGGATTGAGCACTTGGAGAAAACGCCAAACACAGCCTTCGTTCCTTCACCGACCAAGACCTGGCATGGCACGGGAATCAAGAAATCGGGCCGGAAGGGTAAATTGCCCATCGCAAGCTTGATGGGCCATGTGATCCAGGAAATGCTTGAAGATCCCAACGACCGTCTCGCCTCGTACCTGCTACGGCAGGACGGTCGAGATTTCTGCCCGTTCAAGAGTGTCGCCACGCCTGTGCATGTCAATATCACGCTGCTCAAAGATGTCGAAATAACACTGGTCGAACTCTTGAGTTACTTCCCGATGCACTTCATGTGGCGTAAAGGAGCAGATCGCATCGTATGTGCCGGGATGACCGTAAGCGACGTTGACAACATGATCAACTATACACGCGTTCTTGAAGGCGTCGAAGCACCAGCAAGGAGCACTATCAACGAGCATATGTTCTACACCTCCGAAATTGCGAGCGATACGACGGGCACGAAGAAGCGTGTGAAAATTGTTCGAGACAAGACGGATGACAGCCCTTCATACACGACCGAGGGGTGGACGTACACGAACTGGGAGATGATCGACTACCCGCTCCTGGGTTTAGCGCATGGCCTGAAGCATCTACCTCAGGGACCTGATGCTGGTCCACTTACCGCTATGATCCAGTGGGTCAGAGAGCAGGAGCGTTATGATACCCTGTTGAGCGATGTCCCTGCCATTATTGATCGAGCGGGCATCAAAAGCTTGATTGAACCAGGCGAGAACGGTGATCCAGACAAAGAAGTCATGAGCAGGTTGGCAGAAGTTCTTAAGCAGGACAGAAGACGGGTGCTGACAATTGCGGGAAAGAGAAAGGTGGTGGAGAAAGAAGCTGGAGGCAGAAAGAAGCGCGTGAAGGCTGAGTAGATTGAGGATGAACGTATGCTGGATGGAGGATCGGACGCTTGATGCTTGATCGGAAGAATAATTTGGTTAGGAAGCAAATGCGGGAACAACGAAGCGTGGCTGATTTGCGCGCAAGGCCAGGAAACCTCAAGTACGCATTGCCCTCATAATCGTTTTGGGCAAAGTGTTGCAATCGAACAGATCTTTGATATGGTTCTCTCCTTTTAGTGCGTGAATGGAATACCGTCTAGAATTCCCAGCCCACAGGCAGGTGCAGGTGATGGGCAGCTTCCTCCAGATCCTAAGTAGCATCCCATGGCGGCGGCCTGCTCCATCAAACATCGCTAAACATCAATCGTCAGCCCTGCCAACAACGGAGAAGCGTTCTTCCTCCACCTACCTCCTTTGCGCTCAACAGGTTCAAAGGCACGATCGGCTTCGCGCAATCGCAACCGGTTTTGAACGTTGGGACCGGCTCTTTGTGTCGGTTTTTCTTTGTCCGATTGCCCTTTTGTGTGCGACTCGGTGTAGGGAGAAGACTGGCTTGAGGTGCAGCCCACGCGTGTGGCGTTGCCGCCACGACCGCTGCGAAAGCAACAGCTATGATGATGAGCTTCATATCGCGCAGCGGACTCTGGTGATGCCTGGCGGTTGATTGTGGGTCTCTTGGGAGAACTTTGATGGCCAAGACCTTGAATCAAACGAGACGATGGGATCCTGCGATTTTTGAACAATCGCATCGCGCCACCCAATTCAATACCGAAGACGTGCATATTGAGTGCGCGGCTTAATATGTGTTGATGAAATTCCATCTAGGTATGCATTAGTTGAGCTAGGCCGGCTAAATCTGATTAACCAAAGACGGTAGTTTTTTCTGGGCGATCTCAAGCTCATTGGCGGAGAGCAGTTTACGGGGACAGAACCTGGACCTGGGGAAGCGGAGCTGCGCAACCGGGTGCGAAAATAGATCTTTTGGACGATTTGAGCTGTCGCAGTGGGAGCCGCGTATTCCGTGGGCGAAGCTGTTGTGATTTCTGCGCCCTGAACAATTTTTCTGCGCTCCTACTTTCACAAGCATTTACATACAGCTGGTCCGAGAAGACATCCGCTACAATTTTTGATCGCACAGAAGCAGACGCGTCTCGCGAATAAAGTGCCGCATCAGCAACGAGAACATCTTGTAAAAGAGGAATGCGGAGCATGCATGATCCACAATCCCAAGGGCACCTCAATGGTCATCGGAATGGCCAACTCATTGGGGAAGTAATGGAAGATGCTGGAGGCTGGTAAGAAGGTTGGCCGAAACACCACTACACCGTCTTGGAGCATACGAGGGAAAATGCAAAGGTTCTTTACGCCGGTTTGGAGGCTCTTTCGGCTTGCGTTGCTGCCCTCAATTTGTTGTTAGTCAGGAAAGGCTCAAGGATATTGTTCCTTCTGTGTAACAAACAACTTCGCCTTCTCTCAACGCACAATAAATTAGCGCACAAAACACGCCGTTACGAGCAGAAACATCGAGAAGCTGTAGAAGAAGAAGCACTTTACTTAATAAAAAATGAAAAATGACGACTGAAAGGGAGAGTACAAAGTTTTGGGAGCTACTTCTGTCTTTTCCTTCGTATGCGCGAGGAGGGGTTACACGAGGCTCACCGCGTCGTTGTCAGCGCGTCTGCTAGCATGAAAGCTCCTTCGTAAAACATCCACTTTCAACACACACGAGATGGGTACATCCTGCCCACAGTCGAGACCCAGTGTTTAGACTTGACGATGTTCACAATCTGGACGAACAGCTTTGGTGATAAACTGATCGCCAGAGACAACAACGAACGGCGGAGGATCGATACACCGCCCCGGTGACAATTGGAGGACAAACCGGCTACAAGAATCCTCAAGACCCTAATGGGGATCTTCTGGAGCGATCATGGGGAGGGAGACAACCCGGGCGTCCAAAAAGGCTTGCCGATGAGGTGGCATTCCGTGCCGCCCCGCTGACGAAGCGGGTCAAAGCAAGGTCAAGACTGCGAGACTTTGGGGAAGTCAGCGATCGAATCGCAGTACTAGAAGAGGCTATCAAGATCAATTTTGAGCTATTCGATAGCGCCTCTCGACCTCAGCCCAGCCGTTGCCTCATTGCAAGAGAGGAGTCCGATAA
Organism: Paraphoma sp. B47-9; assembly: GCA_001748405.1. Lineage (NCBI taxonomy): Eukaryota > Fungi > Ascomycota > Dothideomycetes > Pleosporales > Phaeosphaeriaceae > Paraphoma > Paraphoma sp. B47-9. The sequence continues at coordinate 137,968 of BCLK01000234.1, forward strand.
TGCAACGCACATTGCATTAAGTGCTGTCGACAAATGGACTTCACCATGAAATCAAGCTGAATACTCTCTGTGTTGTTGGAAAACGATTCTCACGAGAAGTTGCAGACCTTGTCGTCAACTTCGCTTTGGCTGCTGAGGAAGCACCGATCAATCCGCTGATCAGATCCATTGGATCTACCAGTACTACTGACCTACTTAAGGGCGACGAATTTCCTTATGGTATTTGGTGCCGAATTAACACATTATGGAACATGATCTCCTAGCTTGGAGTGCGCACTCTCAACATGACCATTGCGCGAGAGCGTGGATGGAATAGCAGCACTTCATTTCATCTATTTATAGAATCAACATTGCAAATTGAAACGCAATTGCACCGGGCGCTGAGTGCAGCAACTTCGAATTCTTCATGAGCGCGCCGACTCACGCCGGGTCGAGAAAAGTCAACCTTCTACTTCCACTGTGTGTCCACGGTCGCTTTCCCTGTGCAATCTCTCGGAACAGTATAGGCACGATTCGCACCCGACTCATACGTCACAGAGCCGCTGCTCTCAACCTTGATGAACTTGTATTCGAAGCTTGTTCCAGCTGGCAGGTTGATCGTAGTCGACCAAAGTGGATTGGACGAGGTGTATGCACTAGCTGAGAGTGCTGGCGCATTCGCAGTATTCCAGCTACCGAGCTGCGAGATCGAGCCTGCAATCTTGATTGTCTGTCCAACCACCGTTGTGGTCTTAGAATTGAACGTGACAGCAACGGTTGCTGCTGGGGTTGCGCAGCCAGTAGCTACAGCGGACGATGTGGCCCTGGTAGCGGTTGTGGATGTCGCAGGTCTGCTCGATGTAGGCGGGTTAGGAGTCGAGCCACCAACACCGTTGATCTTGATATCCGCACAAGTCAGGTAGATCTGTGGAGTTTGGAATGAGTTCCACTTCAACGACAACAGGGTGTGGTTCGAAGCATAGTTCGGGATCTTGATCCTCTTGGTCACGGTGTACCCACCAGCGATGCTGGTATAGCACGAGTTGATCGGTGCGTTGTCCACACCACGGCACTTGGTACCTTCTTGGAATCCACCGCAGGTGAACCAGTCGTTACGCCAGCATGCCTGGCCTTGCTGGCAGTCCGGGTTGAAGCCACAAGTCTGGCCGTTCACATCGGTGCACTTTAGTGTTCCGGCCTCAAAGCAATCTTCTGCAGCCTGCTTTTCGGCATCGGTGGGTAGATAGCCCGGCGTCAGGAGCTTGTCAACAAGTGCCTGGTTCTGACAGATGCGGTATGCGAACATGCCACCGTGATCACCGTTGTTGTCGACACACCACTGCACATCGACTGTATCGCCAGCGTTGTATGTGATGACAGGTTGCGAACCCCATCTTGGGCCCGGCTGATTGTCTAACCGCCACAAACCAAATCAGTGACATGTCGCCCAGGAAACGAAGCGGGAATTCCACGTACAATCCACTGACACACGAGCGTTGTAGCCACATGGGCCACTGCGACCCACAGCAGCGCTATCAAGATCTGGCCACGCCGTGACGGGTTCCAGAATCGTGCATTCGGGGCAGGTGTCAGCACCAGCTTGAGCATTGAGACCTGTTCGGCTCATGGGGGAGGAAAGATAGCCATGGGCCTGAACTGAGGCCACAAAGGCTGAGAGGAAGGCGACCGAGGAGCGCATAATGCCCTAGAATGCGAGCGGGAAAATTGAAGAGACACGGATAGTACTGGCGCTCACAAAGGACTGCTTCTCGAATGTCTGAAGTCTTGGGATTCATCATGGCCTCTACTCCATGCTCGTTATATACTCCAACCCTTTCATCTGAGTCTTGCACCTGCTTGTGGTGTTCTGCGCAATATCTTCAGCCCGCTTCATCGGAATGCCCACAGAAACATGTCTAAATATCGCGACTATTGGACACAAGTCGGGTCAGAAATGCACCAAGACCGGAGTATCTTCTCCAGACGACTTTCCATGATGGTCACGAGAGGAACACGTATTTACCGGCCCGCACCTTAATCTATCTTCCGCATTGCCATGTGCTAGAGTGTGGAGCCCCGCGTTAGGAGAAACGAAAACCGGGCTCAGAGGGACGCCAAAACTCAGATCCGAGGTCGTGGGCTTAGCTTACGCCCTAAATGCCGAGTCCATCATCATTTCCGTCTTGTAGTCCGTTTTCATTTCAGATGCATCACTGTTGTTTCGAAACCAACCCTCGGAGATTGCGACTAACACGGACAGGCGTACATTATAGCATGAAGTGGAGCTTACAGACCAGGCGCTCAGCTGCCCGATTGGGCTCGTGGACCGTTTCATGTACCCCACAGGTTCGGCTCCGCGTCCACGAGGTACAATTCATGCACAATTACCGGCACAACACTCGGACCGACAGAAGATCACAGAACACTTGATGCACACCGCGTTCAATACCTTGCGACAATCACATGCGTTACTGGTTGCATGCCGGCCCGTCAGGCACCGGGAGATCAGCCTGACTTCTGACTTAACCTCGAATTTTACCACCATCACGACTCATGACATTGTATACGTCAACGGCGCGCAACACCAGTAAGCTTGCAAATCGCTTCTTCTTTGAGATTGAAGGGCTGTCGTGGTACACCTAAGGCTGTGTGGGTCGCCTGACTATAAAGCGAACTTCAGGACCTGCCCAAAACAGCACGACTCTCGCGGTCGACAGCGACAAGAAGACATACTTCCAGACATATCAGCTTCTACAATGTTGTTCTTCAATACCTTCCTGACATTCTTCATTTACTTCGGCTCCCTTGTTTCGGCCGCGGATACCAATGCCTGGAAGTCCCGTAGCATCTACTTTGTGTTGACCGATCGTATCGCACGCAGCGCCAGCGACACCGGTGGTGGGTCCTGTGGAAACCTTGGAAGTTACTGTGGTGGAACATTTAAAGGCCTGGAGTCGAAGTTGGACTACATCAAAACCCTCGGTTTTGATGCCATATGGATCACGCCGGTGGTTGCCAGTGGGTCATCCCTGAGAAGAACGTTGGATAGTGGCTGACGAAAGACAAAGACAGCGCAGGAGGGTACCATGGGTACTGGGCGCAGGACTTATATGCTGTCAACTCGAACTACGGCTCGGCAGCCGACTTGAAAAGTTTAGTCTCGACCGCTCATGCAAAGGTATGATCAAACTTTCTCGGACCGACATAGCTTCCCGACTCACCAATCACAGGGCATCTATGTCATGATTGACGTTGTTGCAAACCACATGGGATTCGGCGCCATCGCAGACAATCGCCCAGAACCACTCAACCAAGCTTCCGCATACCATTCAGATTGCGACATTGACTACAACAACCAAACTTCTATTGAAGTATGTCGTATAGCTAGGCTGCCAGATTTGAACACACAGTCTTCCGAAATCAAGACGGTGCTCAACACATGGGTAAACTGGCTCGTTAAGGAGTACTCATTCGATGGCGTCCGTATCGACACGGTCAAGCATGTGCAACAAGACTTCTGGCCCGACTTCGCCTCTGCAGCAGGCGTATACAGCATCGGAGAAGTCTGGGATGGCAACCCCACGTACCTGGCTCAATATGCGAAGCTAATGCCAGGCCTCCTGAACTACGCCACATACTACCCGATGAACCGTTTCTACCAGCAGACTGGTAGCTCCCAAGACCTGGTCGACATGATCAACACTGTCAGCAATACCTTCCCAGATCCTTCCGCGCTTGGCACGTTCCTCGACAACCACGACAATCCGCGGTGGCTGAATGTCAAGAACGATCAGACTTTGCTGAAGAATGCTCTGGCGTTCGTCATCCTCTCGCGGGGTATTCCTATCCTCTACTATGGAACTGAACAAGCTTACGCTGGCGGTAATGACCCAGCGAACCGCGAAGACCTCTGGCGCAGCAGCTTCAACACCAACACAGACATGTACCAAGCAATCAAAAAGCTCACGGCCGCCCGCAAGTCAGCCGGCGGGCTCGCAGGCAACGACCACACCCACGTCTACGTCGCCAGCAATGCCTACGCATGGTCGCGAGCTGGCGGCAATCTCGTCGTGCTAACCACAAATGCAGGCAGTAGCTCAAACGCGCAGCACTGCTTCAACACCCAAAAGGCCAATGGCCGCTGGACTGATGTATTCAGTGGTAGCAGCACGGTCATCACTTCCGACGGCAACGGCCAAGTCTGCGTTACAATCAGCAGCGGAAATCCCATCGTTCTCCTCACCACAACTGCTTCCACAAACACTGCCACATCGGGCTCCGTCGCGCCATCGCCGACTACACTCCGCACATCATCCACCAGCGCGACCTCCACCGCATGCCCGACGTCCGTCTCAGTCACCTTCAGCGCGCGCGTTACTACCGTCGTCGGCGAGACAATCAAGATCGTCGGTAACACCGCGCAGCTAGGTAATTGGAACCCAACCAACGGACAGAGCTTGTCTGCGTCGTCGTACACAGCGAGCAACCCGGTGTGGACGATCACACTGCCCATGACGCCGGGATCGGCGGTGCAGTATAAGTTTGTGAAGGTATCGAGTAGCGGGACGGCGAGCTGGGAGAGTGATCCAAATAGAGCATATAGCGTGCCGACGTGTCAGGCCAGTGCGAGTGTGAGTACGACGTGGCAGTGATGGGTATTGCGCGCTTGGCTCAAGATATCGATTATATCAAGATCCATATTCGAGACCAAATAGCGTGCTGGAAATGAAGTGTGACTATCTGATCGAACCACGTCCCAAAATAAGATCCAAACTGTACTGCTGGAGACCACACACTGTGTTGCCCTGATTATTGAAGCAATGTGGTACCGATCGTTACGCCAAATGCGCGTGGATGCGTGGGCTAACAGTGTGACCGTCCCTCCAAGAGACAACCGTGGCTCCGCCAAGCTGACTGATTGCTCGTGATCGATGAGTTCACAAATCTATTGAATCATGAAGAAGTTGGGAAATCCTGTCTTCTTGCGTGAAATCCAAGGTTTCCTTTCGTGCTCATAACAGCTTCTCCCGCACCCTTTTGGGACTACTTTGGCAGCATCTCATTGTGATGATCTGTGATATACTGTCCCTCACTACGTAGCGAGAACCACTCCGTAACGAGATAGCTGCACATGATTATCATCCTAAGTCTCTTTTGCGCAAGTAGATGAAGGTACAGCTAGTGTACTAGATATATCTAGCTATTGCTGCACCGGATACAAAAATATCGTCTCGTTAATAGCGCTGTCGATCGTTTTGTCATGACCTCCGGACCTGCTCTAACCACGTTACCATTGTTTAATAACGACTATCGATAGAGCTCTCGATTTCGGAGCTATGTTATGCTAGCGCTGCTATAGGAGAGTTGATAATTAAGATTCAAAGTTACTTAGCACTCAGGATTGTATCTTCCAGGAGTTTCGCAGATCGGAAAGCGGGGTTCACAATTTTTCATCTTATTTGTCCAATCCGTAAATAGCAATGTGTCAAGTCTCTTTGTCTGCAACCCATTGCACAGCCTCGCACTGGCACGCGCTGGCACACGCTGAGCTGTGTCCCTTTCTCCCTCCGTACAACTAGAACCGCAGTGAACTAATCACTATGGATCCAGCTACTCGAGCATTGACCGAATTATTTCCCGATGGCATACCTGACACCCTCGCGGCTCGAGCAGCACACAGGTTGCAGAGGGTGGGCAAGATTTAGGTGCTCCGAAGCCATCAGCCAAAATCACGAGCAGAGGCAAAGGGCCAGAGCCACCCTCGTCGACTGCGATACAGGCGGAGGATGGGGCTGCACTGGAATGTTGGAGAGCCCCAGTGGCGCATGTGTGGTAACAGTTATAAAGAATGTAATAATGGTGCATGAGGCAAAGCAGAAATGATACTTCATGGCATTCTCATTCTGAAATGGTTGATTCATTACAATCGTGGCCAGTGGTGTTGCTTGTGGTGGTTTACAGCATTCATATGCTGATTAGCAGCTGGTTGAGTCCGGAACCTCTTATCGCAAGTCTCGCACTCATAGTCGTTGCACATCTTGAACTCGAAAATATTGGCCGGTCAAGTTTGAGTCTAACAACCAATGGTAAGTTTTAGGGTCAGTGAAGGCTGGTCTACATGATCGCGGTGCCATGCAACCTAATAAAAGGCGACGCTCGCAAACCTGCGCGTCGGGACAGTCCACAGCTCTCGAATCCCTTGTCAGGAGCTAGCCATGATCATTGGTGGAACACTGGGTTAGATTAAGCAGTAATACATTCTAGCGCCACTATTCACCTGTGGCGGTGTTGATGGATATGTCTTGTTTGTCTAGTTTGCTCATTTTGTGTGTAAGCAAGAACGGGTAACGGTTGTTATGGTATGGTAGAAATGGTTGCGACAGCATTCCAGCAGAGGGTTGACGATAAATGCTAGACGGAACTTGGGTTGCGCACCGCTTTCTTCCATTCCTTTCAGCCCCGTACGCCTTAACTTGCATGCCATCACTGTATCACG
>BCLK01000235.1:0-68466 GCA_001748405.1 Paraphoma sp. B47-9
TCATGAACTCTTAGTTTCTCTATGGCTCGTGCTGCCGATCCTGCGGGCAAACGTACGGTTGGGATCATTACCAAATGTGACGCTCTACAGCCTGGTGATGAGACAGGTGTACGTGTTGGCAAGAGATTAAGGGGCCCTAACTAATGGAGATTAGGTCCTTCGTATTGCCCAGAACGAAGTCGAACGACTGACCCATGGTTGGTTTGCTGTGAAGAACCGGTCTACGCAGGAGATCAAGGATGGAGTTACGATCGAAGGCCGTCACAAGAGCGAGAAGGACTTCTTCGGAACAGTTGCTCCTTGGAAAGGTTTGAAGAAGGACCGTGTTGGAATCTACGCTTTGAAAGCTTTTCTCGGAAGCCTTCTTTACAAGCACATCAGCCACGAGTTCCCAGGGGTTGTCAAGGACATTGAAGAGCTTTCATTAAACACGCAGAAAGAACTGGAGCTGCTTGGACCGTCGCGTCAAACGAGTGCGGACCAACGGCGGTTTCTGACACGTGTTGCAAACGCGTATCAGCAAGACGTTGCCCGTGCTTTGAGTGGTAATTACGACCCAGAACTCGGTTCTGACAGCCCACTTAAGCTTCGCATGCATATACAAAAGCTCAACGATAACTTTGGGCAGGCAATGACCCGCAAAGGGCATTCGAAAGTCTTCCTTACGGTAGAGGGAACGGTCGATCAAGAATATGCCCGTGCTGGTAGTGGTGGTGGAGGCATACTCGAGTGGATTCGAGAACTTTATCGCGATTCTCGAGGAGCGGAGTTGCCTGGAACAGTAAACCCAGTAGTTCTTGAGAATATGTTCCGCCAACAGTCGAGGTCGTGGGAAACAATCGCGAAAATATACCTGGAGAAAGTCAAGGCCGCCGTTCAAGCGTTCAACAACATCACCATGAAAGGAATGATTTCTGATGGTGATTTGAGAGACAAACTTGAATTCGAGCTTTCTAAAGCTGAGCAGACGACCTACGGTACTGTGTCTCAGGAGCTGTCCAAAATCCTGAAAGACGAAAGAGGTGGAATTCTTCAGACGGTAAATCACTACTTTGCCGATACTTTATCTGCTATTCGTCAAGAACGGGTTATTGCAAGACTAAAAGCCAAGGGCTTTCACAATGGCTGCGGTTTCGATATGCAGGAGGTGCTTGACAGTGTTCATCTCAGCAATGAGGACCAAGCGGTCAACGATATCCACGACATTCTCAAAGCTTACTACAAAGTAGCGTTGAAACGCTTCACCGACAACGTAGTAGTCCAGGTTACCGAACGCCACTTCCTAGGTTTGGGTGGTCCTGTGAAGGCTTTGTCACCAGAGATGATTGGTGATCTCAATGACGATCTGTTAGTGGAGATTGCCGGCGAGAACTTTGCAACTTCAAGCGCTAGGATTGAGCTCATTTCCAAATGCGAGCGATTCCAGAGAGCGCTGGACATCGCAAAGCAAGCAGGGGTCTAGCTTGTGGATAAAAAGTGACGGTTCAACACAATCACCTAACATTCTCAAGGAGCATTGGATTCGCCCAGATTTGGTTCAACACTGTCATTTCCTTCGTCCATTTCAGAGCCACAGCGTAATTCTGCTTGAAGACAATTCAACATCGTCACAATGCTAAGACGAGAGCCATGGCTCGCCATAGACGATCCAACATCGTCGCTCAAGTTAGTATTTAACTATATCATTTTAATTAGTAATAAACTTATTTACTTCAACCTTGAACCTCTTTTGGTTCGAGATACTACGGGTAGTGCAAAGCTTGTGCAGCAATGCTAGCATTGCAATTGCTGCAACGGTAGCCTGAATGATTTAAATTACTTACGGTTGAGCTTACTTGGACTTGGTGCAGCGAAGATGCGCTCGCATCATGCATTACGTTTGCGAATGGCATTAGAAAGTGCTGGGTGTTTCGCGAAGCAGACCGGTCCAAGACCGAATCTATCTACTTTTAGCCACCTATCCACTATTTTTGGCTGTCAGCCTCTGTGGCGTATGTTGCACTCTAATCATTATGTAAAGGTGCAAAAGTTGTCTCGGGCCAGCTAAGGTTATCTCGCTCATGTTGGAAAGTACCAATCAAGTGGCGACATTGCATGAACCATTAATTCCCTACTACCACATGGCTGAAGATGACTTATCAGCATGCTAGTCAGGCTATGAGGTACAGATACTACATTATCATAACTTTAGGGGTATTCAGGAGCTAGGATAAAGCCGTAGTGGAGGAGCCACGCCGTGCCGAGAATAAATGCCAGGCGCGAAGGCGACGATGAGATTGATAATTTTCCTATACGCGGCGCTGGTAGGGCAGCAGAATACCCCTAGCATCTACCTAAAAACGTGCAGCACTTATATCCACATGTAGACCCCAACATAACACTGTAAAGTCTAAGTACCTAGGATTCTCTCTCTATGGAGTAGTTCTCGCTAAGTGGCGAGGGTTGTTGTAAGTGTCTGGCAAGAAGTTCTAATTAGAGGCACTTCTGATTGAATCTATAGAGGAACAACCGGCGCACGGCCAAAGGTGCTGAACGAAAAATCTGGATCTGTTCCTCGCTCTCGATGGCGTGGTAACGACGCACGTGGCGAAGGATGTGACGGTTAATTGTCACTCACAAATGTATGTTGACTGCATACGAGACAAAAATCACGTAGATTGGATTCTGGCATATTTCAAGAGAGTATAATAAACTCGCCGATCGTCTTGCGAAAGCGGCTACCGTCTACGATGATAAGGACATGATGAAGGTGGATGGAAGATTCTGATCCTAGTCGCACGTGGGAGAACTTTGGAACGATAAATGTCACATGCGTTGCATCCATCAATTCATAGGCTGTTCAGTCATATATTAGCTCGGCATTTGTGTGGCATAAATAACGAGTAATGGATTATGTGAGATGTGTCAAGAATGACCCCGCTCGGGCCGCCTTGTTTGGAAGTACCGACCGGGGTGGCGACCTTGCATAAATCACCCTCGTATTGCCGCTGGAGGGCTGAGGATGACCTATAGACGTATTAGTACAACTAGAAAGTTAGATACTACAATATTGTAGTTGTATCAGATTGTATTGGCCTAGTGGTAGGTGTGTAGCAGAGCAGGCCTGCTGCGTCGCGAAATAAGTGACTCTGCCAAGGAGGCGCGAACGCGACGACGACCTGGTAATTTTCTACTGGTAAGCAGTCGGGCGGTAGAGGGCGACCCTGTCTATATATTCCGAGGGATGCAGTGCAAGTATCTCGATTTGGTAAGAGGTTTCATTGCTTTGAGGTCTAAGTACCTGTAATTTTTCTCGTTACGGAGTGGTTCTCGCTACGTAGTGGGAGATATTACTTCACATTATAGAACCTCGTGTAATTACTGGTAAGTGTAAAGAACTAGAAGAGACAACGATTGGTGGACCTTTTGAAAAAAGACCTTTGCGAAACCCACGACCTGTGCAACTAACCAGAAAGCCACCCAACCAGGCTTTTCTTTTTCTTCCTACTCTCCTCTTCAGCACGTTCTCTTGCCTGCCTCGCCTTCACTTTCGCTATCATATCATGAACGAGGGCTTTATCTCTGAGTTCGACTTCCTCTTCCCTCATCAGGCCTCTTGGACCTTCAGCCGCTTCATCGTCCTCCGGCTGCAGTGTATCTGCGATTATACCGCTGGCAACAGCAAGACGATAAGTCTTCGACATTAGCCACTCTTTATGCGCAAGACCCAATGTCCAGTGAGACGGCAAATTCGCGTATCCTAGGTATGCGCCAACGAGCGCGCAGGCTGCGGCGCCGTTTGTGTCGGCATCGCCACCTTCCATGATCAGGTCGACCGTGAGATCTTCGAAAGCTGTTGCAAGGGCAAGTGGTCCACCTGTTGCCGATAGCATCGAGCCTTTTCGCATGACCAAGCGGAGCAATAGTATTGCAGATCCGAGACACTTGTATACGTAGCCGATGGCTTTACCTTCGTCCAACTTGAGATTCTCGAGCGTTTTGGCGTAGACATGATGTTCGAACACGCTCCTCTCCAAATGACATTCGATGTCAGCGTCTGATAGCGTCTCGTCGCCGCCAGGATTCATGAGCTTTGGGTTCTTCTTCACCCATTCATAGCTGCGCTCGATACATGCATCCACGTCCTCTTCGTTTGTTATGTCACCTCGCAGTAGGCCTCGGATAAGAGCTACCAGAATACAACACGATACCGTGCAGCGGGGATCAACATGAGTGTTCCATCCGACCTGGACACTAAGTTTCCAAGTCTTTTCTTCGCTCAGTCCAACCCCGATGACGCCAATTGGATGGGTGCGCATAAGGCTACCATTAGGAGCGACGTAACGTCCGCTTTTCACCCACGCATCAATTGCAATATTGGCAGAGTGCTCAGGATAATCTCTCCTTCTCACAACGCTGTCCACTAACTGTCCGATCCCAAACGGGGGGCGGCTGAGTGCCAGAAGACCTTGAGTGAGCCAGATCTTGAGGCGAGCTGCAAAATCGTTTGGCAAGGTATCATTGGCATGCTTTGTGGGATCGGAGGTCCCCGCTTGCGTATAATTGTAAATGTACGACAGCACGATCAGCAGCGCTTGATCCGTATCATCCGTCCATGCGCATGGCGCGAAGCGAGCTGTGGGCTTGTTAGCAGGACTGCGCCTGGCGACAGGAGACAATGCTCGATGACTCGGACTTGTCGTATATATAGCATTGAAGGTAGAATTGCTTACTTCGGTGAGAATCCGCATAGAGTTCAGTGGCTGGCCACACAAGCTGAAACGAGCGATCTGGATGTCTGCGTGCACTTTCGCTCTTCGTCATGAACTCGGTGTACAGACCAATCGTGTCGCCAAGCGCCGAGCCAACCATGCAGCCATAAATTTTGTCTACCACGGTCTCGCGCACAAACGGATGTGCGTCGAGAAACTCAAGGTAGTCGATTTTCGCCTTCTTCTTTCGAGGGGCCATGGTCGGGAGAGTTTGAGAGTTTGCGTCCTCTTCTGAGCCGCTGGGTGAATCGATGAGCACGAAATCAATCATGGTGGAATTTTTTGAACGCGTTTTGAAACAACAAAGCAACTTCGTTTCGTCGGTCCTTTTTTTGTATACTTTGTCGATGCCTGGAGGTCGAGTGCTGCCTTGTTGATCAGTGCTCGATGGTGGCTTGAAGCGGGGCCGTGCCCGTCAAATGCCACGTTCATCTTTAGTAGAGACACGCAATCTCCCACACTCAGGTCAATCAGAAAGTACAAGGGGATGTGACATTTCTTACGCGAAGCTCGATTGGCGCTTAGGTATAGATGTGGGAGGATGAGACTGTTCTAAAGACAAAGATGAGTCGAAAATACGCTAGACCCTAAGAGGCATGGCTCAGTACACAACAATAGCTATCCCTGAACAGGCGGCGGACACCATTGCTGCGCATTGTGCTTCGTGAAGCGAAGACTCGGCATGGCACCCACATCGATCCATGGGCCAGTCTCGATAAGGAAATGCTGCTTATGCTGCACGTGCAATTCAATCTATGATTCCTTTCCGTTGATGAGGCTATTTGTTGGCAATCGCCAGCATACGAAAATCCTAAACTCGACCGTACCACACCTGGGTAAGTCTCCCTGCCTACATCGCCAACAACAATCGTCGACAGCGACTTAAATGATGCCGCTTCCCGAACACGTTGAGTGGGGAAACGTTAGGCTGAGTCTGAAGCTCAAAAGAAAAGCAATTTTAATGCTGCACACGCACTACGCCTTGACATCTCTGGTTGTCCCGAGCTTGCTCTGAATCCGTTGACTCTTGCTGACTGCAAGTCTGATGCGTTTCCCATACACATACAGCACCATCCCCCAGATACAGCTGATGCCATGGAGGGTGCCGATCCAAAAATACACGGTTTTCAGACCGTCTCGTTCGATCCAGCTATTGATGACGAATGTCATGGTGAAAGAAAAGAGGCCGCGGGCGATGGTGACGGCGGCATATCCATCCTGTGCGTGAGCACGGTGGCAGTCGAGCAGATATGCGTTGGAGACGAGCGCTTGAACGGACCCGGAGAATGTCGCGAGACCGAAGAAAAAGACCGGCGCCATCCAATGCGCCTTGGCTTCTAGCGATAGACCGAATCCCCAGAATCCCATGAGACCGAACACAAAGGCTGGCACGGTGAGCACGATGCGGAATTCGGGCTCATAGACGCCTTTGTTTCTCTTGGACATGTACTTGACAAGCCAATCGCACAAAGGACCTCCTATCATGTTCCCAAGTGTGGCACCTACGAAAGCTGAGAGGACTGTGAGTCCGACTTGAGCGGTGGTGAATCTGTAAGGAGGCTTAGTGAAGATTTGAGCAAGCGCTGTGGAGAAGGATGTTGCGAAGGCAACCGTGCAGCCGTACGCATACGCGGTCCACAAGACAGCCGGGAGAAGATAGGCGCTCCACGGGGTGATGAAAGCTCGGAGCAGGGATTCGTCACTGAATCGACCATTGTAAACTTTGAGCGACTGCCAATATGTGATTCTGGGTTCGGTCGGTTGCTGGGCTTTTTCAATGTCCTTCACAGCTTCAGGAGTTGGGGTTGGTGCCGATTTTTCGGAGCCGCTGAAATCGGCTTCAACTCGTTCGACCGGGGTACCGTCATCGCTGCTATCATCTGCTAGTTCTTCTTTCATATCCGTGTTGAGACTCGCGGCTCGATTGTACGTGCTTTCGCTGCAGGTAAAGAATAGGATGATGGTATAGATGGCAATGACAATGCACCTTTAGAGCACGTCAATATTGAAACAGAACAATTATTCAGTGTCCACTCACGTGTATTTGAAAGGCCATACCCAACCTTGGGCTTGCACGATTTGGCTCGCAATGACCTGACCAATGGCATTACCTCCCGAAAGAGCATAATGCCAATTAGCCAGATGGAAGGCGCGCTCGTGCACAAAGAACAGATCCCCAATAGTCGAACTGACAAGGTATTCGAGAGCCGCGATTCCGAATCCGTGGATTGCGCGTCCGACATAGAGAGCGACGAGACTATCAGATCTCGCCACAACAATGACATAGCCCAAGATCGCGACCACGTTGCTCACGAGGAAGACGGGTCGCTTGCCCCAGATGCGAGCCGCGGGGCTTGTGGCCACCGCACTGATACCTAGTGTGAGGAGAATGATGCTGACGCTTCGTGAAATGGTTGAGATGTTGGTCTTGAAATGCCTTGCGAGAAGGGCGTTTGCAGGATTGACGAAGTTGTGCGTCCCGGCCATAAGGCCCGTTCCCATGCTGAGAAAGATGGATTGGTACCATTTGTGCAATTGAGACCAATCTGAGATTGTCAGGCTAATTCATCATCGTTACGATCAAGAATACTCACTGAGTGGGTCGTTGGGAGAGTCCGAAGGTTGTGGCGCGAGGACCAGACTCGCATGCCTCCCTGTTCCATGCTTCAAGTGTTCTGTGTTTTTGATCTTTTTCTCACCCTCCCGCTGAATGTGCACTGTCCCTGGTACTGGCTCATCTGACTTTGGTTCAAGAACCCAGAGACCCATGATGGCGGCGCAATGACGAATTGAGAGAGGTACAGTTGGGTGGGAGTTGCCAGCAAGATGTCAAAGGAAAATTGCCCACTTCTATACTTCTCACTGATTCATGGAAAAGCTCTTTCTTGAAGGAATACCGACAAGCCAAAATCACGCAATCTGATATGGTCTCCGCAGTGTGGCGCATACAGGGGTAGTTCCTAAGACCCCGCTAAGCCCAAACTTGATCGTAGTGTACGATGATGCGTTCGTGAAGTAGAGACTCTCCCGCAGCTTCTCAGTTTTCTTGCTTCGTGAACTACGTTTTTTCATCGACTTATTTCACCTCGAGAGAGAAAAGATCGAGTTGTATTAGGAAGGGTATCCTAGAGTATTTACTCAAATATAATACACTGAGTTATGGTGGATGTTTGCTGACTATGCAAAAACGCGTCTGAAGAAGACGCGATTGCAGCCTCGAAAAATAGCGTATAATCCTTTCGCTTGTATGTTCGTGGCTGCAGTAGAGGTGGTTGTGAGGAAGACAACGGGTCGCCGATCTCGCCGCTAGTCCCGTTGTAGTAACACCGAGAGCCAGGATCTTTCCTTACCGACCTCGGCGGCCATTAGATATGGGAACCTCGTAGCCTAGATCGGACTCATCAACGGCTTTAGAGGGTGGGCTATCTGCTCGTCAGGCGGTGGCAGAATGGCGTGCTCGGAAACGTCTATACGACCCGCTTCAGGTTGCAGCTGCACTTATTCGCGATTGATCCTCCAGTAGGACATGCGCGCACGCTAGCCAAGTTTCGTGCTTGAACTCATCGGAGCGCGGAAACACAGATTCTTGTGGCTGATCATTTTGCTGTTTGTTGATCAGCGTGAGCGTCTTCTGTTATCGCTATTCAGGACGAAATTTTCCTGCTTCTACCGTCGACATGGTTCGCTCAGGATTTGAGTGGGCGGCAAACTTCCCCAACGCTGCCCACAGGCTGATTCCGAACGTCGTGGACGAGCTAGCACGAGATGATCCTGACCGCATCGTGTATGAATTAGCAGACGCGGACGATGTAATCAAGCCTTTCGAGAAGATCACGGCTCGGCGATTTGCCAATGCTATCAATCGAGCAGCCAAGTGGCTTCACGATACACTTGGGAAGCAAGACAGTAATCCAACTGTAGGATATCTTGGGCCACAGGACTTGCGATACCTGATCCTCGTGGTCGCGACAATCAAGGCAGGATACAAGGTATTGCGATCTATCGTGAAGTTGTCCTTAAAGCTTACATAATAGATTCTCCTCATTTCGAATAGGAACAGCATAGAAGGTGATGTCGCGGTCATCAAAGCCACGGAATGCACACGCTGGCTTGTGCCTTCACATGGAACCAACATCCATCGTCTTGCAGACTTCGTCTCTCTGAAACTATACGACTTTCCAGACCTGAAGTTTTTCCCTGATGCAACACCGGCGCCTCATTTTCCGTATGGCAAATCGTGGGAGCAATGACGAAAAGACACGTTGTGGATCGTCCACACCAGTGGAAGTACAGGAAATCCTAAACCAGTCTTCGAGTACTTGGACAGAGCTGCGGCGTCTGGAGCAAATACACCGATGCCAAAGATCAACGGACGAAGCTTACTCTTGCACGACTATTTTGACTCACGCGCATACCTCACTTTCCCACTTTTCCACGTGAGCAGGCCGACAAATGTCCAGCGTGTTGAAAACTAACGTGGTCCAGACGGCTGGTTTGGCAAACGGGCTCTTGTGGCCATTGTTCAACGGGACGACGGTAGTGCTCGGGCCCCAAAAGCCCGTGGAGTTGGAACTGATGAAGGACGTGATCCGGTGGGCAAAACCCGACACAATTTTTACTGCGCCGTCGATTGTTCAAGATATCGCAAAGGATGACGAATTCCTTCGACTACTCGAAACGGTTAGATCAATAGGTTGTGGAGGTGGTCCGGTCAGCAAAGAGGCTGGAGACCGTGTATGGAAGCACACGAAGCTCCGCATCTCCATTGGGACATCTGAATCGGGAAATTTGCCGTGCGTCGAAACAGACCCCGAGGATTGGAATTACCTCCACTTCCACCCCTACACCGGATTCGAGCTGCAAGACCAAGGCGGTGGACTCTACGAATTGGTCGCTGTCAGAAATCCGCAGCTGGAGGCATGGCAGCCTATTTTTTCGACGTTCCCGGACCTGCAAGAATACCGGACCAAGGATTTGTTCTCAAGACATCCCACCAAGCCAGACCTGTACACGTACGAGGGACGGGCGGACAATATCCTAGTTCTGTCCAACGGAGAAAAGGTCCAACCGCACAGCATAGAAACCGCCATCTCCTCGCACCCTCTTGTAGATATCGCCCTGCTCGCGGGCCAGGGAAAGTTCCAGACAGCTCTCCTCGTACAACTAAACAACAACCATTCGTCCCATATCTTGGATAAAGAGAAAATAGTCGACCTGATCTGGCCGACAATTGAGTTGGCAAATCGATCTGCACCCACGCACGCAAGAATTTTCCGTGATTTCGTCCTCGTTGCGGATACAGCGAAGCCATTCTCCACAACGAGCAAAGGCACAGTCCGCCGTGGGCCTACACTACAGCTGTATCAGCAGGAAATCGAAAATCTATATGTGCAGGCGGACGCAAAACTCGACAAAGGTGCTGTTCCGCTCAACCTCTCGAATTTAGCTGAGGTGCGTGAGAAGCTGAGACGAATCGTTGCGTCTGTGACTGGGCAGTACAACATCCAGGACGATGAAGATTTCTTCGCGGCCGGCGTAGACTCGCTTCAAGTACTTGTGTTGGGTCGAGCGCTCCGCAAGGAGGGTTGGTTAGATGGTGAGGTTGGGTCGACGCTGAGCGGTGCACTGATCTACCAAAATCCCACGATCAATTCCCTAACTGAGGCACTCTTCAAGGCAGCAGAAGGGCCAACTTCAGACCTTGTAAATGGTCATAGTATTCCGGCGAGCGGAGAGAGAGTGACAGTCGAGGAGCTTATCAAGAAGTATACAGACTTTGACATTGGCAATGGTGTCGAAAACAAAAGCGGGACAGGTCAGACTGTCATTCTGACTGGCAGCACTGGATCATTAGGCTCATACCTTCTCAATGCTCTATTGGAACTGGAGACAGTGCGGGAGGTCTGGTGTTTGAACCGGTCGCCAGATGCCGAGGAACGCCAAAAACATATACTTGACGAGCGAGGCCTGTCTACCGACTTTGCAAGGAAAGGTGTCTTCTTTCGACAGGCTTCTCTGTCAAAGGAAAATCTAGGGCTGGCAGAAGGCGACTATGCACATCTTGTGGGAACCGCTACTCATGTCATCCACACGCAATGGCAGGTAGATTTCAATCTGCAACTCGCCTCATTCGAACCGCACATTCGAGGAGTGAGTTAATTGGTCGAATTTGGCCTTGACGCACATCGACGCGGCAGACAGATCCGCCTCTTCTTTACTTCCTCTGTCGCGGTAGCCAACAAGGCACAATCAACAGCGTTAATACCAGAGGAAAGGATCAATAGCTATGAGATCGCAGGACCCGGATATGGAGAGTCCAAATTGGTCGCAGAGACAGTGCTGCTGGAAGCGGGAGTGAAAGCTGGCTTGGACGTCACAGTAGCTCGCGTTGGCCAAATTGCAGGTCCAGTGCTGAGGAGCAAGCGTGGGCAGTGGAACAAGAAGGAATGGTTTCCGAGTGTGCGTACTAGGCTCGTGATGCGCATATCTCTAGTGACAACATGTGCTAGCTCATCGACGCATCTGCGTACATCGGAGCGCTTCCAGAGACGCTCGGAAGGAACGAAAGCGTCGACTGGATTCCTGTTGACATTCTCGCGACGGCTGTTCTTGAGCTCGCGTTAGGTGGCCGGGGAGGCGCCGGCCAGGCTCGTGTCTTTCACTTAGTTAATCCGCATCGCGTGCGATGGGAGAGCGCAGTGTTGCCCACTGTGCAGACGCGGCTGGGAATAACCAAGACCGTCCCTATAGACAGATGGGTAGCGATGTTGGAGACAGCGGCCAAAGACGCAGGTGAATCGCCGGCGGCCGCACTCTCGGGGTACAAGCTGGCAGATTTCTTCAAGGGTCTGAGTATTGCCTCGACCCAGCGGCCCGGCTTTGAGACGTGTTCAACTTGTGCCGCAAGCACAACGCTTCACGACGTGACACCGGTTCAGTCGGAATGGGTCGGTGTGTGGTTGGACCAGTGGGGATACTGAGGTTAGATAGCAAGCCATTAGCGCGTCACGTGCCATCGCGTCATTTGCCCCAACGGTTGCGTTGCACGCAACGGGCGGTCCATTAAGGTTCGTGTAGATTAAGCGTGTCATGCCATGGAAGAGAGACTGCATACTTCTGCACCTTCCCCATCTTGATTTTCCGCACGACATGGCGATGACGATGAGTGTCTTGGACCTCGACGTCGTTCATGTGGATGCGGCGAACTTTGCCAAGAAACGGAAGCGCACTCCGGCGGCCTGCGTGCGATGCCACGAGCGCAAAGTCAAGTGTGATGCCAGTATGTACAAGCACGTCTTGGGCGGTTGTCGTATATGCTGCTGGCGTGCCCATTTCTGACATGCGTTATCTCCAGGAACTGCTGCTCTCGCAGGCCCTTGCACGGTGCCGTACCCTTTCTGATCGCTGCTGGACGAATGTGCTGACTGACCAGAGTTGCCGCCTCGCTGGAGAACCATGCCAACGTCACGTGGATGGACGCACTCGAGGACAGCTCGCAGAAGAGCAGCAGAGCCAGCAGCAGCCACAGCAAGAGGCTACGCCATTGTCGCTCCTCACGCCAGAAACTCCTCAGAGCGACCATAGCAACAGCAACAATGGCCTCAATCGCTTCCAGTCGTACATTGAGGACAACCTGGGTGAATATGCTCCTACCTTCCGGACTCAAGATGACCCTCGGGACCATGAGTCGAGTGCACAGTTCGACTTTGGATTGCACAACCTTGAGGATCCCATTCGCCGTCTCGAGGTCGACATGAGAACGCGCCCCACTCTCGACTTGGAGCTGCAGTTTGCGAGTCTCGATGCTGCAGACATGGATTATCTAAAGGCAAAGGGTAAGTCGCCCGTGCCGGTGCCCAGACAATGACATAGCTGAAGGCAATAGGAGCCTTTGATCTTCCTCCGCGCCATCTTCAGGAGGACCTTGTTGAGGCATATTTTCGCGAGGTCAATCCAGCTGCCCCCATCCTCAACCGGACACAATTTCTGCGCGACTGCCAGGCTGAACGCATCACGAGCCGCCTCTTGCTCTTTGCTGTCTTCACTGCAGGAGCCAAGGCGTGTCGCAACCCGCTGCTTCTCGATAATAAAGGCACGAATCACGAGAGCGCGAGACGTTTCTACAAAGCTACTAAAGCCCTGTTAGATACAGGATACGAACAAGACAAACTCGTACGTGTCCAATCCCTGCTTCTTATCAACTGGTGGTGGGATAAGAAAGATGACGGCGGCCGTAACATGCGTGCATGCGCCGTCGATGCCATCAACACCGCCCAAAGTATCGGTATGCACCGTTGGGATCAATATCCACGCTCCGATCCAGTACTGGTGGGTCTGTGGAAACGAATCTGGTGGTCTTGCTGCAACCGCGACGTTGGAGTTGCCATCAACCACGGCCTTCCCTGCATGATCAATCTTCACGACTCCGACGTGCATCCCATTAGTTTCCGAGACTTTATAGAAGAGCCAGGTAAACAGTGGGATACCCAGAGCACTCCATATCCAGAGCAAGAAATTATTTTCTTCATCGAGCAAACCAAGTTGATGGAAGGCCTCCACGTCATTGTTGACGACCATCACGCCAAGAATCGGCTGCAGAAGCTCACGGTCGGACTAATCGCAGAACGAGAAGCAGCCATCAGGTACAATGCGACACTACCTGGCGTCAGAATGACTCCAGTTAGGAGCATTGGCGATTATCAGGACCGCAGCTTGCGACACATGAGGGAATGGCTCCATCACGTGCCTGCTGTCGTTGCTTATGATGTCGATGATATTCAAGGACACCAATTCTGGCCAGGGTTTCTACACATATTCTTCTAGTAAGCAAATTCACGTCACAGCTGGAACGCATACTAATACTATCCACAGCACCAATGTCTGTATCCGTTTTCGTGAGAAGTCTGTTTCTAGGCCATCTGATCCGCGTGGCGCCGCCGAGCGAGAGTTCTGTCAGGCCCGGGGCATTGCTGCAGCCACCATGATTAGCAAGATTCTACGCAATGCTCGTGCCCACGGTCATATTCTCAAATTCACTGGATTATTGTATGTTGCAGTACTGTGCGGCAGGCCGCTTTGCTGACCTCCGAATAGGACAAATTCGATCTTGAATTGTCTCATTTATTTTCTGATTGAAGGCCAACCTCTGAACAGCGATGTCCGAAGAGATGCGCAACAGAAATACTCTCAATGCCTCAACGTCCTCTACGACTTCAGCCAGCTCTGGGTGGGTGCTTCCCTGATTCACAGATTATTTGAGGGCATACAGGCAACTGTCCAGCTCCCTTGCGATCGATCTGGAACGCTCTTGGCTGGAAAGTGGGATTCTCCGTTGCCAGGCCTCCGCATATCGAGCGACATATCCGACAACTATTTCAGGCAGTATGTGTAGGCCCAATAGCAAATGAGGCGATGGCTGACACTCTAGTAGGCTTCTCCAAGGAGATTTCAACTACTATAGCAGCAGTACAGATAACACCAGCCGTGATAATTCCTCCAGCAGCGCTGGTCGGTACACACCGCAAACCAATCACTGGATTGACGATACCTCTCCGATGCTGGGGACTGGTGCAGAGTTCCCAGACAGCTTGGACATTAGCGAATGGTATGCCATAAATGCTTGTCATTCTTTAGCTATTTGCTGACCAAGAACCAGGTGCGATTTCTTCGACTTGCCGCCGGTATAGCGGGGACTACACGGGGACTACAGCGGGGACTTGGGCTGTCATTAACCAAGACATTTTTCCGACCTTACCTAATTTGGCTTCTCCGATCCCTGTTCCGGATGCAAATGCCGAGACGACCTCGGCGGGCAGCCTAGCTCTGCGGGCAGGCTGCAGATTCATCTGCGACACTCAAGAATTATTTGCGTTTGCTGCATAGACAAATCTTGGTCATCAGCCAACCCTCACAGCAGATCCCCAATATGGTCGAGTCACGCCTGTTCCAGCCCATCGCAGTCGGCCAATGCCAGCTCAAGCATCGCGTCGTCATGGTTGGTTCCAACTTGTGGGCATTCTCACGTGCATGACTTATGGTAAAAAGGCTCCAATGACGAGACGCCGAGCTCTGGATGATCAAACGCCTACCGACCTTATGCGAGAATACTACGAGCAAAGGGCATCTGTTCCGGGAACATTGCTCATAACTGAAGCCACAGCTGCTTCCCAACGAGCAGCTGCCCTGCCAAATACGCCCGGGGTTTGGTCGGCCGAACAGAGAAGAGCTTGGAAGCCCATAACCTCAGCTGTGCACGACAAAGGCAGCTTCATCTGGGCGCAGCTCTGGATTTGTGGTTGGGCGGTCCGAGCTGGATCTCTCAAACGGGGCGCAGAAGTGGTGTCAGCTAGTGATATTCCCATTGATCAGGATTCTCCGGTGCCACGGCCGCTTTCAGAAGAAGAAATTCTTGGATTTATAGAGGACTTTAAGCAAGGGGCTATACATGCCATTGAAGCTGGTTTTGATGGAGTAGAACTCCATGGCGCAAATGGTTACATACTTGATCAATTCACGCAGGATATTCCGAACAAGCGCACAGATAAATGGGGTGGCAGCGTCGCCAACCGGTCGAGGTTTGGTATCGAAGTCGCCAAAGCAGTTGCTGGAGCAATAGGGCCTCACAGGGTAGGATATCGCGTGAGCCCTTGGAGCAGGTAATGCGTCATGTCTTTGGAAACGTTCCCTGAGCGCTTACTTTGTGTAGACATCTCGGCATGCGCGTGGAGGATCCCGTGCCGCAGTTCACACATCTCGCGACCGAACTTAGCAAGTTGTGTCTCGCATATCTCCACATCATCGAAGCGCGTGTCCAAGCCAATATGGATACACTGGATACGGAATCGATTGACTTCATGATCGATGCGTGGGACAATACCAGCCCCGTTATTCTTGCAGGAGGCTACAATTCCGTACTCGCAAAAGAGACAGTAGACAAATATCACGTGCGAGGCAATGAGACCCTCGTGGCGTTCGGACGACAATTTGTATCGAACCCTGACCTCCCGCTGCGTGTAAAGGAGCTTCTCCCAATTGCACCTCACAATCGAGAGCTATTCTACGAGGTTCTGAAGGCGGAGGGATATACAGACTATTCGT
Source organism: Paraphoma sp. B47-9 (assembly GCA_001748405.1). NCBI lineage: Eukaryota > Fungi > Ascomycota > Dothideomycetes > Pleosporales > Phaeosphaeriaceae > Paraphoma > Paraphoma sp. B47-9. The sequence goes on from BCLK01000235.1 coordinate 15,849, forward strand.
TTTATGAGCCAGAGAAGGTGGTCGAAGAAACTCATACAAATGGCGAAAGTCGACAGTGGACACAAGCGTACAAGCCTCTGGAGTAAACCAGTAGAGTTCTTCACCGATATCGGCGCTACCTTTGTCATTTCTTCTTATAGGAATTGTTGGCGCCAAGTATCTGGTGTAAGTACAAGGCGTGCTTGGAAGCCGGAAGCACGTGGCGCGCTATTAGACCCATCGTCGCTTAGTGTACATCAACCCTATCCTCACACTTCCTCTTCTACAAGCATCTCTACACCTAACAAGACAACCAATATGACTCCACCCCTTTCTTCTGATGCGCTCTCCGGTTTGGTGACCATCTCAACCGAGCCCGACATTCGAATCTTCTACACACTAAGCGCCCCAATTTCCAGCTCGAAGCCCATCATCGTCGTATCCAATTCTCTTGCCGCTGCTACACCACTTTGGGATGAGTTCACGGCACATTTCGCCCCTACACATAACATCTTACGCTACGATGCACGCTTCCATGGACGCTCTCCGCTGTCTACAACACCAGGCTTTGACTACGACAAGGGCCACAGCATCGAAGATCTCGCCTCAGACGTGGCCAAGCTACTCGACGCCCTGGACGTAAAGCAGCCGGTGACTTTCGTCGGACTGAGCATCGGCGGGGGTGTCGGCGTGGTTCTTGCCGCCCAGTACCCAGACAAGTTCGACAAATTGATTATCGTCGGCACCAAAGCCGCGGCTGTTGCTGGCGATTATGAAGCATTCACGTCACGCATCGAATTTTTCCGACAGCATGGAAGCCGTGCAACAGCGGCGCAGAGCGTGCAGCGCTGGTTCGGGGACTCCTGGATCGCAGCAAATCCCGAGACTACTACTACTGTGCAAGACATAGTCGCCGGGCAAAGCCTGGAGGGCTACAAGGCCTCCGTGGCTGCGCTCATTACGCTAGACCTGTCACCGCATGTCGAAGAGGTTAGGAAGCGGGGTCACGGACAGAAGCTGTTGTTTGTGGTCGGAGAATGGGATGCTGAGCCTGTGGTTCACGATACTAAAACGCTGGCTGAAAGGACGGGCAGTCAAGTTGTGGTCGTCAAGGAAGCCGGGCATATTGTGAATGTACAGCAGCCAGAGAGGTTTCATGAGGTGGTTAGGAGCAAGTTGGAAGAGCGTGTTTAGTTTGCGTGGACTATTGTACATGCACTTCAACATTCCTACAACATACATACAGAAATGTCCCATCGAGCTTCAAAGAGCAGACTGTCGCTTTCAGCAGCATACCACATGCTTCGCTCCATGGTTTTCAAGCTCCTTCGCTTGCCGCGTTGCATGCTGCAGGGACCAGGATCTCGCTTACTCGCCCCTACCTAGGCTCTAGCGATTTGTATACTAATCACACGTCCCACCATTCCCGTATTATGTCCGATTCCGAGGCACCCTTCCGACATTCCGGTTCGGTGATACTGCATTAGGAAACGTGTTTTGGTGGGGGAAGAGGGGTCCATGGCGAGCGCGTCGGGCGAGCCACAGAATTGCATCATCTACAGCCAATGCGGGGCTTGCGATCAGAGATCATGGTGGCGTGGAAGCACTAAGTATGGGGTGATAGCTCCCTGGAAAGTTTCCATGGGTGTCAAAGGACGCGTTTGTCGGGAAATAGCGCGTCGGCAGTCGCTGGAGGAGTTGGGATGGTTGCATCGTGATGAACGCGTACAGTTGCGCGTCTTGGAACTTTTCTTTTCTCTTTCTTCGCTTTTGAGATCGCTTCTGTAGAATTTGTGTGCTAAAGTTGTTTTGAACCGATATATATTAAGCATGGCTACCAATGGCACCGCGAGCAGCCCTCAAATCACCCCGACGAGCGCTCTCCTCCCTCGCAACACCAGTTCCATCGTCGCTGGAAACTACGTCCACGAACCGAAGCCCGTTCGCGTAATCTTCATCGGCACAGGAATTTCTGGGATTGGCTTTGCGTACAAAGCGCGACAGTTGCCCAACGTTACATACACCATCTACGAGAAGAATCCTGATGTTGGGGGTGTTTGGTACGAGAACAAGTACCCAGGCATATCCTGCGACGTGCCTGCACACGCATACACCTACACATGGCAGTCAAACCCAAATTGGTCGCGATTTTACGCGACCGGAGAGGAGATTCGTCTGTGGTACAAGAGTCAGGCTGAAGAATATGGAGTGTATGATGTTACAAAATTCAGACACGAGGTTATTGGGCTTGAGTGGGACGAGGAAAGACAGATTTGGAAAGTTGATGTGCTGAACTTGGAGACTGGGGAGAAAAGTGTGGACGAAGCGAACGTGGTCATCAATGGCGGAGGGCCGCTGAAGTACGACACCCGTTCATTTTGTTTAGTGCGATTTCTCGTAACAGCGGATACTGATTATGTGTGCGTAGTGATTGGAAGTGGCCAGATATCGAGGGCCTGCATGATTTCCAAGGATCATTGCTTCACACAGCGCACTGGGACGACAGTGTGGACCTGAAAGGAAAGAGAATCGCAGTCATTGGATCTGGCGCATCTGGAGTCCAGGTCGTTCCACAGCTTCAACCTAGTGAGTTGGCTCCCGCATCTCACACTGCCATCGCTCACCTCTCATAGTCGCCAGCAAGCTCATCTCCTTCAACCGATCTCCGACGTGGATAGCGCCGGAATTCGCTGGCCAGCTCGCTCGCGAAGGGCGCAACACAACGTACACTGAGGAGGAAAAAGAGGAGTTCAGAAATCATCCGGAGAAGCTGAAGCAGTATAGACGCGAGATCGAGCATGCGGTGAATGCGCGATTCCCCTCTTTCTACAAGCATTCGGACGCACAGAAGAACGCGCAACGGTTAATCACGGAGAGCATGAAGCAGCTGTTGAAGAATGATCCGGTCTTGGCCGAGAAGATGATTCCTAAATTTGAGGTGGGATGTCGGCGGTAATATACAGCCTCTCCTTCAGTGGCATGCAGGGTACTAACATCCTCCAGTGTAACGCCAGGCCGTGGATATCTCGAAGCCTTGACGCAGCCCAACGCCCGCGTCGTGACAAGCGGAATCCAAAAGATCGTCGCAAATGGGATAATCAGCAACGACGGCGAATTGCACGAGGTCGACGCCATCGTCGCGGCCACGGGCTTTCAAACATCCTTCGTCCCACGCTTTCCCATCCTCGGCCTCAAGAAACAGAATCTGCAGGATATATGGCGAGAAGAGGGCGCTGCTGCATATCTGTTCGTGGCGGTACCGCGGTTCCCCAACTACTTCCTCGTCGTCGGACCAAACGCGCCTATAAGTAACGGCTCGCTAGTCCCTGGCATGGAGCACCAAATCGACTTTGCGCTGGCTTTTGTACAAAAGCTGCAGAAAGAGGACATCACATCCGCAGTTGTAAGCGATGCGGCTGCGGCAGAGTTTGACGAGTGGAAGAATGATATCATGGAGGGAATGTCGTGGACGGGAAGTTGTACGAGCTGGTAAGTTGATAGATGAAAATTATTTACTATAAATGGTGTGTGAGTTGTGCTGACGTGCCGATACAGGTATAAGAATGGAACCGTGAATGGGAAAGTCACTGGTCCGTGGCCGGGGTCTGTCAACCATTTCCTCGAAGTCTTGAGGACGCCGCGATATGAGGACTTCGAGTACAAGTACGCGGTCAGAAATCGGTTCAGGCACTTCGGAGATGATCGAGCACCCCTGGAGGCTAAGGGCGGGAATCTTGGATGGTATGTGAGCTGAGTTGATAGGGAAAGATACCTTGGCACAGTGTATGGTCTTGACCGTAAAACATTAGTCATGGAAACTACATCATTGTTATATCAATCTATTGTCCGTATGTTTCCTCATATGGTAACTCTAATGGTCTTGTCTCTTTCCAGTACACCCACTAGTTACACACACTAGTTTCATACTTCTCCACAAAATTCAAGCGCATTCTGATCGCTTAGATTGTAAATCTCCTTAGAATCGCTCCGCATCATGTCCAAAGAGCCATTGTCTTCTTTCCTTGTGACCCCAGAAAATCGGATTTCTCGCATCATCCTTCACCATCCACTCATCCCTTTCTTGCTGAGCCGGTCCATCTGGAAGGTGATAGGTTGCCTGAAGCGTACGCCCTGCCTGTTGGACGGTAGAAGCTCGCGGCTGCCTCAGCTTCTGGTACTTGGCCAGTGCTGCCGGCAGTGTTTTGTGTGTCGCTCCCTGAATGAGCTTTCTCAGAGTAGCAGCATCTTCACAAGCCATGGCGGCGCCGGATGCCATGTATGGCAGCATCGGATGAACAGCGTCCCCGACGAGAACGCCTTTGTTGCTCGGATGGACCCAGTGTTCCACCATGTCCAGGTCGTAAAGACGCCACTTCAAAAAGGTTTACACTTCGATTAGTAAAGAGAAGCAGATTCTGTGCAAGGAATGTATTTACGCTGTTTGTCAAATCAACCAATTTCCTCACTCTGGGCTCCCAACCTGCAAAACGGCGGATCAACTCCGCATTATTCTTGAAGGCGCGCTTCGTTTCCCCTTCTTCAAGTTCGTCATCCTGCACCGAGTGCGCAGAGTAGCAATACACAACGTTGTATGTCTCGCCGCCTCTGATCGGGTAACCGATAACGTGCGCATCTGGGCCGCACCACGACGAAACCCACGGCTGAGAGATGAGATCCCGAAGGTCTGGATCCGATAGCATCTCCTGGGCGGGTATAAGGACACGATATACGATGTCACCCGTGTCGACTGGTGGCATTTCATGGCCCTGGAATATTGGCCGGGCAGCACTTTGCACACCTGCGATGTGTTGGACTTGGGACTCGTCTTAAGTGAGGACATCTCTTACCATCGGCAACAACTATTAGATCTGCGTCGACCCTCGTTCCGTCGCCCAGTAGCGCACTGGGCGTCTCCCAGTCATACTTGTCCACGCGACTGCCTTTGCGAATATCGACTCCAACTTCTAACGCCTTTTTCAATATCACATCGAGATAGTCGGCGCGGTGCACCTTCAGATAGCTTCCTCCAAAATCCAACTCTGGAACTCCATGCGGCATGTCGGCAATGATCTTACCGGTGTCATACCGTAAAAAGCGGTTTCCGTTCGAATATGTCTTCTTCATATAAGTCAAATCGATTCCCCACCGGTGCAAAATTTTGAAGCTGTTGGGCGGGATGCGAATTCCAGCGCCGACTTCACCAAAGGCCGGTGCTTGCTCGAGAATGGTAACATGGTGGTCGTCTAGACGGAGCCCTATCGCGGTCAAGAGCCCAGCTATTCCTGCGCCGACTACAATGACTTTAAACTTGACGCCTGAGGGTGACGAGGAGTCTTGGGTTTCTACGATGCTTGGGGCCATGGTGATTGGAGATTGTGAAGTCGAACGCCGTTTCGGTCCAGAACTGATATCAGAAACACAATCTCGCGATGGCGACACGATTGAACGCTAGCCTGAAATTGCATGGATTATGTTCCCAGCATTTCTCGATTGGAATCTTACTTCTTAAGGCATCGCCGAGAGCAAGCGGGGCGCTGTGATTAGTAAACCCCCGAGGTCCCAAAAATTGACCCCGCGAAGCATCAAAACACTCACCTGCCGTGACTATCCACTATTCTTACTAATCTAATCACTATGGATGGACATCAAAAAGAGCTACAAGCCTTTATCGTAACTATCATATTAACTCTAATAGAATTTCTACAATGCAGTTCGATAAGCTTAGCTTTTAAGGCCGAATACACGGTCATCCAGTACAACTTCAGTCTAATGACTATCTCACAAAGCAAGCTGCCCTAGGCGATTCACAATCCATTAAATAACGTACAGCGCTCAAGCAATGAGCGAATTACACAAGCTCACAATGTGAGACTGCACAGTTTTAAGTATATCGTATAGGAGACGGCGGTCGGAGCTCGTTACCACCGAGCACTGGTCCTTCCCCGCACTTTTTCGTGCGAACAAAGCTTAAAGCCTGAACAAACCTCCACATCCCGCGATCGTTACCTATGAACTCGGGCTCGGACGTTATAAGGAGCGATAATTCAAGAGAGTATCCCCTCATCGAAGCTGCTTGGGTCGGCAGAGGCGTTGAAGCGGCTTCAGCTAGAAGAGCCCCTCAGCTTCGGCAATCACCTCGGGAGATGGAATAGTGAAACGGACGAATGGTAGTTGTAGACATTCTCGAGGTCTCGATTCGAACCATGAGGTTAAATAATACGTCAGGAATGAAGTATGAAATACACCATCTAAGAATTTCCAAGGTCTTATTAAGTATCCACTATTAACCCACATTGCAGTCCCGCTGAATCGTCATATGCCATTTGAGCACAAGAGAGAAAGACAGAGAGCGCAAGATCTATAGCGCATTTATCAACTGAAAAAACTTCATAAGAACAACTACTCCACGAAATGGCCGCCTCCAGTTATCAGGTCGGAAACATCCAAGTGTTCGAGACTGATAGCACCTCAGCCAACCACCCAGGCGCAAAATACGCTGGCCTCAACCCACGCACAAGTACCCTTCCTATCGGCTTCAAAAAGAAAATTGGTAACAGGGCTGTCGAACGAGAGACCGTGTTCGAGCAAGATATCGCAATACCCTTGCGCGATGGAACCGTGATTCGCGCAGATGTATTTCGACCTGCCGACACACAGCAGCTCCCAGCAATCGTGCACTACTCGCCCTATGGAAAGTCAGGAACAGGTACGCAACTAAATGCAGTGGTCTTATATATTGAACAAACATACTCACCACTTGCTTAGGGGCTTTCGACGTCGATCTCGTTCCTGGGCGTGTTGGCGTACCGCGAGGTGCGCTATCCGGTTACCAGAGCTTTGAAGCTTTTGATCCCGTGGAATGGGTGTTACACGACTACGCTGTCGTCAACGTCGACGCCCGAGGCGCTTTTGGTAGGTTATTCATGTGCTGCTAGACGCCGGAAATATCTGCTGACGTGGTCCAGGATCCGAAGGCAACTCAAAGTAGGATCACCGTTGATCGGATTTTATGCACCAATTGACAATATTAGATTCTGGGGCACTGTCGAGGGGCAGGATGGACACGATGTCGTTGAGCACATCGCCCAACTTCCTTGGTGCAACGGTAAAGTTGCTCTAGCTGGTAACTCGTGGCTAGCAGTAACGCAGTGGTTCATTGCAGCTGAGCGGCCACCTCATTTAACTTGCATAATGCCGCTTGAAGGCTGCAGCGATGCTTATCGCGAGAATTTGTGTAGAGGAGGCGTGCCAAATGCACCATTTTTCGGCTTTGTCGGGTCACTTCTTTTCGGTTAGTATTCATGTATCGCATTTGATCTACGCGCTGATTAAGATCAAGGGCAAAATCGACGAGAAGATGTCGCTGCAATGTTGGAGAAGTATCCTCTCATGAACGAGTACTGGCAGGACAAGCGCCCCAACATGGGTTTGATACAGTGTCCTGCTTATGTTCTTGCTAGCATGTCGACAGCGCTGCACACTGTCGGATCGCTACGAGGTTTTGAAGAAATTCCACACGACAAGAAATGGTAAGTGCGCGACAAACATTCAGAAATATTGGCTAATAGGCCCAGGCTGCGTTTGCATTCTACACAAGAATGGCACGACCTGTACCAGGAACACACGATTGCCGACTTCAAGAAATTCCTCGATTTCTATATGAAGGGCAAAAGTAATGGGTGGGAAGACACACCGAAAGTTCGCGCATCGGTGATACGCTACAATGAGGTAGTTTGGCAGTCTCGTAGTGTGTTGCAAGGACTGATCAAACACAGAATCCCATTGACAACCTTCCATTTACTGCGTGGCCAATTCCCGAGGCGAAAGATACTACACTGTATCTTTTCGCGGATAACAATCTTCAGCTTTCCTCCTCGGTCGTATCCAGCCAGCAAATCTATCAGTCCGATGTTAAAGTACCCAACAAGGACGCGGATGGTGAAGAATTGAGCTTCAAATATGTCTTTCCAAAGCGAACTCGCTTGATTGGGACGTCGAAAGCAGTTCTATACATGTCATGCCCAGATCACGACGACCTCGATGTATTCATTATACTGCGCAAAGCTGACAAGCATGGTAAAGTCCTTCGTCAAGTCAACATCCCCTTCGCTGAGCTCAAAGCCGTGGGCGGCGAAGGCATCGATGGAGTTGAGAATGCAGAGAATGTGCCGCTCATTAATCCTCTGCAGTACATTGGGCCGTCTGGTATCCTACGTGCGAGCCATCGAGCCGTTGACGAGAGTCTCTCGAAACATAATTTTCCGATTCATAAGCACACAAGCGAGGAGAAAATTGCGCCGGGACAGATTATTAAGCTTGAAATCGGCATTTGGGCGGCGGGAATCCAATTTGAGGAAGGCGAGAGTCTACTGCTCAGGATTAGCGGGCACGACATGCGTTTGCCAGAGTTTGAGCCTTTGCGTGGCGCATTTGCGACGGGTAATAAGGGAAAACACGTGATCCACATTGGTGGGGAACATGATAGTCATCTTGTGCTGCCACTTTTAGAAGTGTAGAGATAAGCGAAGAGATGGCAACTTTCTCGATCTTTTCCTTCTTGTACTGTTCAGCATACGATTGGTCGGGATCCCCTACATGAGTTTAGCGAAGTCCTACTCGTAACCCTCTCGCGAAATACTTACGGCACAACATATGTGTACTCAGTCAGTGGCTTTCTTGGATCAAACAAAACACCCTCATCATCTGGCTGAATGTCCCCTGGTAGCTTCACTCCCACCTCCTTCAGATCCAGCGTCGACGATCCGCCGCTAACCCATACCTGCGCACAATTCGGATAAAACTGCGCGCCGCCGCGCACGTTCGAGTCGTGGATCGCCATTGTTTCATGCCGGATGAGATATGGACCGTCTGGCAGACATTTAGGTATAACGATGTTCCATTTGTTCTTCGCATCGAACATGATTTGCGTTGCCCAGTCGAGCCCAGAACTTGCAAATTTGTATGGGACGACGCCAGCTTCTTCGATCTTGAACCACGTGGCCTCGGTGGTGCCAAGGAAGTCTGAGCAGTCACGGCCGTTGGGACAGGGAGACATGTATGTATATATGGGGCCGATGTGTGGCCCTGAATTTGACATGTGAGGACTAGGTAGTAGTCACGATAACGATTACAACTTACAGGAGTTCCATGTGGCTGTGATCGTGCTGCCAGCGGTAACGTTTGCCATCAGGGGAGCTGGATATGAATTGACATTGCATGTCATGGCTGGTGACAGCGGGTCTTTCATGGGGTTGATGCCATTGCCTAAGAAACGTGCTACCTTCTCGTGAGCAACTATCACCAATGCCGTTCCTAGCGCATTCTTACCAATGCCCACGGGTGGCTGCGTAAGATCTGGTTGATCATATGGCAGATACGTGATGTACTCCTTTCCATTCATGAGCCATTTGCGAACGTTGCCATGCGCTGAGGCCAAACTCGAAAATACGGAAACGCCGAGGACAAAAGCAGTAGAGAGCATCTTGCAGGATTTGAACGATTTCCAAAAGGGAAATAGAAAAGAAGGCTTCAAATGCGGTAGGCATGCGATCTGAACCCCGTACTTGAAGTTCAGTATCGCCAAATGAGGAGCGCTGTGATTTGTGGACCTAGTGTAAACTTGGCGCAATTAATCTGGAGAATTGACGCTCCATGTTCCACCGCCAAGTCAAACATGGTGTAGTCCTTTATCGCATCGCAATGTGTGGAGAAACACGATAGATGATCTGTATTTGAGCGGAAAGAGTACGAATCGCGATATGGGTTTCATTTTCTCGATCGCAGTGACGCACGCTATATTTGATGGAGCAGGCGCGCAGCTAGCCAACTCGTCGCTCGTGCTCAATTTGCATCATAATACCTTAATGCTAAGTTCTGACAACGTTTTGCTGATTGTGGGAAATGCTGACACGAAGTTGGTGGTCATGTACGTCTAATGAATGAAGCGAGGCTGAAGTGTGGCTGCGGATTGTTCTCCAAACACCGACCTCGCAACCAAATCCTTGTGCACGTCATTCTTTCCGCACCGGGCCATACACAAGCATGTTGTACTCATCGCTCTTTGCATCTAATAAGAACACAGTAAGATAAGGCGCACTTCACGGCCAAGCACTGCAACAGAATTCTCATGTCGGACAAATGTAGTGGCAGAGCTTTGGTGGGCATCAACTATTACTATTACACCGATCTTAAGGAAAGTGGAAGCTATTATGTGATAAATAGCTATCGTATTCCTAGCTAACATTGGGAGGTGGGTTGCGAGGATTATCCAGGATGAAAGGACGATGAATAAGAAAGTGTTCACGTGGGGTGATGAGTTGAGTCAGAATGAGTGTTTTGAGATTGTGGAGAGAGTGTGCGGAAAAAAAAATGAGCGCATTCATGTCCCATTTGCTGAGATTGAAGATAGTGTGAAGAAGGCGAGGGAGAAGGAAGCGCTGGAGAAGTCGACGATGTTGGATGCGACGGCGCATGAACTGCAGTTGCAGGAGTATCTGTGGAGTAAGTATGTGAGGGGGGATAATACGAGGGGAAACGCGGCGTGTTTGGGGTATTTGGATGCGAGGGAACTGTATCCGGATTTTGTGCCGAGGGGTTTTGAGGAGACGGTGTGGGAGGTATTGGAAGGTCAGGCAGTAAAGCTGTATGAGGGAAGATTTTGATATGATTCGTTGAGCGAGGAGAGTCTGCGGTGCTGTTGCCAACTCGGAAAAGCAGGCTAAAGCTTCCCGCGACACGTCACTCTTCATGTTGCTAAGCTTCAGGGTTTCGCTCCAACCATTCCTTCAGACCCTCCGCCTCGACTCCAATCAGGTCGTTATCAAGCTCGCCCAGCAGCCACGTCCCATCCACAGTATGCAGATTGTAGAACCAGCCGATGTACTCCCAGAACGTGCCTCTCTTTCCTTTGTTCTTGGCCTCGTAAGCCTTCTCTCTTAGTTCGTCCACGCTTCCCATGTGCACAACCTCCGTATCACGATGTCTAGTCTCGCTGTACACCCGTGCGATGTTGACTAGTGAGTCTACGCCCGATGACACGTTCCAGAATTGTTTTCTTCTGATGGTGGCCGCTGGAAGGGATAGAATGCCGGATATGAATCTCGCAACGTCCCGCTCACTCGTCCAGTTCCATTTCCTGTCTTCATCGCCCCAGATTTCCATCTTCTTGCCTTCAGGATCCCACGGCCCGTGCTGTTTTGTCGTAAAGTAGTTATGCCCGGTGGTGCCAAACAGGACTTCGGCTAGCACACCAATCAGAACAAATGTGAGATGCGGCGAAGCAGACGACGTGGTAAGCTGAAGGTGGTTGTAGAATGTGATAATTGGATCGTAGCTATCCTGTTGGGCCAGGTTTAGGCTCCGCCAGTCATAGGTGAAAGATGCCGGGACGAAATGTTGCACGCCAGCACGCTCCTATTTATAGTCAGACTTTGATGATTCTATGACGAAGTCATCGCGGGCAAGGACGTACTGCGGCGCGATATAGTAACAGTTGGCCTTCGAGAACCAGTTCGGGACTGCCATTGTAGGCACATACAACAGCATCAACGCCTTGACAGGCTTTCTCCAGCGCAGGAATATCGTAATATGCAGTACTAGACACGAAGGATTCCAATGAGTGCCTTTCTTTTGCGGAAAGCTTATCAGGCGAGCGACCTAGACCTCTGACTTGGTGACCACGCTCGAGCAGAGCTGGGATGAGAAGCTGACCGATATTACCGGTGACACCTGCAACAAGAACAAACATTTTCGTGGCCTAAATGAATGGTTGATGGGGTTGAAGACTGGCACTGAGCTACAGTGTGATTTATACTTGTTTCTAAAAGGACTCAGACATCATTGTCTCCACACAATCTCACCGCATTCAGAGAACGAACGGATGAAATTTACGCCGAGGAAATGGAGTAAATCGATAGACATGGGTGGGATTCTTCCTGCGCATCCATTGTGCTCTCTGCGATCATGTTGTACAGTACTCGGCGGCAGATGTGATTGGCCCGTCCTGTTGCATTGCCGATCAAGCGCATCCTCATGCTGGGCGGCTGACATATCTCGCTCTTCGGAAGCCCGAAAACACGTCTGGCAGACCCTAGTACTACATGTGCGAATGAACACATCTTCAAGATCGGGAGAGTGACATCTGTCTGATGAATGGAGCCCAAAGCTTGTTTGATGTCGCGTAATGGAATTGACGGTGCTAGCCATTGTCCATTTCTGGTTCATGGTGAGCATGGGTCTAAATTTGATACGCATGATCGATTCATGACATTTTAGTCTTGTCTATGAGATAGGATGGGAGGTCGCCTTCTGTCCCCAAGTGCATCGCCAATCGGGGAGTGGCGCTAGTCCCGACTAGATCTAGCGTTTATAACTCTTGGCAGTCGCGGGGCTTGCGCCTGCACACTGTGGGCAAATCCTTGAGTCACGCCAAAACCACAAATCAACGACTGCGAAACGGCCGCGCCACACTCCATTCACGACACATATTACCCTCATTCGCACACGACCGTGTTCCGGCTATCACCGAAAAATTACCACGCGACTGTGAAGGAACAAGAGGAACGCGACTACCCCACATCGACCAAAAGTCGCATTAGATCCGTCACTACCTACTAAGCGGAGGGAAGAAGCACACAGCCACGATGTCTCTCACAAACTGTCGGTTCTATGAGGAGAAGTACCCGGAGGTGGAGAGCTTTGTCATGGTGAATGTCAAGCAGATCGCCGAGATGGGCGCATACGTCAAGCTGCTGGAATATGGTGGGTGGAGGCACATTTCGAATTTGTGGAGCGTAGACTAATCCAGCGCAGACAACATCGACGGCATGATCCTGCTCTCCGAGCTGTCCCGAAGACGTATCCGTTCCATCCAGAAGCTCATCCGTGTCGGCCGCAACGAAGTCGTGGTTGTGCTCCGTGTAGACAAGGACAAGGGTTATATTGATTTGTCCAAGCGCCGTGTGTCGCCAGAAGATATCGTCAAGTGCGAAGAGAGATACAACAAGTCGAAGATGGTGCACAGCATCATGCGCCACGTCGCAGAGAAGACACAGACACCCATCGAGGAAATTTACCAGAGCATCGGCTGGCCGCTGAACAAGAAGTACGGACACTCAATCGACGCATTCAAGCTCAGCATCACCAACCCCGAGGTCTGGAAAGACGTCACCTTCCCGAATGACGTCGTCAGGGACGAGCTTCAGAGCTACATTGGAAAGAGGTTGACACCGCAGCCCACCAAGGTGCGATCAGATATCGAGGGTAAGTCTAAACTGCGCAGTAATGTGCATTTTGACTAATGTAAGCAGTCACCTGCTTCGGATATGAAGGCATCGATGCGGTGAAGGAAGCTCTACGAACGGCTGAGGCCAAGAACACCCCAGAAAACCAGGTCAAGGTCAAGCTCGTCTCACCACCCCTCTACGGTATGTCCCATATCACTTCTACCAGCTGGAAACGTCGCTGACATACACAGTCCTTACATCGCAATGTCTCGACAAGACAGTTGGTATTGCATGCTTAGAGCAGGCCATCACAGATATCAAGGAGAGCATCACAAAGGCTGGCGGTGATTGCCAAGTCAAGATGGCACCCAAGGCAGTTACCGAAAACGACGACGCTGAGCTGGCCGCGCTCATGGAGAAGCGGGAGCGTGAGAACCAGGAAGTCAGCGGTGACGAAGACGAGAGCACGAGCGATGAGGGTGGCGTGGTTGAGGCAGATTCCTAGGCGTATTCTGGCACATGATTGACGGCTGAATTGAACAAAAGTCGGCATCCGGCGTTTGGGCTTGAGGAAGCATTTTCGAGCAATCGCTGCATCTTCGGATATGTATACCACTTTGTGTCGTACAACGACTGTATGAGCACACCGAAATATACGAGATTCACTTCATCGAGGACGTTTAGCGTATGTTTGTTTCCATCTGAGTTTAGACGAAAATAACGTTGAAGCTTGGGCCACTAGGTCGCGTGGGAGCGCATGCGATGACGCTGCTGCAGGTGGAGTTGCTTAGCGCCGAAGCCAACTTCCTGCGCGCGCCAGCCAACATCACGAGCCGGCTCTTTCTCCTCTTCCTAGGCCCTAAAACTCTGATATTTCTGGTCGCCTGCCCACTGCGCTCGTTTTGTGAGGCATTGGTCGTTGTGAAGCTAACATTGCACCCTCCTCGACCTCGGTAACGTCTGCGGCTCAGCATAGCTGTGCGCAACAATGGTCAAGTGGAGTCGACTGTTCAATGCCGACGGGCACGATAGACGGCACCAGGTGCAAGATGAAATCAGAGCGCGTGAGTTTCGTGACAGCCCGTACTCTGTACATAATATTGACGCAGTACAGTCCTTCCCACCGCCCGCCGCGAACGCCTCCCACCTCCGCCAATCGAGCCGAAAGAAGTCACCAAGATCGCATTGCGCCTGAAGCACCAAATCGAACAAGTTATACCGTGCGAGCTTGAAGAGGAACAGGTTACCAAAGCGCATAGTCCCATCATCACTCAGGCGGTGCTGAAGACAGCCAAGGAAGCGGGCGGCGAGCAACACCAAGCTTGCGTTGTCTACTGCTTACTCGTGGTGAAAAAGTGGTTCAAAAAGCAGTCTACTGCTGAGCTCTGGGATGCAGATCTACACGATGTGCGCGCTGTGGCTGCTGAGATGATGGCGAAGCGCCTTATCGAGGCTGAAGAAGATATGGACTATCTATTCGAAGAGATGCTGCTTAAGCGGTACTCCACTCTCGTCGACGGCGAGCCCACAGCCCCTGCCAACGCAATCGAGAAAGCTGTTGATCTTCACGCCGTGACTGTCATCGGATCCTCGGGGTACCAGAAGTGTATCAATTATCTTTGGCGAGGCTGGGTGGTGCAGGACGACGAGGACCCAAGCCGCTTCGTCAACTACGAGAACAAGACAAACACAAATTACTGGGCGCATCTTGACCCTGATCGCATGCGCGTTCCGAGATACCAGAATTGGGTCCAGATTGCGATGTCCTTCATCTTCCTGGGCCTGTACACTGGCGCCATAAACACGATCAACCCGTCGGGAGATTTGGATGTTATCGAAGGCCTGCTATATCTTTTCACACTGGGCTTCGTATGCGACGAGATCAACAAATTCTGGAAGGTCGGCCGCTTCTACATCTCCTTCTGGAATATGTTCAACAGCACCTTGTACGCCCTACTCGCCGTTTCGTTCGTACTGCGCATGATTGCGCTGGGTCATCCATTGCACGAGGACAGACGCGATCGTCTCAACGAACTATCCTACGACTTCCTGGCTTTTACTGCTCCCATGTTCTGGATGCGACTCCTGCTCTACCTCGACACGTTCCGCTTCTTTGGCGCAATGCTCGTGGTACTCAAGGTCATGATGCGCGAGTCGCTGATTTTCTTTGCGCTCCTGATCGTCGTCATGATTGGCTTCTTCCAAGCCTTTCTCGGTCTCGATAGCGCAGAGGATAACCTCATTTCTGACTCGGCTTTTGTCATCCAAGCCATGCTCAATGCCGTCATGCAATCTCCCGAATTTGAAGGCTTCGACAACTTTGCAGTAAGCTCCCTACATCCCATTGTACTACTAGTGCTAATACACCCTCCAGCCTCCCTTTGGTATCATACTCTACTACATCTTTACATTCGTGGTCATGGTCATCCTGCTCAACATCCTCATCGCGCTGTACAACTCTGCCTACGAAGACATCACCGAGAACGCCATCGACGAATACATGGCCCTCTTCAGCCAAAAGACGATGCAATTCGTGCGCGCCCCCGACGAAAACGTCTTCATCGCGCCTTTCAACCTGATCGAGATGTTCTGCCTCATCCTGCCCTTTGAATGGTGGATGTCCGACGCAACCTACGCGAAACTCAACGACCACGTCATGTTTGTGATTTACTCGCCGTTGCTAGTCCTGACCGCCTTCTTGGAACAGCGGGATGCGCGACATGTGAATTACAATCGACGCAGAGGCGAGGAGGATGAGGATGTCACGCATGAGTGGGAACAGGTGCTTAATGAGTGCGATTTCGAAGCAGATGGTTGGGACAAGAAAGTCCAGTCCTCAAAGCCGAATGTCGAGTTCGATACCGCGGTGCTGGAAGTTCGAAAATTGCAACAGCAGGTCGAGGAGATGAAGTCGTTGCTGGTCGCGTTGACGGAGAAGGGATGGGGCGGGGACACGCTTGAGGGAAGCAAGTTTGACAAGTTGAGCGGGAGCAAGTTGGGCAAGTTTGGAGATGGGGGAGAGAATGCAGGAGGCGAGAGCAGCGAAGGCGGTGGACAGTAAGTAACGTTTTTCTGCTTTCTGTACGCGCTGTGTTGGGTTTTGAGATGTCAGTCCCTTGTGAACTGATATCTACCATGTAGGCGCGGTGCTCCCCGTCCCGAAAGAAGCGAATTTGGCGATACGCAGGGAAGCGAGTGGCATTCTGATTGAACTCATTTCTTCTATCATATCATACAAATCAAGTCCAATATGTAACTTCCTCTCGATGACAAGATAGATGGTGGCGTGATCGTACATGTAATGAGGCTGAAACACTCCCACCGAGGTAAATCCCAGTCCATCTCACGGCGCTAGTACGCCACGAGGAAGATCACCCGAGGCCGTGTTCGATGGTTTCAGCGCTGTGTTGCCGGATCGGGTAAGTTGACATCGGAATTATTTGGGTTGCATGATCGTGTGGGTAAAGTGGAGTTGAGGTTTGAGGGAGTCTGTGTGAGGTTGTGGAACATGGGGGAAGGGATGTTTGTGATGCATTTCATTGGGTAGGGGAATGCAGTTCTTCGACAGTTGAGCAGGAAAGTGGGAGTTGCACACAGAATTATCGAACACAAATTCCACTCTAATTATATCATGCGATTGCAAGTGTAATGATATAATGAGTAACAATTCCATCGCGACGTGGCAGATGTGATGTTGAAGCCGTTGGTCGCGTCTCCAGTGATTGGCGCAGGGGTGCTAGCTAATGCGCCTCAATGACGATGTGCGCCAGCTTGGTTGCCTCAATTTGGCGGCCAGACTGCGATCCTGCTTTCCCAGTAGCACCGCGCTACTAGCCGTTGCGGCTTCCTCTCCTTTCCTCCACATATTCTATCGTGCATGCCTAGTCGCATAATGTGTCTTGTCTAGTGTTGTTCCATGTCTCACGTCCACGGCCTGCAGCAACGTTGAGTCGGCGAAACCTCCGCGGCCATCTCAAGACAGGAGAGGTCCAATGCCTGAGTCGCGCCCACTATCATGGCACCAGCAGCCTGATATTGCGAATTTATCCCCGGACTCGTTCACGGCGCAGAAGCTGGTATGATGCGGGTATTTGAAGACTGGTGACGTGCTGACTCGGATAGCAACATGCTACGCCAGAGCACCTGTATCTCACGTCGAGGCGCTTCTTCATAGGGCCCATTCCTGTATGTTTCAAACCCTCCAGCACCATTCCACGCTCATCGCTTACACGTCTCTAGACAGCATGGCTGAGTAAACACCGTCGCGATTGGTACAAACACCATCTCCGAATCAACTACTCGACGCGCACCGCGACCTTCTCCTCCGACCCCAAAGAGGCACGTCAACGACGCCTAAGCGGCCTCGAAGGCCCCAGCTCCTCTGCCCTCTTCCAGCATAGCTTCCCACAGCCCGAAGAGCTTGACGTCGAGGACACGGAAGGTGCCAATGGCACGACGGCAGGTGCAGCCAACGGCGAGGCAAGCGCGACTACCTCGACCCCACCTGCCCTCCAGGTAGCTCGGAGCACGGAGCAAAAGGACGATGTCATAACAGCCAATGAGGAGGACGACTTTGTTGACGCGCCTTCTGAGCCTGAAGACGAGGACGACTTGCGGGTGTATACACACGAGGAGGGCGAGTTTGATCCTGCCAAGCAACAGAAACCACGTCGTTCAAGCACAAAGTCATTTGTGACCGCCTCATCGACACAACAGGCAGCAGAGGAGGACGAGTCCGAGGCTTCGGCGGAAAACACTCCACGTGACGAAGAGCATGGACAAGCACAGGCAAGTGGCTTACATGTTCCTTCGGAGCAGGACGAGGCAGGGCAGAAGTCGCTTGGCAAGCGCCCTGTCTCGACCGTGGAAAGTCACAATGGCCAAACATCTACCGCGGGAGGCACCTCGGTAGATGCCGGGTCCACTTCATCGTTGCTACGCAAGGCTGACATTGACAAGGCTCCGGTTCCTGCAGATGATGCGAGACCACCCTCGAAGGGCATACTGGCGAGGGTCAAGAGGAGGTCAGAATTGGGCTTGTCGAAGACAGATTCAGCGAACGGTGCAGGAGACACGGGCGAGACATTGACCAGGAAGAAGTCGAATTTGCGAAACCTGGTCAAATTCGATATTCCAGAAGACTCGAAGCGTGCCAAGGTTCACCTCAAGGCGAAGCAGGCCCAGATGACGATATCTCGAGCACCCAGCAAGCTACGGAAGCAGCGATTGAGGGATGGCCTGGTCGTCAAGATGGAGCGCATGCTTGTCCGTGTCGATGCGGCAGGCGAAGTGTCAGACGATTTTGATGAGAATGTCAACCAAAGAACCACTTCAAGAGTGAAAGACAAGTGGCGGGAGTATATGATTGTTTGTCGGCATAACCATACTGATAGCGCGGACTTTGTCTTGCAGTTGTACAAGACGCGGGTAAGTTCTTGTTCATCTGACGATATGCTTCAAGACAGGACAGTGCTGACAAGTCGTGAAGGTTATCCCAGAAATCGAGCAGCAAGGCGCCGGCAAGAAAGCCGCCTACGAAATTCCACTTGGCCGCAAGACCAGCAAAGTCAATATGTACTCGTCACTGGACAAATCGATCGTCGTGTCGACGCCAGAGAAGCGTGGCAATCTGATCTTCATCATGTGTGCGCGAACAGCATCGAACGCAGTCGAGTGGTACACGTTCCTGCGCAACGTGATGGGGTGGCGGCGCGCATCCGAACTGCAGATCAACATTCCGGACATGAAGTTGAGCGTGCAGATAGCGAATCCATTCGAGAAGCTAGAAGCGTCCCAAAACGAAGTGCGGCAAGCCGACGATACGGAAGAGGCTATGCTCAAGACGATGCAAGAAGAACAAGCAGTTGCGGCATCGCTCATCCAGAGGTGCTTGGCCGAGCTGGGAGAGGCACCCGAATGGGCAGACGTCCTCCATTCGTGGATTCGCGATCAGCGGATCGGGTTGGCCTGGAAGCGCTATGACCGGCTTGAGTGGATACACGGCGCGAATGAACGCAAAATGTACGGCACGATTGCAATGCTCAAAACGCATGATCTGGAGCTACGGCCTAAGACCCACTATCCGACAACGGCAATTACTCGCAAGAAGCGTAAGACGCTCACAGAGCCAGTTCCTGTGGAGGGCTTTCTCATTCGTCTCACTGGACAACATGGCCGCGCGAAACGGCTTGGCTTCATGTACCACAAGCAACTCTACTTTGCAAGTCATGATCAATTCCTGGTCTTTTCGCGCCCGACCAAGGTCACTCCGCCTCCACCGCCCAAGCTTCCAGCATCTAGCAATGCCGCGGTGCCAGATGCCCAGACTGTCGGAGATAAGATCCCTGCGAGTTGGGCTGTGAATCCCTTTCCTGTGAAAGACAATCGCATCGAATGGTTGTTGGAAGGTCACTCTGGCACACCGGAGACCAGGCGCTTGCATGATGAGGATGCGGCGGATGAGTCGGAGCGCAAGGGTCAGAATCTCCTCAACTGTGATGGATATGTGAACTTGGCGGATGTAGTCAAGGTTCGCAAGGCGAGACTCGGTGCTAGTCCTGTGGATGAGGATCTTGAAGAAG
The DNA here is from genome assembly GCA_001748405.1 of Paraphoma sp. B47-9. Classification (NCBI taxonomy): domain Eukaryota; kingdom Fungi; phylum Ascomycota; class Dothideomycetes; order Pleosporales; family Phaeosphaeriaceae; genus Paraphoma; species Paraphoma sp. B47-9. The sequence goes on from BCLK01000235.1 coordinate 35,632, forward strand.
GTTCCGATGTGGACTTTGACGAGGACATCGACGACTCGACGAGGGACGATGGATCGACTAGGGAACTTGACCTCGAGCGCACCTTCGAGCTGGTGATGAAGAATGGCTTGATCATTCGCTTGCAGGTGAACAATGCGCGTCCAACATGTTGCCCCGTACTGACACAACATCAGGCCGCCGACAAAGCTCGACGCAAGGAATGGATCCAACATTTGCGCGCGCTGGCAAAGTACTGGAAACACCGCATTGCATCCGACATCGTCCTGTACAAGTCAACACGAAGTCGCAACCTCAGCGCGCTGAACATCGATGAGGAAGGCGAAGCGCACATGGGCCAATTTGCGAGGAAGTGGGAGGTCACCCAGTCCTTTGCCTCACCGGAACTCTACAACATGTGTGGTATTGCGTGCTGTCGCAGTATACATATGAGCGGCATGCTCTACCGCAAACCGCGCATACACGCGCCATTCACGCGATGCAGCGTGATGCTTACAGCAGGCACGTTACTTGTCTTCCGCGATGTGTTACGGAGCAGGACTGGCAAACAACTCAAACACATTCACCACGAACGTGTGGCAAACTTGGATCTCAAGGACTGCTACATCTACTCTGGGCTGCTGACCGAAAATGATTTGCTCTACCAGAACCAGACTTTCGACGCCAACAAACCCGGACACCACGCACTTCCTCGCATCTACCTCGAAGATGGCTGGACAAGCACTGACGAAGACGTCATGACTACGTTCGTCATTTGGCACGGCAAAGCAAAGAGCTGGTTCCGCGCCGAAGAAGGTGCAGGTGGCGGCGAGCAGCAGCGCAAAGAAGGCAAGCGGACACGGATCAAGAGGGTGGCCAAGCTTGGTAGCAAGGGCCGCTCGGTAGTTTTCCGAGCTCGTAGTAGGGCTGAGCGAGACCACTGGGTCCTTGCGATACAGAACGAGATTGAGCGAGTGCAGGGAGACGCAGCTGACTTTAGGCTGGAGGAGTTTGCGGAGCCAGCGAAGAGGACGAGCGTGGAGAGAAGTGGCAGTGAAAGCACAGAGGAAGTGGCTAATGGTAATGCGAGTTTGAGAAGCTGAGCTGGCGAGGTCATGGCTGTGTTTGGTATGCTTGTGGTCCGTTTCTTGCAGTATATACTTGTTGGACATATTGTTTGGGTGGGTGTGCGACATTGCATGGGCGCTTGTTGGATAAAGCGATGCTATTGTGCGGAACATAATATTTGCTAATATCAATTTCTCTCAAACGTACCCCTTGCCTTCCTCATGGTATCAAGCAATCCCACGCTCTTGCTTCGAACGGCTTTGTTAAATGTAATCGCAGTACTTGGACGCCAGTGAAACTTCTCATCACGTGTTTCCGTCCAACAACCAACGATCCCGGCACAACATCACCCGTAGCACACCAACATCCGTTTGTCTCACGCGCAAAACATGACGTAACACCAGCCTCAATTGACTCCGTCCCGCCAATCCCAGTGCCGCATCGCCTCTCTTCACCTCCCACCGTTTGCACCCGCACTAGCGCATCTTGGCAACCACACACTCATAACAAAAGCTTCGCACCCACCCAACTAAAGCACATCAAAGCACACTTACTCTCGCTCAGTTCGACCACAATACCACCATCAACCTCCAAACCTTTCGATAACAACAACCGAAATCACCATGGGTCCACTCAAACTCATCACCACTCTAGCCATCCTAGCGACTACGGCAATGGCATCAACACACTTCTCCCACAACCCCGCCAACACCACCGTCGTCACGAGCACTACCACGATCGTAACCGTCGCGCCTACGCCGGTTGTGAGTACGTTTTCGAGCGTTGCGGGTAATGGGAGCATGTCGACTGAGCCGTCGTCTGTCATGTTTGGCTCATCGAGTGCTTCGTCGCAGGGCGTTACGTCGGTGCTCGTGACGAAGAGCACCGTCGTGGGCACTGTCAGCAGCGGTACGGTGTCGATGAGTCATGGACTTAATAGTACGGTTACGATTACCAAGACGCCGGTGGGTACGAGTTCGATGCCGAGTGTGTCTGCGACGACGAGTGCGGGACCGCAGAATGGGGGTGGGAGGGTTGAGGGTGGATGGGTTGTGGTGGGGGTTGTTGGTTTGTTGGGGATGGTTGTTTGAGGGTGGGGGAGATGGATAGTGGAGGAGATGATTTGGTGGAGGGAATGTATGGAAATGGTACTTGCCGGACTGAACGACTATTTCTCGCGCTGATACTCTCGAGTATTGCTGCGACTGGTGGGATGGTTTAGGGGGCTTGGATATCTGCCTGCATGAGCAAGGGCTCGATTCGGGATTAGCAGCGTGCGTCCTGAGTGTATGGTGGTAGATGAATCATAGTCACTGCCTACATCACAATTTTGGAGAAATCCTTTGGGAAGAGTGTGTAAGTGGACATGATGTGCCAACGTGATTGCTGATATTTGCGCTGCTTGCAAATGTATAAGATACACATGACGAGTGTAGTCCTGGTGCTTGTTTCATTGTGCTCTTGTTCATACGCATATATTTTGCTTGACTTATGTATATACTTGTCGTGGTAAGCTGTGTGATACATGCCAAAGAATACTATTATGCTACCGTAGACTGATAAATCTATGCATGAAAACTATGCGAATAACAGCAGCTGTGGGAGCTCTATCTACGACCTTTGATATGATTTGATGTGCTCGAGAACAAGGTTGCGTTTGCCAGAAGTGCAAACTTGAGCTCTAGCCCGACTTCCATTGCAAGTTGAGCAACAAGGCCCGTTTGAACAACGCGCAAAGCTTGGGCAAACGCACTACTCCTTGAGTCTACACTCACCTCTGATTTTATTTACTCCGTCCTCTGAATGCTATTCGTTCTCAATCTATACTCTCTGCAAGTAGCAACTCGGAACTTCATCTGTCAACCAAATGTTGCTCCTCATCTGCTTGCTTGGCCTGCTCTATGGCCCCGTCCTCGGCTACTATGGCCTACAGCAAGCCGCAATCAGTCCATTGAAAGCACTTGAACTGTCTCTGACAAGCGTAGGATTGACAGCCAGGATAAGTCGCGCCTCTGGCCGAAGAATCAGGATGGCTTCAACTCTGTCGGATACTGTTTCGACAACGAAGCTTCACAGAACGATCTCGCGGACGTAATCTCGAAGGGTAAGTACATTTCATCTGCGCAACGTTTGTACACAAGCATATAGCTAATGAGTTTGAAAAAACAGGTTGGGCAGTCTGGTACAATAAACTTCGCGCACCTGGACCCGACAATAGCCACGCACTCGACTTCTTCCGCCGCTTCCAGTCTCGCGGCGAGTGGCCGTACTGCCATCTCCCCGACGGTCGTTGGAACCCTGCGTTTCCCGGAGACACATTAGTAGTCAAGAAGGCAGGCGCCGGTGCCGGCACCTCCGCTACGGTCGGGTACCATAAAGATGGCCCAGATGGGCGCCATGCCTTGGAGCTATCGTTCAGCGCCGATGACTTCGAACACTTGCATATCTGGAGTAAGCGAGCTTTCCCGTGACTCGGTTGTTGCATGTCAGGACTGACGAGATAAAGCGGTTACTCACGAACTTGGCCACGTCTTCGGTCTCTGGCACGAACACGCTCGCCCCGACCGAAGCCACTGGGTACAGTTCAGTTGCGCCAAACTCGTGGGCTACGACGCTGCTCTCGCTGCCGCCCAACGTGATGGGTACTCCCAGAACGACTTGTGCAACACCCACGTCGTGGCTGAGCGATACGGCTTCGTTGCCACAGAATACATGTCTGAGAATGAGCCCGGGACTTCCATGAGTGCAATATACGATACTTCGTCGATCATGCACTACTGGTCAAAGGTATTTTCCAATCCGGATTTGGTCGATCACGATCCGTACAATCCGGAAGCTTATCCACTTGCGATATTGTTGGGTGGAAGCAAGTATCTGATTCCGGAGCCGATGCCGCAGTTTACGGTGTCGGATTTGGATGCCGTGGCGCTGAGGAAAATGTACCCATGGCAGGGACACGGCGCTGAGATTGCGAAAGGCGAGAATTCGACCACGCTGAAGACCGTTGCGCGAGCTGCGAAGGCAACAGGGGGTTACTAAATGCCTCTCCATGGCTTGCGGGTGCAAGGGTCGCGAGGAATTGGAAATGCTGCGTGACAGTTAAGGGTGAAAGTGGACATGTACACAGCTTGAGTCAACAGAAAGTGTAGGCAGAAATGCTGGATTGAATATGAAACTTCTCAAACCTGAATAGTTGCAAAATTTCAGCCCGATGTGGATGAGAGGAGATGGGAAGATGTCTTCCAGACTTTATTTCTCTCCTGATACCTTCCCGGACTGCACGTTGACCTTATAGCGCCGTTCAAGCTATCTGCGGTGCCAGATCGCAGCAGACATGACTTCCAATCTTGCTAGACTGAGTAACTGCAAATTAAGACATATTTTTCAATACGCCGTGTTGGGATGCAGTATTTTCATTTTCACTCTAAGTTAGGCTTTGAGGTGAAAGTTTCGATTACATGTATAGAAGTCAATGCAATGGATCGTATGTTACTGCCCGCGCTTCGGAATCGCTAATTGTTCGCCGAAGCTTTCGTTACAAGAGAGATCTAGATGCTGAGAGTTGTACTCGAAGATGCGCGGCGGAGTCTCGAAGCCCCTCTTGTGTCTGGGTGAGAGCGGCTGGCACTTCGTTCAACTTTCTCGATTTTCGAGTGGTAAATGCAAATAGCTTTCACTGCAGGATTGACCTTCTAGAGAGTGAGAGCACTCCATGAATGTCTCTGTTTTGCGCCTCCCGCACCTGTTAGACTTAACCCCGTTTGAGATTCTGGCTCAATCCACAAGGTATGTAAACTCTCTTTATTCTGGTTGTCTACAACATACAGTCATCAACATCAACTCGGTACTTTACTGGATCATCAACTCATCTCAATGGTTCAGCTTCAGTTTCTCATTGGCCTCCTGGGCCTCATCGCCCCTGCGATGGCTGCTTATGGTCTACAGTAGGTTTTTACCATTCTCACAACAGAAACTATGCTAACAAATACCCCAGACTCGGCGGCGAAGACAAATCTCGCCTTTGGCCCAAGAACAGCAACGGCATCAGCTCTGTTGGGTACTGCTTCGAGGACGAAACCGCGCAGAATGATCTTGGTAATTATATATCAAAAGGTGAGCTTGAAGTTAAGATTATTATGTTGCAATGTAACTGACAGTCGATTTTAGCATGGGTGGATGTTTGGCAGAAGAAATTCGGCACTGCCGGCGCTCAAAATGGTCATCGCCTGGAATTGATCCGTCTGTTCCAGGACGGTGGAGACTGGCCATACTGCTACCTTCAGAACGGCCAGTGGAACGATGCGTTCCCCGGGGATGCGCTCGTCGTTCGTCGTGGTCCAGATAACTACGGCCGTGGTTCTCTCGGTTACTACAAAGATGGCGAGAAGGGTCGACACATCCTACAACAAGGTCTGGGCAATGAGGACTTTCAAATCCTTTGGAGTAAGCCCAGGTCATTCATGGTGTTTTGAAGCAACATGCTAACTTTGACTAGGTATGGCCCACGAGCTCGGTCACGTCTTCGGTCTCCTCCACGAACATTCTCGCCCCGATCGCGACAACTATGTCCAATTCAACTGCATCAACCTCGCTGGCTTCGAAGAGGCTTTGAAGCGCGCATACGCAGATGGCTACAACAAGCAGGATCTTTGTACTCGCGAAGATGTCGCGGACCAGTATGGATTTCCATCTCTGGAATACATGTCAGACCCGCAGGGTTGGCGCAGCCCAGAGTATTATTATGACTCCATCATGCATTACCCTTCACAGGCCCATGCTGATGTTGACTTGGCCATCATCGATCCCAATAATCCAGACTTCTACCCACTGGTTCGTCTGAGCGGTGCAGAAAGGAAAAAGAAGATCATTTTCCCGCCGGAAGAGGGTTTCGAGATTTCGGCGGGGGATGTGGGTGCGATCCGTGACATGTATCCGTGGTAGAAGTATAAGGGAGATATAGCAGCACTTATGATCATGGTGTTCGCTAGCTGTTGGCCCGAAAGATAAGTGGTTTTATAAGCTGCACTTGTCCGCACAAGCTAGTACGACCACGATCATGGTGCCGCCCATGAACAATTTTATCCATGCTCGAGATTTAAGCCCATCACTGCATCCACAGGAGCAATCAAGCTAAAGAATAAGCCACCGCGTTTCAGACAAGTACCTCATAGGAAGTGAGAATGGTGATCAAGACCAAGGGACCATGCACGTCGGCTACGCGCTCGCCAATCTGGCTGTTGACAGTAGCTCATTTTCCAGGCGTCACAACGTCTATCAGCCAGCTAATATTCTTCCGTCACTTCGCGAAACAATGTATGCGGAGGTACTGATGTAATATATTGTAGTTGTACCTGGTCTCGTTGTCATATGCTAAAATGACTTAGACAGTCTCGAACAATTTTCAATGCATATAATTCATTCGCGTGATGCCGTTAATGTAACTACCCTCCTGAGTTGGCCGGCTACGACCTATACATGGAGTCATCGATTCCCTGTCATTACAGTTCCTGCTAGCATTACAAGCTACACTATTACATACTGTTGTCTGAAGTCGCCTGCCAGTACATAGTCTATGTCATCTGGTCACTACGTTATGTGGTCATCCTCTGGAGCAACCAGATGTTCTCCCAGCTCATGCGCGATAGTTCCCCTGCCATAATTCCGCTGGTGGAGGAGTACCATCTGGTGCTTCAACAGGGTACTGGCCGTTAAAGCTGCCGTGACTCTGCCATTGCGGTTGCTCACACATGCCTTCGTGCAACACTGTTGGGTTGGCTTGCTCTGGGGACTGGTAAGCACTCTTGTCGTCATTTCTTTCCAAGTTCTGGTTGTGTCCGTCGACTGGTCCATGTTGTGTACTCTTGTTCTTCTTCCTTCGCCGAAGCAAGAACCAAGTGAGCGCTGCACCTATGGCGATACCAAAGACAGGGCCAATGACAACGCCGGCAAGCCAAGTGTTGCTGTTCGATTCCCTACTTGGTTGAGCAATTGTAGTAACCACAGTCGATGATGGTGACAAGTTAAAGCTAGTGGAGCTGCTTGGACCGACGCTGAGAGATGCGGGCGCTGACGACGACGAAATTACGCTAGACGTTGCGACTGAAACTATATCAGTCAGTATCGAACGAATGCCCCAAACTCATACTCTGCTTACTGCTCGGTTGTGCTGTGACCGTATTTACAACAGTGGCGGGCTGAGGTGGGCCAATGATAGAGAAGGTTGATGATGAGATCTCTTCCGTGAAGGGATCGGTTGATCCGAAGGCTGTGAATCGAAATACCCATATTCTGTTGTCTGAGAGAGCAGCAGATGGTACATTTACGTCCCATTGAAACGATATGATCGAAGTGATATCGACACCACCTGCGGGAATGGTCAGTGGTCGCGTCGCAACAGAACGATTTTTGAGGTAGTTTACCACCAATTTTGTATTTGTACTTCTTGCCGATAGAGCTTGTGACCCAGAGATCTAGTTTACGGACGTCGCATGAGGGACAAAACGTCTTGAACCAGTCTTGTAGAGTGGGTTTCCACTTAAGGGTGAAAGGAAGGCCACTCTGTACGCTTCTCGACTCATTAGGGGCGGGTGGTGCGATCCAGTCATCTTGCACAGTTTGACACCACGCTTGAAGCGTAAAAAGCACTAACAGAAATACAGCTAGAGAGGCCATGGTGTTAGGTCTAAAATAATCTKCAAATATGTTGGGGTGCTTTGAGTAGCTGCGAAAAAGGCCAGGAGCCCAACACTCCCGTCAGGCTCAACCCCCGGGAGAGACGGTTGCAAAATGGCGTGCAAGCTTACAGCAAAGACAGGAACGTGTATGTTGCGCAGCAGCAAAACCATGACAGAATCACTGTGCCGCATACTCTCGCCTTGAAATAGCTCCACAGAAGTCCCGAGCATGGCGTTGGGACCAATGATTTCAGGCGTGTAAGAGCCTTGGCACCCGCTTCGTGCTACATTGCCGCAGTGATGAAACTTGAACATGCTGTTAAGCGAGATAAGAGCTATAGACATACCCTGCAACGCGCGGGTGTGCAGCTGTTTTTACCAATCACGTTTCGTGCGACTTAGTTGGGTCACTTTGCCAAGACCTAGATTCCCGTAATCAGCTGTTCTTTAGAACATTTGGTGAATACTACACCTCAAAAACGTCACCCTTGCCATACTAGAGCCCTTCTGTATATTGATGCACGGGTTCTCACTTCACCGGTGAAACTTGAGTGGCACAGCCTGAGGATCCTTCGCAGCTCTTGCGGCCCAGCCAGATAACACATTGCCTCACATGGAGCACGGTGGCACGAAACAGTCTTGATATTTCGCCTTTTTAAATTCAGACATTACACCTCTAAGCATGAACACATCTGAATGCGCGACCGCGCTATCATGTTTTTGAGAAGATGGAAGTGGGCGATCGTGATTGCCGCCTCCGTCGTCTTCCTAGCAGTTCTGAGCTCACTGTCAGCCCACTTTGGGTCTCTAGGAAGATCAGTCTTTCCACATTACAATAAAGGATACACTTCATCATCGACAATAGCGCATCCGACCTCCACTGAGCCTCCGGGCGCTTCGCGCATCTGCCCAACCGTACCACCAAGCCCAGCGATCAGTCCTTCCATCCACGGAAGGTTTAATTGGGGAGCACTCCCCGTTCGTCATCCCGTCGACCGCTTCTCTTCACTACCTTCGAACAAGCCTTCGTCCCGGCCTACTGTTCAGTATGTATTCAGTACGTTTTCTGCAGCTCAAATAGCGGAAACTGCATCACGTCAAAAGGCAGTCAAAGATGTGTTTGCGCGGGGATGGAAATCGTACAAGGATCGAGCATGGACGAAAGACGAGCTCGCGCCAATTTCTGGAGGGTTGAGAAACACATTGGGAGGTTGGGGCGCTACTCTTGTTGACAGCCTCGATACGCTTTGGATCATGGGTATGGAGAAGGAATTTGCTGAAGCCGTTGATGCGGCAGTCCAAGTCGATTTTGGACCGAAGGGTGATGGGGAGATCAACATGTTCGAGATCATCATTCGTTATCTCGGCGGCTTCATCGGTGCGTACGACGTTTCCGGCTGCCAAGATGCCCGGCTCTTGAACAAGGCTATTGAAGTTGCGGACATGGCTTATGCGTCATTCGACACCCCGAACAGGATGCCCGTGTCCAGATGGAGCCCTTACACAGCTGCGAATGGGGAAGAGCAGTTGCCAGCGGAGTCCGTGCTGATCGCTGAAGCTGCATCTGCCAGTGTTGAGTTCACACGCCTCTCGCAACTCACTGGAGACATGCGTTACTTCGACGCCATTTCAAGAGTCACACATGTACTCGATGAACAACAGGGGCAGACGAAACTTCCAGGAATGTGGCCCATAAGTGTCAACATGCGAGCTCCAGACCTAACGTTTGATGGGTTCTTTGGCCTTGGTGCCATGGCAGATTCAGCTTACGAGTACCTACCGAAAATGCATCAATTACTCGATGGCATCGGCTCCGAAGCAGACCAATATCGCCGTATGTATGAATTTGCCATGACAACTGCAATAAATCACACAATATTCCGTCCGATGACAGAAGATAAGGCCGACATCCTCATTGCAGGAGCGGAGATCAATGGAGAACGAGATAATAAAGGACAACACTTGGTCTGCTTTGCTGGAGGTATGTTGGTTCTTGGGGCCCGCCTTTTCGCAAATGACAGCCACATGTCCATTGGCCGTAAGATCTCTGACGGTTGTGCATGGGCATACAAGAAGGCACCAAATGGAATCATGCCCGAGGTTTTCTCAATGACCGCCTGTCCCACATGGACGGAATGTCCCTTTACAGCGTTGCCTGGTTCGAGTCCATTTAGCAACGTCGACGACGGTCGATATGTCCTACGCCCCGAAGCAATCGAGTCTATCTTCTACATGTACCGGACAACGGGTGAGTCAAAATACCAAGATATCGCCTGGGATATGTTCCAGGCCATCGAGACGCATACCCGAACGGAGTTTGCCAATGCAGCATTGCGCGACATCATAAAGACGCCACCGGAAAAGGATGGCTCCATGGAAAGCTTTTGGATGGCTGAAACACTAAAGTACTTCTATCTGATCTTCAGCGATCCTGCCACGATCAGCTTGGATGATTTTGTGCTCAACACTGAAGCGCATCCGTTTAGGATACCACATCGGTAGCAGTTTGCCTATGTCATCGTGATCGGACATGTTGAATTGTTTGGGGGATTTCTTCATGTACTACGATGGAAGACGTAGTGCAGCTTCTCGGCATTAGGAGAAGTACTTGTGGTGGACCGTATGCTCTGTGACGCAAGCCTCTATAAAAAGTAGTGGCTCAGTCAGAGCCTTGCAAGCGATGAAATACTAGTTTTATATATCTGGTACCAAATTATCGGTCCGGACCGACGAGGATGTTACGGCAATGACTTTCGGGCCTGAAACTTCCCTCCAAGGGAGTGGCCATTGGACGTATATTGAGAGAGATAGCAATGAGGGCTGCAGCTCTTGAGGAACGAAGAATTTTGACAATCATTGGATCTATGTTTCCTCGCCAATTGCAAACCTCCTCAGCCCTTACTGGTGTCCCATAACAGCGCAAAAGTTCCGATGTTTGCATATGTTTACACGACAGTTTGAGCGCGTGATCGTAGGTGCTCCAGGGCAAGCCTGGTTGATCAAGCCGTCCAGGCATTCTAGGCACAGGTAGTGCACGCACGCATGCAAGCTTCTTCCGTTATCTTGAGGGTCGAAGCCCAATTGGCACATTGTACATTTATGACCGATCGGCGCACTTTCAACGCGATTACTGAGCTCGTATGAATTGTTGCGCGGACCGACTGCTTCGATTGGCGCATCATTCGCCTGTTCTGGAATCATCCGTGTGACGCAGCTCTAAAGATCTCGCGTAGCATGTTGCTCTATTCCTAAAGTACTGAAGATCGTTTTTTTGTGATTACTCAAGATTGTAGCTTGCCAAAGCACCTCGAGTTACTTCTCGCTGATTGGACTGATGGCTCGAGCTACGCTGGTGTTTTCATGCTTTGCCCCTTGAATGGCCCACTTAAAAGAGCTGCAGCGAAGCATTCAGAGGACATCAATCAACTGGCTCGATACTGTATTCAGAAAAAGGCAGGAGGGGCTCCCCGTGTGGCTCGGGTTCCGAAGGGCGTGCCGGATGTGCATTGAGAGGTAAATTGGATTGCTAGCTTCGAGGCGAAAGAGAAGAGCCCGGCTGCCTCGCCATCGGCGCGATAAGGCGCACCTCGAGTAGTGGTGGTGTTGTCTGCAGCTAAAACAGAAAGTCTGCACCTCCGTCGCATACGTCCGGTGCATTTGGATCGTCTTAACCTTGTACATCTGGAGTGCTCCATCGAGCGTGTCGGCCAATAGTTCAAGAAGGCCCGGAAATCGACCTCGGCGGCCATTTTCTGCCTCTGTATCTGGCCACTCGAATCGCTTCTCGTATTCGGGCTGGGAGGTCGAAGGTCTGGTGGCCAGCACCGATGCAGAACTTTTACGAGGCTACCATCTGCATCGATGGTTAGGTGACATACGCCTCGGATCCTCTACAGTATCGCATAGCCATTTTTGACCTTGAGTCATACCCACGCGCAGATGCTGCATATGACTGGAGGAAAGCGGGCAGAGGTCATCCATTGGGAGTAACAAAAGTGATGTTTCAATGTCTTCTGATATTGCGCAGATGTGTACGCTTCCCATGAGGCGTTAAGGTTTCGCCGCGCAGAAATTCCTTCTCTTCACTGTCTAGACGGAACCCATTGATGGCATTTACAACACAATCTGCTAAGCAGGTCGACGCTCTTAAATATGTGCTGGTGGGCGCTGGTGTACGGCTTAAATAGTTGATTGAAGTAGAGATGCGGAAATTGGTCGTCCATAAGTGATGAACCTGTCTTAAGATCCCCTCTGATTCTCGCCAATAGCTTAAATCGCTGAGTTACAGGTCAAAATTGGCGGTCGGCGTGTGGTAATTGGGGTCATCAGGAGTTGGACCTTGCTTGAAGCAATGGTCGAGTTGAGGAAGTGTGTCTGAATTAATACCCACAAGGTCTTTCCGTTGGTTGGTTCGCGAAAGAGGCGTTGTTCATGTATTTGTGGATGGCCTAGGCTCCTTTGGTGCACAAAAGTTTGATTCGGACTCCATGGTTGCTCATTCTTCGAAACTCTCGCCCATAAGTGCCACCTTCAGCAAATGTGGGATAGTGAAATTTTCCTCGTCATCCTTAATTCTTTGCCCCTCCATGCTATTGACCAACGCCAAACACTGCTGCAGATGCAACTCATCTCGAAAGATCATCTCGCCCATCATATCCTGCAGAAACGTCAGTTTTAATCTTATATCACTCCCCATCGTCTGCTGCATACCCACTCAAGAGTTTTTGGCGATCCGACAAGCATGACTGGATCTTCAGGGTCGCAATTCTTTCGTGAAGCTCCAGGTGCGCCCAAACGGTCGCCAGCACCCGATTGGACGCGCTCAACGTATCGTCTTGGATACTTCGCGGGATATTGATCTCCCATAACTTCTTTGATGATCGGGAGATGTGTGTGCTCCATGTAGGTCTTGAACTGGTCCGGAGAGAAATCGGGCCGTCTCGTGTACAGAACCATTACAGATATGGCCATTTTGTCGTGGGAATGTCGGATGAGATGGGGATTGTATGTCACTTGGCTGCAGAATGCCCATGACCAGAAATCGCGATCTGGCGACTTCTAGCGGAGTGAGCGAAAAGCAAGGAGCAGATGGCACGACCCAAGAGAAATTGTGTTCGGCCGCACTAGTGGGTCCGACGGCCTATTGCCCATGATTTGTTGAGGCATAAACACTGCCAGGCTCCAATGGCGAGCAGGTCTGAGGGGCGATTCTCGAGGGCTGCATGCTGTTGGTTGGAATCCTTATCCAAGGTTCATAATGTTTGTCCAAGTGGGAGGAGTGGGGTTTCGAAGGATGCACAAGGTTTGACATCGGGAGCGGCTGTTGCCTTCCGTCATCGCCAACGTTTCCAATTCGCTCCAGGGTAATGTTCAACGTTCGCAAGACCGCGCCCTCGTGGTGTGCTATCCGCGTGGCGGACGCCGCAATCTGGAGTTGGCCGCGCCTTTTGCTCGCGTCTCAGCCCGAGTCGAATTGTTTCGAATCCCATATTGTAAGCCGATTACAGGTAATGTGACTGCGGAAGCCCATCCGCCGTGGTTGCAGGCTCGCCTTCGTTGCGCATCGTCGCGTGTTCTGAGTCTTGCGCGCTATTGTCGGTTGTGCGTTACGTGGGGAGGTTGAGCGCGAAAGCCCCTGGAATGAAAGGGGAAAGGATTACCGAGGTCCAGATCTGCGAAGCTGGCACCATGATCTTCCCAGAGCGACAAAGTTTGCACAACGTTCTCACACGAGGAGGCTGTCGCATCGAATATAGCCGGTGGTAAATAGACAGCTGTTTATCATCTGCTCGCCGCAACACAGCAGGTTCAAATGGAAGATCGTGCCCCGCTACGCAGCCCGCAATGAGGGGATCGGACGCTCTTATACCGATTTTTCCGTCCACTCACCCGACACCAGCAACATGGCCCGGACCGCGTCTCCTAGTGCCAGCCACGGAGGATTCTTAGTCCTGTGCGGCGTATGCCAGGGTACAAGTCATGGCGCCTTACCTCTACCACAGACGTCATCTGTGAATGCTGTGAGCCAGCAAACAACAACAAATACGCAAAGATGAAATTTCGTGATGGTAAGAAAGGCGGCCAGATAGATAAACATGACGCTAATTGAAGTAAGGCATGTGGCTGGTGAGCTCGGAACACACAGTCCAGTATGCGGAGGAAGTATACACTGTCACTCCTCGTGAAGACAACAAGGCCGTGACACTTCTGTGTCCTACCAAAAAGATCTTCTCTCGAGGGGACACGCTCAATCTTGCAACACTTTCAGTTGAGCTCGAGGCGCAATTTGATGGCGTCATCTCCGTGGAAGTTACTCATCATGCTGGAGCTAGGCGTCAAGGACCAGACTTTGAGCTTTATCCCGATGGTAGACCTGAAGTAAATGGCGATGTGATCAAAGCAAAAGATGGAAAGGGGACTACAATCACCTCCGGAGCTTTGAGCGCGACTGTCGACGGCAACGAGCACGCATTCGACATCAAGTTCCACTCCACGGACGGCTCAAAGACGCTGACTTCGCTACTGAATCGCAGCGTTGGTCTCGCCTACTCACCAGCGCTGAGTACACCAAAGCAAGTTGAAGACTTTAGCGCGCACAAGCATTACGTCTTTACACAGACCGAACTAGGCGTTGGTGAATCTATCCATGGTCTGGGCGAGCGATTCGGCGCTTGGAACAAGATTGGCCAGAGTATCGAAGTCTGGAATGAGGACGGTGGTACGTCGAGTGATCAAGCTTACAAAAACATCTCCTTCTGGATGAGTTCAAGAGGCTATGGTGTATTCATCGACACGCCCGACAAGATTGATTTGGAGATTGGCAGCGAGCGGTGCTGCAGACTTCAGACTACTGTCGAAGGCCAGCGATTGAAGTGGCACATTATTTACGGGCCGACACCAAAGGAAGTGTTGACGAAGTACTCCATACTCACTGGAAAGTCCAACCGTGTACCTGCATGGTCGTATGGTCTATGGCTCAGCACATCATTCACGACGTCCTACTCGGAAGATACAGTGCAGTCGTTCTGCTCGCAGATGGCCGAAAGCCGAATTCCTGTGGAGGTCTTCCATTTTGATTGCTTCTGGCTCCGCGCGTTCCATTGGTGCGACTTCATCTGGGATCCCGAACATTTCCCCGATCCCGCTGGCCAGATCAAGCGGCTCAAAGACGCCAAGCTTATTAACAAAGTGAGCGTGTGGACGAATCCTTACATTGGACAAGCCAGCCCGGTCTTCAAGTATGCAGCGGAGAAGGGGTATCTGCTAAAGAAGACGAACGGGGACGTCTGGCAATGGGATTTGTGGCAAACTGGCATGGGCGTTGTCGACTTTACGAATCCGGAAGCATGCGAGTGGTTTGGAGAGTGCATGACGAAGCTTTTCGAGATCGGTGTTGATTCGATTAAGACGGACTTTGGCGAGCGTATACCAACAAAGAACGTTCAGTGGCATGACAAGACCGTGGACCCTAGCAGGATGCACAATTACTACGCGTTCATTTATAACAAGCTGGTCTACGAGTCGGTACAAAAGTATCACGGAAAGAACGAAGCTATCCTCTTTGCACGCACAGCTTGTGCGGGCAGTCAACGATTCCCACTCCACTGGGGCGGCGATTGCGAGTCTACACCTGCAGCACTTGCAGAGTCTGTCCGAGGCGGACTTGGTATGGGTCTAGCTTCATTTGCATTCTGGACCAGCGACATTGGAGGGTTCGAAGGAAAACCACCACCATGGATCTATAAGCGCTGGGTGGCCTTTGGTCTGCTCAATTCGCACAGCCGACTTCACGGATCGAACTCGTACCGTGTACCTTGGCTTGTGGACGACTCTTCAGCTGAGCCAGAGAATTGCACTGAAGTGCTCAGACACTGGGTACAGCTCAAACGACGTTTGATGCCGTACCTATATGCTCAATCTATTGAGAGTGTCGCAAAAGGCTGGCCAACTAGTGTGCGGGCAATTGCTCTCGAGTTTCCCGACGATCCTACTGCTTGGTATGTTGATCGCGAGTTCATGGTTGGAAGTCAGATTCTCGCTGCACCAGTCTTTGAAGCAGATGGTAGCGCAGAGTATTACTTGCCACCCGGCCGATGGTTCAACTTTTGGGACGGCAAAGAGTCTCAAGGTGGTCGCTGGGTACGAGAAAAGTATGGCTTCCTCCAGCTGCCACTGTTTGTACGTGAAGGCACGATACTGGTTCTTGGACAGGCTGAGGGCGAAGGCGGCTTTGGCTATGATTGGCTAAGCTCCGGCGGAGAAGTCAGATTGTATGGTGTCAAGAAAGGTGACAAAGCCATCTTGGTGGACACTAGCGGCGAAGAGAAGGGCGTGCTGGGAGTCGATGCAAGTGGTGAACTCACTGGACTCAACGCCTTGAGTGGTGATTGGAAGGTGTCAAAGCTAGGATAGACTGCGGGCCGCATTCCACATGTAGCTTCCCTACCACCATCTGGCGGTACTCATACCTTTCAAAGATATGCAAGTGTTCTTCAGAGCCGCGCCGCATTTGTGAAATTAGGCGTTTTGCGAGGCGAGCCGTCCGGTTGAGAAGCTTCGTGGCGCTCATTGGCGGGAAATTGGCCTTTGCGCTGACAAGCATCAGCCCCGCTCCCGCATCTGCACCCCAACCACAACCTTCCATCCCCGGATTACTGACAATCAGGATCAACAAGCTTGTTGCATCGAACCATGGATAGACCCTTTCTCTTGTGACAAAGCCTGGCTCATGGAAGCTAGCACCGAGATTCCGGCTAAACACTTGCTGGGTGGCCTGGCGCGATGTGACCTGCATAGCTCAACGGCGTGACTTGGTGGTACTTCGGGGTTATATTTCACCACAGAGATCTGCGTATAAGTGTCTCAGGCTTTGGCAAGCACCATCGTCTCTAATTCTGCTGCTCCACTTTTGGCATTTGACAACAGTTGCAAAGATGGGTCTCATCTTCAATGTCGTCCTCGCGGTCTTTGCTGCCACGGGCAGCTTCCTCTTTGGGTACGATAGTGGTGTGATGACACTGGTCATTCAATCACCCAATTTCCTGAAGACCTTCAACACAAGGCCGGAGTCGGCGACGATCGGTGCTATAAATGCCACGTTTTCAGGAGGGGCAGTGTTTGGCTCTCTGATGTAAGTTCAGTCAGTGCTTGGAAGATCCGGGGAGTTTCTGTACTGACATGGTCGAAGGGGAGGTTTCACGATGGATAGTCTTGGTCGGCGGAAAACCATCATGATTGGCGCGTTCATCAACTTGGTTGGCGCAATCCTGCAGTGCTCGGCTACGCGTCTTGCTATGGTCCTTGTCGGTCGCATTCTCGCAGGCTGGGCTGTCGGTGTGCTGTCTATGTCCGTACCAGTGTACCAAACTGAGTGCGCACACCCCAAAACACGAGGTATGTTTAATGATAGCCAAAAGCAAAGAGCAAAGAACGGTGGAGCTCTTCGTAGCAACTGTGATATATTAACGCACTACAGGTATGATCGTCGGTATCGCTCAACAAATGATTGGCGTTGGCTTCATCGTTTCAACTTGGGTCGGCTACGGCTCTTCCAAAGTCCCGGAAACCAGTTCCTTCTCGTGGCGCTTTCCGTTGGCCTTCCAGTGCGTTCCGTGCTTGATGCTTCTTTGCGGCATGATGTTCTTCCCGGAATCACCACGCTACCTGTGCGAGACGGATCGAGCGGATGATGCGCTAAAGGTGCTCAAGAAGCTGCACTACAACGGTAGTAACGACGAATGGATTCAGAGCGAGTTCAACGAGATCAAGCTTACCATCGACGCTGAGAGAGCAATCACAGCTCCTGGATGGGGTGTCATGTTCACGGTCCCGACCTGGAGAACACGTCTAATGCACGCAACACTTATCCAAATGTTCGGTCAAATGACAGGGTTTGTCTTACTGCAATGAAAGTGGAAGCAATTTGCTAACCTATATCAGCATCAACGTGATTGGCTACTACTCGACGATCTTGTACAACAACCTTGGCATCACCGGCGACCGGAATCTACTGGTAACCAGCATCTACAACGTTGTCGGACCCATCTTCAATTTCTTCTTTATCGTCTTCTTCCTCGACAAAGTTGGTCGCCGGAAGCCGCTGCTCTTCGGTACGGTCGCCATCAGTATTGCTCTTATCTGTGAGGCGGCGCTGGGTTCTCAGATTGCTGGCGCTACTGGATCACGAAAGGATGGCATTTCCGGTGCCGGTGTCTTCTTCTTATTTGCCGTCTCTTGCATCTTCAGCGTCTCTTTCGGACCGATCTCCTGGGTTTACGCTTCGGAAATTATGCCACTCAGTATCCGTGGACGTGGCTCCGCCTTCGCGACTGGTATCGGCAATTGGCTTGTTGGCACGGTTTGGTCTCAGGTCTCACCCATTGCGCTCGGAAAGATCAAGTACAAGTTCTACTTTGTCTTTGTGGCTTTCAACCTTCTGGTCACGCTGCCGACGATTTACTTCGTCTTCAAGGTATGTCTGCCCTAGGACGAGAACCGATCAATGAATCTCTAACAATCTTGCAGGAGACTAAGCAACTCACACTCGAGGAGATTGACTTGCTGTTTGGAGACCGTGCTCTCGGCATGCTTCCTGACAACCTGGACGACACGGAAAAGCAGATTGAGATGGAGCGCATTGAGAATGCAAGGAAGCAGCTTGCCGGTACAAATGTAACCGCGGTCCACTAGATGAACACTGGTGATGTTTATTCCGTCATGACATGTGGGGCACGTGTAGAAAGAAATGCGTGTGTTGGCAAGCTGAAGGTACTGTGTTACTTTCAGTAGCGAGGGAGTTTCGTCCAGCAATTCCGATCAAGATCAAAAAGTGGTTGTACTACAATAAGCACGGCTTCAATTGGAGAGTCAACATACACACGCTTGTGCAGGACTTGATATCGCCATACTTCGTGACTAGAACCGCAAGATAGTTTCGCACCATAGCATTAGTCTGAGCAATTGAACTTCCACTGAGCACAGTCGACCCGGTAAATCATCACCATTTTTCTGCTGATTGTCACTTATTGATAATATAACGCCTATAAATAATGTCGAATGCAATTGTAACAGATCAAGCCGGCCCCTGAACCACGTCTCCGTACCCTTTCGTTGCTATTACGACAGCGATGCCGGGTTCATTCAAATGCTCCTGCCAAAACTCTGGATCACTCTTGATTGTCTCTGACTCTTCATCCAGCATTTTCGCGATATCGATCATCCCGAGCTGTCGTGGAATCTCATCGATCATTTTGTAACTATCATCCATGAGAGTGCATCCGACCGAGAATGGTGGCTTCGTAAGTAGCGTTGCTGTGCATTGAAAGCCACCAGGTATGACTTTGACATCGGATCGCAGAGTGCCGTATTTTCCAGTCTTCATGTTGTGATCGGCAAAGCATCCCGGCGCCACTGCCCGAACCCCGATGAACTTACCACCGGGTTTCAAACTTGCTGCAATGTTCTCCCACATGCCTCTCAAGTCTTCGACCGTGTACGCGTGGTCAAAAATCCAATTCGCCATGGTGATATCGTAGTGACCGTAAGGAAGAATCTCGATGTCTTGTTCAATCAACGGCTTGATGCCATCTCCTAGTAGCCAGCGAATGCGACTTTTCTCTGAACGCTTCGCCTCGATATCTCTTCCTATTTGCATCATTGACTCTGAAATGTCGACAACGTCGACCTGTGTGGCACCAGCCTTGACTGCTTCGCGGGCATATACGCCTGAACCACCACCAATATCGAGTACAGCCAATCCAGTGCAATCGCCTAGTGCAGCTTTGATGAGTTCTGCTTCTAGCCGAGCTACGGGAAGATCCTCATAGGCATTGTATTCGATTGCCATCTCATCGTACTGCTCTTTCTTGCCAGAAGCGACCGTCATAATGGGAAATTCGAGCCTGAAGGTCTGGATTTGCCCAACAAAATGAGGTTGTAGTGTCGTGGATGATTATCAAGTACCTCAATGATTGAAATGTAGATATTGAGATGTCGACCAAGCGGCATTTACCTAGAGCATAAGTACACTATACGCTCCCTCACCTAGGTACGCCTTGCTCCGTACATGCAGCATGCAGGGCAAGCCAAGTCTTCCAAGACCTATGAGCAAGGGTAAAACTAGCTCAAAGAGTCTCATTGGATATTGCGCTGCCGTGCTTGCATGATTGGGCTCAATTGCGTGACCTGTAATTTTGTACTCCTAGCTTGCCTGAGGCTTGCACGGAACTAAATCGACCGCTAAAGCAGGTTATTATGTGCTTTTTCGAGGAGAGCAAAACATATCTTTATTGGCTTATTCATATTAGAGCTCGGCGCTACATGAAAATGTTGGTCTCACATGTGCGAATGTCTGTTTTTACCAAATGATTAACTGATTTGCAAATGCAATCGCTTTATGTTTCAGCTCAGATTCATGGAGATCTTTTGCTACAATCCACATTTACATTTCATGTCTTCGAACGAGATCCTGAAAATCACATGCCCAAACAAAACCTAGTTGGCTCTAACGCTGCAAAAGAAGGGGCATATTGCTTCCGAAAACGCCGTTATCACTACACATCGAGAAATCTCTGAACGCCGGCACCTGCGCCAGTAATTTTGAAAGTGCTTACTTTGGAAGCTTGCAATACAGCGCCGGAAACCCACCACGCACAGTATACGCCTCCACATCTCTTTCTCGAAAGGCAGAGCTGGCCAATTGAGATGCGAAGCCGTCGTAACACAATAGAAGAACTTTCTGCTGACTCTTCGCGGCTTGCGCAAGAACAATGGCGACTTTTGAGCTCTGTAGCCATTTCTGTAGGCGCGTCCATACCTCATGGACGGCGTCAGCATGGCCGAACAGGTCTCCTCTAGCAAAACCATGTTGGAGTCCCGGGACCGGTGTAGACAGCGAGCCGGGAATGTTTTGAACGATATAATCCTGACTGCTCCGAAGATCAACGATAAGAGTTCCTGATAGTGGCTGCGCGTGAAGATGTTCTGTTTGTGGATCGTCGTGTCGGTTGTGTCGTTTCCTGGAACGGAGCAGGCCACAAAAGCGACCCAGTGACCTTGGTGCGCGGTTTGCCTGAGCCTGGATATTTGGTTCTTCCAATTGAGATTTTAGAGATTCTTTCGACGAGTCCAGACTGAGCAGAGTCACATTGCTCATAACTGTTTTCTCCAGATTCGTTGAATGCGCAATACTCAAACAGCCCAACGCTTGCTCGCTGTCCAGTATCCACCGCAAGTCATGCTTTGCTTGGTCGCATTGTAGTAAAATCTTTTCGGTGAATTATATCAGCAAACTGTCCAAAGTGTGTTGTTGTGGGATCATTTTGCTGACTGTGCTCTTAAATGAAAGACTCACCTCATTCTCGATAGGAGGAAACTCTTCCGCACCCAGCTTCTCGAAGTATGCGGGTAAATATTGGTATGGCAAATCGCAGCACGTAAACACACACGATATATCACCAGTCCTCTCATCGACAAGTTCATCCAATCTACCTGCGCTCTTCATGCCAGAGATGTACTGTAAGAGCCCTTTGAGGGCTTCTCCCGATGAGGGCCCGCAAATGAGGCCTTCTCGCGAAAGCTGCATAGACATACGGTATGCATCTGCTGAGGTGACCTCTACGCGAGTGTCGATGGTTTCTTGCCACGGGAACGGGGAGCTTTGGAAGCCTTCATAGTATCGGGGGCCTGGAACGGGATCGCCTGCGACATTAAAGACTCTGCATTCGATGTATCTCATTAGCGCTGTGTTACAGTCGTGGGAGATTTCACGAGATGTGGCTTACCCTAATACCCTGACCGAAGGCTTTTGCGACTTGAGAGCTACTCCTGTACCAGCGATACAACCTGACACCTCATGGTCAGTAAGAACATTCTCTGTCGCTCGATAGCTCGAATTATGGCTCAATTTCGACATACCTCCTGTTCCGACAGTTGTACTGAACACAGTGATTTCGGGGAGCTGTCTGAGGATCTGAGGCCCAGTCCAAGTAGCATGTGCTTTCCAATTATTCTCGTTATCGTACTGGCCCAAGTACACCATGTCGTCCTTCTTCGCCGCTTTTCTTCTCAGCCTAGCCATGATCCCCGTCGGATCGGTTGGTTCTTGTTGCGCAAGGCCAGCAAAGAGGCATCTAGCACGCCATAGAGTCAGTATGATATCTGAAACAAAGACCGATCGTGGAACCCACGGTTTTATACCGAAGAATCGTAACATGTTCAGCGACTCCACAGATTTCTTGTTCGTGACATGAGCTTCTACATCTTCATTTCCCCACAATACTCGAGCAAGTATGCCCAAAGAAAGTATTGTTGAACCGGAGCTTGCTTCTGCGATCTTCCTAGTTCGAGCTTTCGGTTCTTGTCGTAGCATATGCAGAGCTGAGATTATCGTCAGTCGTATCTAGCGAGGAAGCTCATAACAGAGTGGGTGACATACCGGGCAATGACTTGACATTTTGAGCCGGTAAGCAGGTTAGCATCTTTGCATAGATTCGTACATTGTCTTTGCGGTATGGGTTGAGACGATCAGGGATTTCGACTAAGGGTAGAGGAGGGTTGCAGTCTGGATCGAAGTATTGAGCGACGGACTGTGACCCGCGAAAGACATTGTCAGGGAAAGCCATTCTGAAATGGACCCGATCAACGAACTGGAAATGGCTTCCTGCACTGCAGTTTTGAAAAGTACAATTTGGACGCTGAGTTTCAAAAGGAGTCCAGAGACTGGCAGTGACTGGCGAACTTGGCAATGATTATCACTTCGCATTTGCATTCGCACAATGCGTGTGAGTTCATGTTGCTTCTTGTCAACGCTTAACATGGCCTGCGCACAAATCAGCATGACACCGATGATCACTCACGTTGACCAGGTGTTCGGAAAGCACTAAAGCCTTCCAGACAGCTAATCAAGGATTTAGATTGTTGATCCTTCGTGCAAGTATCGCCGCTCTTACGAAGACTGTCTGATTGTCAGCCGTGCATGAGTCCAAAACAGACAGGAAGTTCAGAAACAGCTCACATTACTCACTTTCCTCCAGCGCCAAGTATGGTAGACGTCTTGGCTGCATGTCATGAGGTTATGGCGGTGACATGCTAAAAATTGTGCAGGGTCTTTGGTCTCGTGGCAAACCCAACACTCGGTGCACGAAGTGAAGAAACTCCCAGAACCGGCAGCTAGGAGCTTCCGAAACGTGCTCAAACAAACGCACTACAAAACGTGGCTTATGCATGTAATCTTGGCAGAGAGCAGGGAACGGTAGCCGATGGGTAACGTACCGAGCACGCCATCTGATTGGACGACCCCGACCACACTAGCTAAAAGACTTGTAAGATCGGCGGTAGTAGCCGCCATCCCACAGACCCTGGTGCTAAACTTTGATATCTTGCTCAAACTTTCACATACTTCGGAGGAGTTGCCACGTTGAACTGGTCTTTGGCTTAGCCCGAGAGGCATCTATTCAGTAATTTGGCGGCAATGTGCGCATAACGCAGCGGTGAATAGGATTACGTGCTCCTGAGCTACTAGTGTTGAATCATTTCGTGATGCATAACGGCACTGGGTCGTTGACCCACATTCGAAGCAACAAGCTATTGTCCATCTCTCTGGCGTGATTCGGATGACCTGCCCTGCTTCGAGCAACCCATACTACCGCCAGTCTTTCTCAAGGGTAAGGTTGTTCGTAGGTTACTCGTCAGAAACATCACTCTTTCAGCATCATGAGTAAGTTTTTGTATCATATCCTTGGTTGTAGGTCCATGAACAGGCGCTGATTTCAAAAGGGTCGGCTTCCACGTTTGTGCGCTGGCAAAGTGGCAAAGATACAGGTCAAAGCCCCATGTTCGGATAGGTAATCCAATCATACTTACATATTGCAGTCTTATTGAAGGTACTGGAACCGACTACATTTTCACAGTCCTCATTGGAAGCTGTGTGGTGGCTGGACCTGGAGTTGACCAATGAGCCCTCTGAGGACTCCGCTTCTGCCACCATCAACACTCCGGCAGGTTTAATTCCCTCCAATTCGTCGCTCGGGAAGTTCCTGGCTCAGCATTTCGACTCCGTTCGGGAGACCTCTGGTGATGGAAGCAAACCCCAGTCCAGCATACTCGTTTTCAGTGTCATATTTGGCAAGGTTTCTGGATATGCTGCTCGTTCCGACTTTTTGGAGTATAGATACCAGGGCGCTGAGGAAGTGCGATACGCAACATCGTTCTTGAAGCCATCAAGTGCAGTTTTTGGAGCATCTCCAGAGCAATTGTCTACTGGCGACAGTGCGGAAGCAATCACAGACCTCTTACAGAAGTCAATCGGCGTCGTCGTTAGCCATATGACTACCGAAACTCACAACGTTGACCGCTTACGTGAGAATCTGGACAAAGAGTTCTTGAAAAGACTTTCAGTTCCCTTCATACTACCCGAGCCTGCAAGACGATCGCGTGTGTTCTGGGTCCAAGGCCGAGCAGATATTGAGTCGAGTCAGCAATTCTACCATGCTGCTCAGGCATTAGGTATCACAATTGTTGTGCTTGATCAGGATGGGCATTGGCTCCAGGAAGATCGTGGACCTTATTCGCATCTACGCGAGGCCTTCATTCCAGTCAGCGTTGACGGCGACGACGGCTTGACTCAAAGAATTGTCGAAGCCGTCAAGTCCTATCCGCACAAGGTCGATGGTATAGTGACCATAAGCGATGTGCGACTGCCTTTTGTAGCACGTGCGTGCGAGATTCTTGGTCTTCCCACATCACCTTCAGCAGCCTACTTCCTTGCTGGCGACAAGGGAGCTACTAGGGAGTTGGAGGATTGTGCGGCCAATGAGAAAGATGGTATCGTGCTTGAAGCTGCTGCCGATCTGGAAACGGTTCTTTCCCAGCTGAGAGACTCCATACAGTATCCTCTTATTGTCAAGCCATGTACTGGGTGGAACAGTGACTGTGTGGCCAAGGTGTGCGACCAAGATGAGCTATACGCCGCAGTGCGTCGAGCATCTACAAGACACGCCGACTCACCGAACAAGAGTACAAAGGTAGTCATCGAGCCTTATATCGACGGTCCGGAGGTGGACGCAAACTTCATCATGTTAGATGGAGAGGTCCTTTTCTGCGATATTTCCGATGACTTTCCAAGCTTGGGGGATCTCAAAGATGGTGAGATGACTAGCGCGGCAGCGAATTTCATGGAGACACTTATGGACGTGCCGACCGCTCTTCCAGTCGATGAGCAACAAGTCTTGAAAGACGGATTGACAAGAAGCATATCACGTCTCGGATTTCAGTCGGGAATCTTTCATTGCGAAGCTCGCGTACGCAACTCCCGTGCGCATTATCGACGAGATGCGGACGGAATCGTGGATCTTCATGCTCCTGATCGAGGTGGGTCTGATAAAGGACCTTCCTGCTATCTGCACGAGGTGAACGCTCGCTCTCCTGGCTATATCAATTGCGTTGCTGCCCTTCTTGCATATGGCGTCGACTACTACGCAGTCCGACTGCTCTTGAGTTTAGGCGATCACGAAAGCGACCGGGTGAGGGTCCTCTCGAAGCCCTTTCTCGGAAATAAGCCGCAGTACACTCTCGGCGTCGTCGTTCTTCCTCCGACTCGAGCGGGCATCATGGCCTCCACTGATGCAGTAAGCGACTTCCTCGATGCCAATCCAGCACTTCGAACAAGCGTCGTCCACCACCAGATACTTAGGAAGAGGGGAGAGTTTGTGGAAGGGCCAGACTCGAGCGAACTCTTAGCCGTCGGGTATATCATAGTTGCCAGTAGACAGGGCAGAAGAGAGTGCCTCGAGCTCGCGAAACGCATTAGAGATAGCTTTGACTACAGACTTGTGGAAGATTAGCCAAGTGGCTCTGCCGCTACGCATGGGCCAAGCATTTTCCTCATTCGACACACATTTTACCTCTCATTGAAAATGGATGCATTGCACAATTTGTCGTCAAATGCACTCATCACAAACTAGGAATAAACTTCTCTGGTTCCGTCTGAGGGTGGGAAGTGGATCGATTTCGAAGAATATGAGCCACCTTGGCAGTGTCTGCATGTGTCAGTGTGAGTGGCCCTCTTGATGTTCCGGTAGAAGTCACTTGCAGTTTCGGTATCAAGGGTTCAGTAATGTGCGGGGCAGGGCTTCCAATCCCGCGCCGGAACACCACCACCGCTGGCCAAGGCATCCAAGAGCTGCCAAGATTTCGGTTACTGCTTTGGGACAAAGTTGCTCAAAGCCTCTCATACAACGTGTCCGATGGATTCTCAATGCCTGCAGCGTGAACGACGGAGACCACCCTCGATGAACATGGTCAGAAGCCACTCGCCATCTGCCTCTACAATCAGGGATACCGCCAAGAAGAATGTGTGCCAGGACCACTATGTGGCGCGAAGATGGCCTCTGTATCCTGCTCGAATCGTCTGCATTGGTAAAACAGCACATATCGTTCGCTACACACGCGAAAAGCCTCTGACACGGCCGGACCGGGACTGGTGATTGTGGGAGTTCATCAAGGATTTATATTAAGTCGTGGCAACACAGCACGGGCTGCGGTACATATCACGAGTTACAATTGCTCACTCCGTGAATCGACTCCATCACGTACTTGAGATTACTGCATCATTGAATCCGGCCACTCCAGAGACACTGTCTCTAGACAACCACCATGGTGTCATTACGCCTTTGGTTGTTCTCGAGCTTCGCAGCGGTTCAACTACACACACCAGGCGTCAAAGCTGATGGCACCGGCTTGATAGGATACGGGAAGACCTTATACAATCCGACATGCGCCTTTGCCTGCCGCAGCGTCATTCGAAAGCAGACGCTTGCATGTACACCAGCAGATACATCCGCCAACCATGGAACGGCGCACAACCCCGTGGCAACTCCGCCGAAATGCTTCGTTCAAGACAAGGTTTTCCTCAAAACAATGGCTCTATGTATGTCGGTGTACTGCTCACTGGGCGACAAACCATCAACCAGTCTACTCGAAGATTACTGGGCGTCTCATCTAGGTACGGGAACCCTCGGCAACTACCAATATGTCCCTGCTATGTCCTATCCCGAAGCCCTGGCTGCTGCGCGACAGGACGAAGATGCTGCCTCCAGGGCGAATAGCTCGATCAATTACACGCCCTCAAAGGTCCCGAAAGGACTGAAGCCGTTTAATGTATCGAGCCCTTTGGCATTTACTACCGGTGGAAGCAGCGCTTTGAATGCAACACGGTTTGTCGGACCCATCCAGTGGCAGTTGCAATGGAACTACATGTCCGATTTTGAGATCAACGAGAACGGTCACAGCACAATGACGTGGGTTATCACTTTTGCAATCCGGTGTTAAGCCGAGTGAATGCTGACATTTGATAGAATTGTCATCGCCTTAGTGGCTATCTGCCTCCCGATCCTGCTATCTCTAGTCCGATTCGTCCCAGGCATTGCAGCAAACCGAAACTGGAGTCGCTTCAACTCGATGTTGATATATCCCGCGACATTCGGTCAGAAACATCGCACACCGGTAGCAGGAGGTCTTGTTCCGACTCGTGGGCAGAGCTTCTACATCTTCTTGATCAGCGTTCTGAACCTTGTCTTGCTTGTAGCTCCCTATACGATCAAACAGCCTCAGGCCAGCTTCTTGACCAAAGGAACTCAGTTGCTCAGCATCATCGGTAACCGCGCAGGATCCATGGCCATGGGAAATGTCGTAGCCCTGTTTCTCTTCTCATCACGGAACAGCATCTTGCTCTATCTTACCGACTGGAGCTACAGCACGTACCTCCTACTCCACCGCTGGCTCGGCTACTGGGCAGTTTTGCACACCATCATTCACTCTGCTATGCTTTGGAGTTACTACGTTAAAGCTGGCTCATACTCGGCAGAGATCTTGCGCTTGTACTGGCAATGGGGCATCGTTGGGACGGTCGCAGTGTGCGCGATACTTCCCTTCTCCTTGCTCAAGATTCGACAAAAGTTCTACGAATTCTTCATCATCTCACACATCATCCTTTCGCTCCTGTTCCTCCTCGGCTTCTATTACCACATCTGGTATGTCTACCAGTACAACTGGGGGTACGAGATTTGGATGTTCGTCGCTGCTGGCATCTGGGCAATCGAACGGCTACTCCGTATCGGTCGGATGGTCTTCCAGGGAAGTCGGACAGGCGTCGTGTCGGTGATCCCTGGTACAGATGAGGAGTACATAAGGATCGAGGTTGAAGGCAAGGAACTAAAGTCTGGTGTCGCCTACGTCTGCTTTCCAACACTGAGCTGGCGCTTCTGGGAAACGCACCCATTCTCAATCAGTGGACGTATCTCAAGACCCACAGAGGTACAGTTACTTCGCTCTCCATCTAGTTCTGGTTCAGATGCGAGTCCGCGACCAGAAGATAGCGAGAAGGGACCGAGCACATCGATTAGCGTCGCCACACCTGCGCACAAGGCAACACGCGAAGACCACAACACGAGCACAACATTCTTTGCTCGCACTCGCGGTGGTATTACAAAAGCCTTGAAGGAGAAAGCATCTCGCGCAGATGGCCAAACGGTCCGGATGCGCGTTCTGATCGATGGACCATACAACCATTCCGGTAGCGTTCATGCACAGCTTGCACAGTGTAGCTCAATCGTGTGCATTGTTGGCGGAGTCGGCATCACTGCCGTTCTACCCTTCCTGAACAAAAACAACGCGAAGGATACGAAGCTATTCTGGTCTAGTCGCAAGCCAGGTCTCATCAATGATCTGACACCTACCTTAGACACGCTCCCTGCCAGCGTCGAAGTCAAGACTCTGATTGGAGAGCGGTTCGATCTGGACGCCATCATTCATCAGGAACTGGTCAGCCAAGAAGGGTCCAGCAAAGGGCCGTTAGCAGTTGTGGTGTCTGGTCCACCAGGATTGGCAGACAACGTTCGAAACAAAGTCATCAGAGCTGCCGGGAGCTCGAAGCAGAGCAGGCCTTATGTACTCATCGACGAGGCATTCAGCTGGTGATCAACGCGCAATGTAGTTTAGATCTATCTTAGTAGTTTCTTCATGAGCCTCAATCCAATCTACATATGACTTCTCCACAAATCAACAATCTCCATGCATCCTCTGCCGCGATGAACTTCCTCATATTCTGCCTTAGCACCTCGACCTGTTCATCCGAGTACCCAAATTTCTTCGCCGCCCTCCGATACTCTGAATTTTCGTCCGCGAGGATGTTCAACATTGATCCCGCGTACGCCGTTCTCTCGTCTAGCGTCACGTTTGACATGACACTCGACGAAGCTTTAATCTGATCTCTTCGAAATCCTGCTTCTAGAGCCTTGGTGATCAATCGGCGGCCCATTTGCGTCTCTAGCCCATTCATTCGGTAAATCCGTTCCTGCAGTTCGTCATTTTCTGGACACGGTGGCCAGACGACTTGCGATTGTGTGTCGCCGTCGCGACAAGCTACGATGCCACCGTGCGGTTTGGCGAGAAGCTTCATCTGCTTCAACACCGGGGCGTTATCGGGAATGCATATTAATGTAGTATGTTCGTGGACAACGTCGAACATGCCGATTTCATCTTGTGCTAGGAAAGATTCTGGCCTAAGAATATCGCCGGCACGGAATTCTAGGTTTGTGTTTGGCGCATGATTTGGGATATTTGCTTGATTGCGCTCAATGATGGCGTTGCTTTGATCTAAGCCAATGATTTTGGCAAATGGGAACCGTCGCGCAAGGTCGAAGGTTATGCTTCCTGGGCCGCATCCGATGTCGAGGAGTGAGAAGTTCGGAGGCAGCGACTGTAGCGTTGGCAGCAGATATTGCAAGCATGTAGAGACATTTCGCAACTCGAAATTCTTGACGGTGGTGTCGTTGTATTCGACGTGGAATTTTGCGGGGGGTGTATTGTCCGCCATTGCGTTGCACATGCACGAAAGGTGGTGCAAGATGAGCTATGCCGGAAGCGGAAGAAGTCGAAGAGCTCAACAGATTCGTGATGTGCTCCTTACCAGGGCGCTGACTTTACTACAGGCTTACCTCACGATCCAAGGCGCTAATGCTAGGAACATCCCAAGGCAATATGCATGACGGCCCACCGGGGCGGATCACCCTGCAGAGCATGTTTGAGAGAATTCGCGTATCCCGCTTCTTGGCATCTTGGCATGAACATCGTGTGTTCCTCATGCACGAGATGCCAGCATGTCCCTTCACATGGCCGGATTAGGAAACTACTGAGCGATCCACGTGAATGACTTGTAAACGTCCGGCAGGTCTTGCTAGACAAGTGATTGTGGCAATCAAGGCTTTGATTTGATACGCAGCCACTATATTCTAGCGTTCTCGAAACCTCGCGACAGTCACTACAGTGTAGTGGGCAGAGTAGCTTAGCATCTCGCTCCGAATCTGCATCTGCTTGTGTTAATTGTCCGAAGTTCAGTGAGAATCGCTTCCAAGAAATTCGAACCTGTACTTGACCCTTCCTTGTGTTTTCACGTTACACGAAAGATGACCAGTCTGGAGGATAGGACCGAGAAAGGCTCAAATGGGCCAGTCTTGTCTGTCAACGTACTAGAGACGCAGAGTCGAGAAGCCACCGAGGCTGAAATACGGGATCTTCCACACATTGTCGACCATGTGCCTCTGGTGGCTTGGATCGCGGCGTTGATCGGAGCCACTGAGCGCTTTGGCTACTATTCAACAGTAATCACTTGGCGTAAGTTGTTGTATCTTGACCTTGATGTGATTTCAGAGCTAAGTTAGACGCACGTACAGAGAACTATATGCAGAATGATCGTGGCGTTTCCAGTGTTCCAGGTGCGCTAGGCCTCGGGCAATCGACTGCATCGACTATTTCAAATGTCTTCTTTGTGGTCCAATTTCTGACTCCATTGTTGTTCGGTATCGTATCTGATATCTGGCTTGGACGATATCGAACGTTGTTACTCGGACTGTGGTAAGAGATGGTCCATTTACCTACAGCAGAACATTGAAGCTGATTTGGCTCAACTTTGCCAGCTTGTCATTATGTGGTAACATAGTCATGCTTGCAACGTCATTGCCCGTCACACTTGACCGAGGCGCCGGACTACCTGGACTGGTGTCAGCGATGTTCCTCATTGCTCTTGGAGTGGGAGCTACAAAAGCAACTGTCTCGCCCTTGATAGGTATGCCCTATCGAAGTACAACATATTACTCGTATTGCAATGAAACTAAGCAGAGCAGGCGACCAGTTGCCTCAAACAAAACCTCGGGTCGTGCGCCAGAAGAATGGAGAGTTAGCAGTGGTGGATAGCTCACGTACCTTGCAGCTACTATACAATGCCTTCTACTGGTGAGTCCGTCACGGTTACTGAATTCACCTCTAGTACCGCTTACTGACCATGTAAAGGTTCACCAACATCGCATCGCTTTCGTCCATCCCAGCCACTTTCTTGGAACGGCATGTTGGATTTTGGACATCGTATTTGATGGGAACCGCTTCCTTGTTCGTTGCGACCTCTTTGCTCGTTGCGTTCAGGAAAAAGCTCGGTGAGTTCATGTTCTCCGCAGCCCGAGTTGCAGAAGACTGATGAGCTCCGCGACGAAGTCAAGGTGATCCCGGGAAAGAATTGTCTTCCTCAAGCATTTCGCGTTTTGGTCGTGGCTGCACGAAATGGGTTCAGCCTTGATCATGCGAAACCTGGCCAACAGCAAGAGTCTGGCAGAGTTGTTCCTTGGAACGACAGTTTTGTGGATGAGCTGAAAATAGGCTTGCACGCCTGTCGCGTGATGTAAGTCAATCCTGTTTCCACGCATTCTCCTCGATGTAGATCCGATCTGACAGTCCCGTTTGCGCGCAGCTTCTCATTTGCCTTCTTCTATCTCGCCATCACGCAGATGCACAACAATCTCATCTCCCAAGCGGGCCAGATGAACCTACATGGTGTGCCAAATGATATGATACAAGCCATGGCGGGCGTCGCCTGCGTGCTCTTCGGTCCAATCATCCAAGCTCTTTACAATTTTCTCGCCAAGCATCGCATCGCTTTTGGACCCATAAAGCGAATCGCTGTTGCGTATCTAATTTGCGGCGGCTCGATGGCGTATGCATCCGGGCTCCAACGGCTGATATACAGCACCGCCCCCTGCTATGAGGCTCCTCTGGCGTGCGCCGCCTCAAACAATGGCCACACTCCAAATGACATCAACGTATGGATACAACTACCGGTATATGTCGGACTAGCTGTCGCGGAGATCTTTGGGTTGGTGACTGCCAGTCAGTACTCGTACAGCCACGCGCCAAAGGATATGAGGAGTGTAGTGCAGGCCATGGTCCAGCTCAGCGCTTGTTTGGGCTCATTAATGGGCATCGCGATCAGTCCGGCAGCACGCGATCCTTGGCTGGTAATCGTTTATGCATCAATTGCGGGAGCTTTGGGGATTTGCTCGATCTTGTTCTGGTGGGTATTTCGCAAGCATGATACAGACGATGGTGCATAAAAGGTCTGGGATATTTTAGGATCGTCATCAGATTATCAACGGACACGGGCACCTGGGCGGACTAAGCCAAATCGGACTTAGTGCGTCATCAACCCCGCAACGCGACCCAAGCACGCGTCACGCAGCTGGGAACGAGGCCCATCCCAATCCTTCCATCAGATTTCATGTCCATCACGAAGATGTCCTATCCCACTTGTAACGAACAACTATCCCCTCTTCTCTCTATGCCCGCGGAGATACGCCTGCAGATCTACGAGTACGTCCTCGGAAGTCGCGTTGTTCATGTTCGGGCGAAGTGGACGGGTATATTCACACCCGCCGGCTTTTCCTATGCGTGTCTGGAGAGTACCGAACCACTTTTAGAGTCGCGAGAAACCGAAATGCTCAGGCACGCTGTTGCCTTTGGCCGAGATTATCTTAGCCTCGGGCACACTTGCCGGCAAATACAGAAAGAAACAGCATGTCTACCTTTCACGGTCTACACATGGGCATTCGAAACTGCATTCACACTTGACCAATGGGTCTCCATGAAGAGCAATATCCCAGTGCAATACAAGAATGCTATTCGAAAAGTTGCTGTGCCGACTCCAGGTCCATATCAATCAAGTGAACGCACTCTGCTGAGTTTGGACCAAGTGTTACTCATCGGTACTTTCAAATCTTCGAAAGATACTACAACTTCT
>BCLK01000236.1:0-51946 GCA_001748405.1 Paraphoma sp. B47-9
CGACAAACTCGTAAGCAACATAAATCGCGAGGCATCTAAAGCCAATAAGATCGATCTTGTGAAGTACTTCAACTGTGCGACCTTTGACATCATCGGCGAGCTCTCCTTTGGCGAATCACTTGGCCTACTTGAGAACTCAGAGTTGAATGCTTGGGTAGAAAGCATCCTATACGGGCTTGAGGATGCTGCATTTTACTCCCTTCTCCTCGAGTATCCGCTCCTCGGCCGCA
This sequence comes from Paraphoma sp. B47-9, assembly GCA_001748405.1. NCBI lineage: Eukaryota > Fungi > Ascomycota > Dothideomycetes > Pleosporales > Phaeosphaeriaceae > Paraphoma > Paraphoma sp. B47-9. Next base: position 231 of record BCLK01000236.1, read on the forward strand.
TCGTCAACTTCTTTCTGTCGGAAAAGATGAAGGAAGCTTCCGCCAAGAATGCAAAGTATAGTGAGGACCGGGTGCGTAAGAGGATGGAGAAGGGCAATGAGACTGAGAAGCCAGACTTCTGGACACTGGTGCTTTCTCAGCACGAAAGCGGCGTTCTCAACTTTGAGCAGATGAAGTCAAACGCCGATTTGTTCATGCAGGCTGGCTCTGAGACTACCGCAACGATGCTGTCAGGATTGATGTACAATTTACTACTCAACCCGGAAAAGATGAAGAAGGCTGTGGAAGAAGTGCGATCGAGCTTTCAAAATGAGGACGAGCTAACGATTGAGGGCATTCAGCGACTAAGGTATCTGGATGCATGCTTCAATGAATCGATGAGAAGTTAGACAACGCCTGTAATAGCTTGCCTTCAACATGCTGACGGTCTTGTAGTTTACCCCTCGACACCTGTAGGACCTCCCAGAGTCGTTGTTACGCCTGGTGTGGTTTGCGGCGATATTCTGCCCGTCGGCGTAAGTAGTGTGCATTCAGCCTTCGGTATCATTGGCTAAGACTGCTTAGACGCGTGCATCAATCGCCATCATGGCTGCATACCATAGCCCGAACAATTTCAAAGACCCTATGAAGTTCGTGCCGGAACGCTGGATCGAAAGCACTCCAGAGTATGCTGAATACGCAAACGATCGGAGAGCGATCTTCCAGCCGTTCTCCGTTGGCCCGAGAAATTGCATTGGAAAGAAGTACGTACTTTGAGGCTATCGGGCTAGAGTAGCGCATCGAACCATGCTGACGCTGTACTAGTTTGGCGCTCCATGAGATGCGGCTGATAGCTTGCAAGATGCTTTGGCACTTTGACTTTCAGCTTTGCGACGAGAATAGAGGAAATTGGTATGATCAAAAATGCTTTTGGGCGCTTTGGAGCAAGCCGCCCCTTTGGGTGACAGCCACTGCCAAGGTTCCGAGCAAAGTGTTTTGAGTTACTGGGTGGCAATCGGCCTCTTCGCTTGAGCGATAGTAGCCTGGACAAACTGAGGATATTCATCCAGCTTTCACGAAACCTAATCTGGCTTGACAGATGCTTCCCCCAAGATTCGTCCCCGTTTCTCCCATTAAGACCCTCTCAACCTCGGAACATAGCAAGCTTCCCATGAGTATCAATGAAATTAGACAACACGATCTCCTGGTCCTATTGATTGGCATCAAGGCGAAGCTGATAAGCAGGATCAACCTACGGGTTGCAAGATATGGTTCTTCTGCTGACTCTGAGGTATCGATTGAAGATTTGAAGTCTGAAGAGACCGTCTTGGGACCATGTGCAATGGTTGTGAAGATCTCCTGCAGTGTTCATTTCAATTCGCTGAGCTTGCGGAAAAAGAAAGATCTATTTATGGTACTTACGGCGCCAAAATGCCGTGGCATGCAGGTGGCTTGCAGCTCACGTGACATAGCGCGCTTCAGCCTGACTCATCCTCGACATATATCTCCTCGACTCTCAAAAGGTATCCTGCGTTCTCGGGCCGTCCACCCAATCATATTCAGAACGGTCAGCGATTATGAACTTTCACCTTGTCACGATAATCGTCCAGACCAGTGCGCTATACTAAGGAAATCTGGAAAATGCCACCCCAAGCCCCAGCCGCGGCAAACGCTGGGAAGCCAACTCAGAATCCGCCAAAGCCAACAACCCGCTATCTGCGTACGGTATGTCGTGTGATCGTCGCTTTGTGCACGGTAACACTTAGTTGCCTTGCTGTCGTTTGGGGCATCAAAAGCTACAACGCAACGCAGTTCGGCAATCTTCTTCAACAGCAAGAATCATGCCGCCAGCATCCGGTAAGATTCATTAACAATGATCGAAGAAGCCCTGACAGTATTTCAGCGTGATGCGGTGCTTCAAGCCAAACCAATCTGTCAGGAAATGCGTAAGGCTGGAGACTTCGACCCACTAGCCAAGCGCGACAGCGACCAGCCTCATTATACTCATGTGTTGATCGCACAGGAAGATTGGACATTGCTGTATGATTGGCTTAAAACATCTGCTCGATACCTTTACGATACCTGCGGTCGCTACTTGATTTCCTTTGGTGTTATGTTGATCATGCCCCGGGAAGCTCGCTTGGGTTCGAATTGGAAGATCAGAATTTTAGCGCATGGTGTCTTTTTTGCGGCAATGGTCGATATCATCCGACTTGCTGCAATAGATTTTCCCCTGTCATCGGCGGTGGTCCTTTGGACCACGTTCATGCTGGTCTATATTTTGACAGAGCACAAGTCATCACCATGGGCACGGTGGATCGCTGAATGCTTCTCGACTAGTGAGTAGTCGTAATTGCGCCTCGATGGGACGAAAGGAACTTTGTTCAACATCTGTACCTGCTTAAACTACAGGGCCATAGCACATAATTACACGTGACTCTATACGTCACGATCGCCCTCCATGTATAAGTGTATGTAGAGAATGGATAGGACAGCTTCCGCCAGTGTAACTAAACCGCATCAGTCGAAAAACAGCTGCAGATGCAATCCACGCATAACATCGTGCATGATGTAGCCGGAGCGTGATGCAAGGCAAGGTTAGTCACCTAGATCGACAAACCTTCTAACGATTGTATCTGCTTTGATTGAAGGTAGTTGTCGTTGGTATCATTCTCGTCTAAACTCTGCTAACTTGTGGCTAAGAGAGACTAGCCAGAGTCCCGTGGACTGATGCTAGAATCAGCTTTTCCACCTAATGCAAAAGCCTTGTAGATCCGAAAAGCAGGCCTCATCAACCTCGTGAGTATTCATGATAGCCACTATTTGACAATGATCAGCTGCATCCCCTGTATCAGAATCAGGATGCTTCGGAGCGCGGACCAATCACAATGCGCCATGGCATGCATGTGGCGTGCAGCGAACGTGACGAGGCTGTATTGAATTTCAGTGGGCGTCAAAGTTTCAGCCTTCTCTCACACGCAATGAGCATAATTACCTCACAACATGCCAGACCCTGTAAACCAGCAAGTCGCACAAGAAAAATCGTCGCCGATACCTTTGGCATCTCTGGCATCTTCAAGTGGCAGCATCGCTGCTTCCTTATCATCACCCTCGTCAGCTCAGTCAATGAATGAATCACCGGCTGTTAGGACACAACCATCTTTACCAACGTCTCCACATAGCAGCTCTGCTCAGATCCCGTCCCAGCAAGCGACTACGGGTGCAACACGACCCAATTCGCCAGCAAAGACCTGGCGAGATAGATTGCGCAAGGATGTCAAGCCCGCGCCCGCTTGTGGTATCTTCATTGCAATTTTGGCTCTAGTATGGGCGATCAAGAGTTTCAACGAGGCTGCGCGCGCAAATGACCTTGCTATGCGAGAGTCGTGTCGTTCGCATCCAGTGAGTGCCTGGCCTAAGGAGGTACGAAGCATGCTGACATCTGCGCTGATAGCACAACCAAGCTCTCCAGGCCACAGATATGTGCAAGATCATGCAGAAGGCACATGACTTTGACGACCTAGCACGAAGGCATACCAATCATTTCAGCTTCCTAGAATCATCATCTCGATCTAGGGAGTTTAGCAGATGGGAAGCCGGGATTATATTATATGTGCTATTCGCTGCCTCAGCTTTTATCTTCGTGGCGTCCACATTTTCGAAACAAAGAAATATTTTGATGGCAGACAGGAGAAATGTCGTGTGGTATCTCATATTGCTTCCATTAGTCTTAGCGGCGGCATTACATGCCACCGTTGGCTTACTTATCCTTGATTTGTACCACACGCTATATGCGTTCCTTCTGAAATGGGAAAGTTGAGTATTTTATAAGCCTATAAGTTCGTAATGGGGCGCGACCATGCTGTAACTTTGTTGGTTTTGTTTTGCCTTCTTGGCAGGCTTACATTTCAATCCGTGGGTCTCGTGGTCTTCAATATACATTGCTCATGGGCGCCGGGGAAGAGAGATCTTCAGATAGGGTAGCGCCGAGTAACGAGGTGACGAGGATATAGAGAGGGCGGTTAGATGCAATTTGAGTTGTTTTGCCCTTCAAGACCAACTACTCGAAGCCCGAGCATATACATTTAGCCACAGATTGTCTGCATTGCTGTCAACAGTACAAAATGGTGAATTGATGTGCTTGATACGCAAGGCTTCGAAGCTAATTCCGAAAAGCACGATGCATAACGACTACACATATCGATACACCTTCGCACCATCCGCCATTCTGCTCAAATCTCCAAATCCCAAACCACATCCGCATCCTTCTCCCACCCCTTCCACACCCCTCTCACCCTCTCCCAAAACACCTCTTCACCCACCTGCACCCTCATATAATCCACCAAACTCGTCCTCCTCACGCCCCACTCCCAAAACCCACCACCCCCCGCTTCACCACCTCCTTCTTTCCCTACTCGAATGCCCCCGTCATATTTCTGCCCACCCACCCCATCACTCCCCAACCAAGCCCCCGTCATGCCACCCTGCTCGCTACTCACCCCAACCCACCCCTCCGTCGTTTTCAAAACCGCAAACAACGGATTCGCCAACCACGTTCGCCACGTACACTCAAGCTTGCCGAATATCGGCGTCGATGTAAAACCAGGCGTGAACGCGTGTGCGGTTCGCTGATTCCCAGGTCTACCATCAAAATACCGCTGCAACGCCAGTGCGAAGAGAACTTGCTGAGCTTTCGACTTCGCATACGCCGGCGCTGACGACGTTAAGTTCAATTTATTCCTGATATACGCCGCAACACCCGTCGATGCGGCAGGTTGTATTGGAGGTGAAGTAGGTGCAGCGAGTAAAGTGGATGCAGAGTAGTGTCCCGTACTACTCGTCAATACGACTCTTGCATCGGGACCGAGACATGGTTCGAGTAAATGCGTCATGAGGAATGAGCCTAGGAAATTGGTTACGTAGACTAGATCCATGCCATCTGGGGTTTGGGCTGGTGTGTTGGTGGGCGGGGAAGCGATGCCGGCGTTGTGGATTAGGATGTCAATCTTCGTATTACTGCCAGGTCCTTGGGTTTTCCATTTCGAGCAAAATGCCCGTACGGAGGTCAGGTCGGAAGTATCGAGTTCCCAGCAATGTATTCTATCACGGATTTTTTCGCCATGGTTGCGGGATAGTTCTGCGACGATGGAATCAATGGCTTTTTCGCCGCGGGACAGGCTGCGGCATGCGAGGTAGACGGTTGCGCCTTGACGGGTGAGTTGGGTCGCGATGGCGAGACCGATGCCGCTATTTGCGCCTGTGATGATTGCGGTTTGGTTGGTGAGGTTGCGTGTGGGGCGAGGCTGTGGAGTGTATAGTCGGGCAAAGACCAGGGTTGCGAGGGAACGGATGAGGGAGCTGTAGAAGCTGAAGGTAGTGTGGACCGAGGACATGATGTCGACCTCGAACTCCGCAAATGCTTACACGGTGCGAACCCTACAGTACTTATACAACCTGAGGTATGTTGAAGTAAGCTTGGTGACTTCGCATGACATGCGCATGTTGGGTCACGCTTGATGTCAAGAATGACGACACCATTCCTCTGCGGCGTATTGTCCATGTACAGATTCCTGATGCAAGCTTGGACGACGGCTCGGTCGTGGTATTGGCATCGTTCCAGTTCACCGTTCATTGCGCGATGGATTAGCTGGGTGTTACTTTAACGCGGAAGCGGAAGCAGGAACGGATGCTGGGCGCAGGAATCTCTCCGATTCCGACCTCCAACATGTCATTCCTTCCAGCCCAGTCCAGATTGCAAAAGGAAAATTTAGAAGACTTGTTCGCTAACAATGTGGATGCATTTGATGGCATGGTCATATGTCAGGTCATGAGGACTTGCAATTGTTCTAGCTATCGGCTTACAGCCCTCTCAGCAACTCGTCGATTGTGACCGGTTTCCGCACTGCATTCGAGAAGCCTTCATGGAAAGAGACCCATATCCTTCCAACATCTCCACCTTTATTTTCGACCTTCTTGACCCTTTCCTCGCCCTCAATTAGCGGCTTGTCTTTGATCACTCGTCCGAAGAAGTCACGCTTCACAGCTCTCTTGTTCGCCTCCGCCACCTTCTCCTCCGTGGTCATTTCTTCCTTCTTCTCTTCCTCAGCATCATCCGCATCCGTACGACCACCTCGCCGCTTTCGATTATCCATGTCGATGCGTGCGCTCTCTAAGCGCCACTCTTGCTCTAGCACACTGCGCACCGCATAGCGAACCTTTTCTTCCTTCTTGTCACCCAGGGTTTCGAATCCACCCATGACGTCGAGTGGAGGCACCATGCGCCATACAAAGCCGGCGCTACGATTAGCCACATCGTCCGTTTCGATGCGTGACTTTTCGAATCGGACACCAGTTGCCGCCATGGCTTCAACCGATTTCTTGACAAGTGACTTCTCCGATGCTTTGCGGACGGTGGCTGATGCGAACGATTTCGAGCCCGAGGCGCCAGTATTGACGATGACCGGCTTCACGTCAGGCGAGAGCATCCGCAATGTATAGGGTATTAGCTCGAGAGCCATCTCTTCAGGGCTCCGGAACATGCGAGTAAGGTGTAAGCTCAGCGAGGATTGAAGAGCCATGAGTTGTGATCTGTTGGCCTTGTATTGTTCTGCTGCCGCAAAGCTAGCACCAGGACCCGAGAAAGGGGTCAACTGTGCTTCAGGGTCCGCCGCGGCATTTGAGCTGTGCTGTCGTGGTGATGCGAAGAGGCTGTGGAAGGCGAGAACAGAGTTGGAGAGGTATGGAGCAAGTTCCCAGCCTTGCGATGCGTATACGGCAGAATTGAGGGTATCATGGAAGTGGAGCCACTCATACGCTGCGGTTGGCTTACTGAGCATTGTGTCGTCTTGGAAAGGTTTCTCAGGATACGCGGTGAAGCAGTCTAGATGTGTTAGCAAACAGTCGTGTATGACAAGACGGCCGGCCCTCACCTGTCACAATGCGGTCACAATCCCCGCTGGTGTCAACCATCTCCCTAAGACGATCCATCGCGCGCCGCTTCGCACCCTCTGCGACTCCAATGACGCCAGTCTTGGCTCGTGCAGTGGCTGTCTTCACATCGGTGGTCTCTGCCTGCTTAGGAAATCCAGCACCCTCTTTGAAGACTCGCTCAACAACATCCTTCGCGCCACCTCGACCCAGGCTTCGCGCTGCTCCGCCGCCATGTTGAAGATCGTTGAGGAAGTTTTGCTCGATCCAGTGCCGGCTGAGATGTGGCTTCTCTTTCGATGCGATGTCATGGGAAGATCGCAATCTTCCAGCCACCCACTCGCCGACCACCATGACTCCGCGAATGTCACCCTCACCTGTGCCGCTGCCAGTGCCGCCCTCTTTCTTGGTACTGACACCCCACGTGGCTTCACACAATCGTCGCACACCGTCCGAATCGCACTGTATGCCTTCTTTGACGAATATGTCCTGCATGCGGCTTACAACCATGTTGAGAGCGGGTTTCCGGATGTGAACGACCTCAGCCATCGATGACTGGCGAAGAGGTCTCAATGAAGGGTGGTAGAGGTCGTTGCAGATGAGAATGAGCGGGCGCAGAAGACGGAACTTGTCACCCTTTCTTTTCTTGCCCGTGTTCGCCGTCTGTTGGCCGACCATCTTGGAGTTCTTCTCGTCGAGATTGATCAGGTCGATAAGCGCCTTGATGAAGCCGCCCTCGCCTGCACCACCGCTGCCACCGACTACGCCATCCACCTCATCCACAATGACGCATACGGGCTTGCCGGCTTTTCGTACTTTTCCATTCGCTGTGCTGGTGTTCACACCTCTGACGTTTTCGGTGCCAACCATGTCCCGAATGCGACCCTTGACTACATCCCGACTCCGCTCATCGGATGCATTGATCTCCTGTACTTCATAGCCGGCCTGACGCGCACACACATGGGCGAGAGTGGTCTTTCCTAAGCCCGGAGGGCCTGTCAACAACAGTATCTTGCGATGATGATGTTCCTCATCTCCAAAATCTTTCTTGGTGGCCTTTGGCTTTTGCTTGACGGAACCAGGAAAAACGATCGGGTCCCACGCTTTCAGCCATCGAAGTACTGATCGGTGGGTGCGTTCATCCCCTACGAGGTCCGTAAATTTCTTTGCCCGGTATTTTTCGGTCCACATCAAAGTGCGGGCATTCTTTCCAGGTTTGGTGGTTGGCTGCTCGACGGTTGGCTGCCGTAGGTCCGGTATCTGCGCTCGACTTTCTGCCTTTTCTACGTCAAGTGCCTTCGCCTCATCGATCAACGCATGGATATTGAGGCCATAGTAGCTTGTTCGCGCTTGGCCCTCGACTGCAACTGAGCGCGAAGCAATCAGCTGCTCGTACGACACCGCCTCCCGCTTCGCTTTCCGAGGGATGTAGATGGCCTTTCCTGATGAGTTTCGCGCCACACAGCCTTTCATAGGCTGCGTTGATACGGGGCCTTGCGCTGTCGCTGGGCGTTTGACGGGGGATTGTGAGCGTGACGCGAAGCTGTAATTGTCGAGGTCGTCTACCGGAATGCTTTCGGGGTCTGCGACTTCGTCCTGGCTTGCAGGTGGCGTGTTCTCTGCGAAGCCATCTGGTATTGCAGGCAGATCTTTGACCGTGCTTATAGCTCTTCGCTTGAGCGCATGCTCCTTTTGTGCAGCAATGTCGTCTTCATCGTCCGAGTCGTCCAGGAAAGCGCCGACTTTGCGGACAGCATTGTTGTTCTGGACGTCTTTGAGAGGCTCTCGTGTTTCGTCTGAGCGCTTCCTCTTCTTTGGGGAGAGAGCCTGTGGTAGAGAACTAGGTGGGTAGGCGACGGGTGATGATATGAGCGGCATTGCGTATGCTGGGGGTGATGAAGGAAAGGCCGGGGCAGTAGTTGAAGGCTTTGTGGGCGGGTCCTCGTATAGTAGATATGGTGGGCGCTTCAATGGCGTGTCTGGTGGTGTCAGTAGAGCTATGCGCTTTCCTGAACGCTGGCTTTACCGATTGAGGCGTCTCCTTCACTTCGAAAGACCTCGGCAATATTCCAAGCTCGGTGTTGAATGACGATGCCTTTGCTGGTTTTCTTGGCCTTGTCTTCGGCGATGCAGTGCTCTAACGCCGCGATATCGTCTGAAAAGGAAAGTGATGGCGGCGCGTCGTGGAGGAATTCGTGCTCGGAAAACAACAATGTAGGATCAAAAGATGATGGTATGCCTGTTGAATAGCTGCTCATCGAATCGGGGGTGTCGTCATGTCATAGTGTGAGGCTGTGGGAAGTGGTGATGGGGTGGAGTTGCAGATGTCGAGCGCGACGCGTCGCGATTGTCGCGTTTGGCGCTAACCGTCTCTGGTATAATCACCACGAAACACACTTTAGGAAAATGTGGACGTGCGAGTTTGTTAACATCGATATTTCATTTGTCCATGTTTTGTCCCAAAGGACCCAAAGGAGCTTCTACTGTTAGCCTAAAATTTCATCATAAGTGCATCTGATCGTGACAGAGACCTTGATCGTTGCATCCCCTCGTCGGTAACCTGCCTGACTCAAAATAAATTGCTTCCACGGTTGTGCACTCGAAATAATGTCTGGTAGATCTTCAATCATTTACGCAGGTCGTGTGGAATCTTTACGTGCTGTCAAGGGCCTTCAGGACCAACTGAACAGGATTTTCGCAAAAGGTGGGGTGCACTTGTGTCAGACTCATCCACTCCCACCTTGTCCCCACTTCAAAGTGACCAAATTTCTTCCATGCGAGTGCGTTCAGCTCAAAAATGGCAGACAAGTGCTGTGCAAGTGTTTTGCAGTCTATAGGCAAGTTAACATTTAAGCTCTTCATCAACAAGCACAAAGCTGCTTGGCGCAGCGGAAGCGCGCCGGGCTCATAACCCGGAGGACGCTCGATCGAAACGAGCAGCAGCTAGCTTTTTGCACTTTTTTTTGTTTTTGCGTGGTCTTTTTGTTCGGCCGGTGGCGCTACAAATTGCCATGCCTCGGCTAAGCTTCCGTTCTAGCACTAGCGTCAATCAATCCTGTTGCGAGCTCCTACCCATCCATTGCTCTTCTTTTTGGATCAAGTCAAGTGACGCATAACTTTGCATGACTGGCTTTGAGGGTACGAGTACAGTCAGGCTTTCTTTACAACCCAACTCGTCTGGTATGTGGGCCCAGTATTTGGAAGTTCACCGCTGCGATGCGTCGCCCATGTAGGCATGCACACCTTGCAGTCGTTCCACGTGGATCACGATAGTACGGGTCAATTCACCTTCATATTTCAATCTGACAACCTCCTATTTGCTCAGCGTCTTCTTGTGTCCTGTACCACTGCGCTCTCAAACCGTGGCCAACTTGCATTGAAACCATATGTTGGCGCAGCTTGACATACTGTGATGCGATCGATCAGACGTCAAGGCAAGGAGAAGCATGCAACAGTACGAGCAATGGGCACATTCCATGCAAGCAAGGCGAGGCACTTGCCTGTCTCGTCGACTTGCAGCTTTGGTGAGATGTGGATGAAGCGCCTGAATCCGAAGAATGAGCGTAGCGTTGGGCGTCTGCGCTAGACTTCAGGTGCCACAGCGCCGGCAGCAAGCGGGTGCAGCGTGCTTTCGGACCGGTGTCACATCGTCAATTTCCATGCAAATCGTGTCCAGCTTGGATACAGTGTGCAGTCTCGTCTAAGCTCAGGAAGTATCACCATGTGCAGACCAACACCACATGTTCGCCTATACATGGGAAACAATTACGCCATGCAATTGGAGAAGTTAAACACCGAGCCCTTCGCCAATACTGACCATATCCAGATACAAATAGGAGACCGAACATCTCCGAGCTGATGTTTCCTATGTTTGAGCTTGCAGAGACGAGCACACCCATTCTTGAGCAGCTAACGAGGACTATGCGCTGATGAGAGCAGGATCCAGTCAGTTCCTCTATAAGCACGACCAACTCCGCCACTAGCACAGTGTCCGCTGGCACTATAGTCACTACGACAATAACATCGACCTACCGACCGACCGCGACAATTCTCACCCCTGATGGATCATGCGGCGATAAAGGAGATGGCACCGTCTATTCGTGTGTGGGCTTCAAGCTGGGAAACTGCTGTTCGACGTCCGGATTCTGCGGTGGCAACCCGAATACTTTCGATACACCTCGCGACGCCTATTGTGGCAGAGACAACTGCAATCCGCTCTATGGAACGTGTGATCCAGTCACAACCACGCAAACAGTCTCCGCCACGAGCGCTTCAGTCCAGGTCAGCATCTCGACCAGCGTGTCTATTAGCACGACGACAACTGTTTCGATCTCCTACATCACGTTGCCGCAAGAGACCGTAACATTGCCTCGAGAAACGATTACAGCAGTTTCGACCTTGCCGCAAGAAATAATCACGTCAATTTCAACGCTTCCTCGAGAGACATCTACTGTCACTGAAGTTTCTATTTCGACTTTGCCGCGGGAGACTATCACCTCGGTGACGACGGCGCCTCCTGAAACCATCACTTCATTCTCGACGCTGCCAAGAGAGACCACTACCATTACGGCTTCAAGGTATGTGGAAATCCTTCATTTCTCCTTTCTCAACCCACGAAAGGATTCTTCTCGAGCATCCGAACCTTTTGGGCCTAATACATCCTCTCTCCCTGGATTGGGTTATACACGCGCGGCTCTTCGGGGTGCGGCAAGGGGATGCGGTTCAACATACCCGATCTGGACAGCGCTACAGTATCTGTGAGCTCTAAGTCTGGAAGCGAGGGTAATCTTGTGCTACACGCGAGCAGTTCGGATCATTCCTTGCGAATCGCGCGTTCTCGATAATTGCACGTCCTCTTCTACGCTGTACATTCTCCGGCATGCCTTACCGCCTGGGCACAACAGCGCGACGGGTTCGCTCTTTAGGAAGACGTCTCCCATGACCGCCGGTAGACGTTTGTCTTGCTTTGCTAACTTCTAGGACTTTTGACTCTCAACATACTGGCCATTTACTTCTGGACTCTGGATGCGTGCCATCTCGGATCAACTTTTCGCCTACTTGGTTGCTATACTAACGCCGTGCATTGTGTCTTGCTTTCTGATTTTGCTCAATGTTGAACTGCTCGAGGTCGCTATCAGTTCGTCATATCCACTCTGGCCGGCCGCAGTGAGAAGTACTTGCGACTAGACAAGGCACTCTTCTGGCTTTCGAACACCTCTTGGACTGGCCGCACTGCCTGGAGAATTTCGCCAATATGCCTCAAAACTTGGATCTGGAACTCTTCAACACGACCTGGACACCTTCGCGCCGTGCATTGCTTTTATTCGCGCTGCTATTTCAGCATTTCATCCCGAATGGGCTGCTGACTTGGCAAATAGTACCCTCATCCAGCCGCAAATAATCACCATCACAGAGGTAACCTCTCTGAATGCTTCCACGGTGTACTCGACGCTCACCCGCCTGCAGACGGAAACGGAGGTGCGCACAGCCAATCTCACCATTCCTGTCACTCAAGATAGGCCCGTCCCAACGACAACCACATACACGGCTACGCGAAACCAGTCCTTTGTGTCTACCACGACCGAGCTCCTGCCAGACTGGCCATTCCTCGCTCAAAATGTAAGACATTCAGGAAGAATGGAAATTTACGAAGCTGACCGCATCAGGCAATCACCCAGGATGGCACCGTCTACGTGCCAACGACAATTCTGCGCACTCAAACACTCGATGCGTCCATCTACACGTCCAACGGCACCGTATTTGTGACTGAAACTCAAGAACCATCGATTTTGACACAGAATAACACAATCCGCATCACCACTACGCTGGAGCCACAACGCACTACCGTTTTCTTGACTGAAACACAAGAGCCATCAATTTTGACACGCAACGTCACATCGGTGACCACGGAGCGGCCTGATCCTGTCACAACTACTTTGCCGGCTAGCATAGTTACATCCAACGGCACTGTGATATTGATTCAAACTCAGGACAGGAACCAGACTTTTATCAGCACTTTGTGAGCTCAGGCGTTCCTTTGCATGAAACAGCTTACTTACGATATTGCAGGACATTGATTGAGCGAGAAACTCTCACGACAACGAATGTTGTGAACAGGCAAGTCTTACTCTTTTATTGTTGTTGCTTTTTGCATCCGCCATGCACGGCGCAAGGTATAGTACAAACATCTGGCTATGGGAGAATATTTCGACACGCCATCTGGCTACATTCTGGAACCTGGATACCACCTGCAATACCAAGAATCTCTTACTCGCCTTCTCGTGGACCACCTGGTGATGTCGACATATTTGATGGCTATCTTTCGAGTCTGAGCTCTGGATCTGGGTCAAAGGATATGCTTAGCTGTAAGACATGTCGGGCCATCCCCTCAAAACTTGTATGTATCGCCATGTTTTTCTTCCCGCAGAATTTCGTGTATTGATCTGAAAATGTAGAGAGACGTTCTTATTGACGATCAACATAATCCTTTTCGTTTGCATGGAAGCTCCCGCGGCATTTTTCGCTGGCTTTCTCTCAGATTTTACCGTTCTTTCTGGTGTATTGCAGCAGCAAATCCACACTCGGCTGTCTGAGATGATATCTTTCATTAATTTCATTTTATTTGTGGAGATTTCTTTGGATGAGACGGCTATGCTGGCAGCTCGAGTACCCTTTCACTTTGTCCGTTCCTATACATCTAACTCGTGGTTCTTGTCCGTCCCGATGCGTCTAACTCGTGGTTTCTCCCCCAACTCGTGGTCTTTATATTCATCGCGAAATGTCTTAGTTTGTTGGAATCGTCGCTGCTATCCTCTCGCCCATCACGCCTTTTCGTTCTTGTATGGTCATGCTATGCTTTTTTTATCTGCCCTCGTTCCTCGGCACTTTGCTTACACGAATTCGCTTTTTGGAGCGCACTATCAGCATCGGGTTTACGAGGAGAACCCTATTACTACTTTGAGTATGGCTTTTACCGCCCGACCCCGGATATTGTTTCGAGTTACGACCCCATGATTTACCTGGCATTCACCGCAGAGCGGCCGGCTGCCCTGTTCATGAACACATATCTTCCTACATCGATGAAATGAAATAAACAACATTTCGCATATTGTCCATGTAGCGGACGCCCTCCGGACCAAGGTCTGCTGTCTTCCGTCTAGGGATCTTCGAATATCTGGTAACGCAACACTTTTTCACCACGAACAGTGTCACATAATCCAAGAGGGTTAAGAGAGCGAAAGAAGACAAGAATAACAGAGATCCGTCGTAGGGAAGAATGAATGCACGTACAAATGCAAGGGCAGCATGGCGCTTAGCAAGCGGAACTTTTGACAAGGAGGGCTGCATATCATTCACTTATGCAGTCATCCTCGGATCGCCTCCGAATAGGAACTCATGATAATCATCCCGGATATCTTGGCTTGTCAGTTTCTAGTCGAAAACATATCGGTTCTTCCAAGTAGATCGATACGTTACGAGCACTTAGCTGTGGAACCACCCTGTCCTCTTGAGTAGGACATACCGCCGACCGACAGACTAAATGGAATGAATCCTGCTATAAATCGTCTTTCCGGACAGTACCGTCGGCTTCTAGGCCCGACTGGAAAATACAACGTGGCCCAACCTGGGCCCTTTTCGCTTTGCATTGGCAGTGGCGTATAGTTTGTATATATGCGCGCGATGCTAATTTAGAGCAGTATCTCCACTGAAATATTGTACATCAACACCATCGTAAGTGCTCAGATACATGAGGACCGGCGCAAAAGCTGATTCAATACATACGTCGTACGTGACGACTGCAACAGCCTATATCACTGGACCAACAGTGACACGGAATACGTCTTCAACTTTGATCATATCTGCTCGACCTTCTACTGAGTGAGTCGAGTGCCAACAGTCTCGAGGCTATTTAACTGAGCCATGTAGGACGATAAGAGAAACGACAACGATCGAGCGTACGTTGGTGCAAGGTCCAGTCACGTAAGTATACTCCACTCCTTACATCTTGATGCTATATGAATGCAATTGAGCAGCAGAGTTGAAGCTGACTTGCCGAACATAGCACCATCACGCTTCACGAAGACGTACCAGTCACAACCACTCTGGTATCGCACGTTACTATGCAGCACGATGTGCCCACTACTACAACAATATACATCAGTGCTCGAGAAACCGTCACCGGTGAGTTCTTGGTCTCGTTGGGCAGACGCCATACCTGTGCAATACTTTAACATGCATACTTGGGAGGCATGGGCAACTTCGCGATCAACCTCAAGTTTGCTGACAACAATTAGATTCGGTTACTGTATATGATACGGTGACAAGCTTCAGAACTGGTAAGATCCGTCCAGACCCATCGCCTTGGGATGATGCTTGTTCTTTCCTGGTTATTTCCAGCAGATCCACTAATGCGGATATTTCGATTTAGAAACTTCAGTCTCAACTCCACCTCGGGAAACTCAAACCTTGACTCAGGTTTGTGACCGCTATTTCCAAACTTGCCAATCACTGACTTTAGCCAGACACAACAAGTCCCAAGGACGGTGTATGTCTTCCAGACCAGCACTTCGGTTTCAACGTACTCTGCAACCTCAACATCAATGATTTACAACACAAGAACCTTGCCAGTTGTGGTTCGGACGAGTTACATTCCCGCAAGCACAATTCTTTCCACGACGATAAGGTACAGTTCGCGCACGATAACTGCTACTGTCTTTAGCGTACGACTTGTCACATCGTCTGGCCCAACTGTTACGAGTTACATCCCCGCCATGACTAAGACAGTATCGCTCACGTCGATCAAATATAGCACACGTACAACTACGCGCAACATATTCAGAAGCGGCGCAACTACCACAACCCTAATTTCGACGAAGTTGGTCTCAACTACAGTCACGGCTCTAGCAAAACGAGCTATCCAAACTCAATACACCAAGCCAATCACCGTTAACCAGTCTCGGATTAGCACAATCACACGACTCGCTTCGGATGCGCAAGCCGCGAGCAAATAGTTGGTTCGAAGGCGCGGGAAGGCGATGAAAGAACGCTTCGGAGAGAGGAGGCAAAGGATTGGAAAGAGAAGGATGAAGAGATACGAGCAAGGAGAGAAAAGTGTGGCACCAAGCCTGGTCCTTTGAAGAGTTGATGATGATTTAGCGTTCCTTGTTTTTCTTAACACGCTTCTATTTAGTTCTTGATTTACTTGGCGTTGATGTGGTTCTTATTGAACGAGTAGCTCACATCGCATGAATGAGACTTTATTTTCGCAGAACGGCATCGTGAAAGAGGGCAGCCTTCGAAATGCGTAATCACACGTCGCTGAACCACAGAATTTGAACGAGTCAATCGCACTTTGATCAAAGCCATGCACTCTGGCTCTTATGCTCGGTGTATGAATTCTTCCTTTGCCACAACAGCACCACTTTTCGCTATGGTAGCTGTCGATACACAGTATGAGGCTCGCGCACGGCAAAATCACAAGGTGTGCTCACTGATAAGATCATCATATAATTTACCAGGATGTCTCATGACGAAGTCATGGTCGAAATGATAGGATCGATGGACTCTATACTACAGGTGAAAGAAAATCATGGACACGTTCTATTCAAAAAGGCCGCAGCATAGAGCCATCTCGTGGGCCTAGAGAAGTGCTACCATAGGCACCAGAAGCTAAAGTTTGTTTCCAATGTATTACAATGTCCGTAGTTGTCGCAGATCACACGATGACACAAACACGTACTAGTCCAAAGGATCGAGGCCTCGTAGCGATGCTACCAAGCGATCCGAGCCGTGGTTGAAGGTGACCATGCCAGAGCTAGGGCTCGGTCTACCTCATTGTCCTACTCCTCTTTGCTGCTCTTGACCTCGTGACCTCCTTCCTTGTCTTTGCCATCGCCCTTGCCACCCGTGGTCTCCTCGTTCCGTACCTCCAGTCCGTTGAGAACCTTCCTTGACCGCAGATCCGCCCTTTACCTTCTTATAGAGCTTCAAGATCTCGTGATATCCCTCCTCTATGACCTTGGGTTCACGAAGCTTCTTTATCGACTCACGCTTCTCTCGAAGGAACTGAACCTTGGCATGTAGCTCGTCACGAAGTTCTCGCAATATCCGGTTTTTCTCTTGAACATCTTGAGTGAGCTTCGAGAACTCTTCGGCAGTCGCCTGAACATCATCCTTAATCTTGATGAGCTCCTCTGGACAGGCCTTGCTCAGATCAGACTCGGTTTTGGCAATGAACTCGGCGATATCCGCAGGAAGACCATCCACCATGCCATGAGTGACATTAGTGAAACCGAGCACAGCATTGGAAACCTTCGTACTGACCTGGTTGGGGTCGGGAGGAGACAGCCCATACTTCTCTCGGAAGAGGTCCTTGATGACGGGATCTTGCTGAATCATGTTAGTTCGTTAGTTGTGTACAAGGCAGTTTTGCGATGTGGACATAAGAATCACCTTGTGTGGATCTGGCTTTGGGCAGTGTTTAATGATCTACTCTCGAAATTTTCGTCGGGGTGAGGAGGCGGGGTCTAAAGTTGTCAGAGACCAGCAGCGGATTTAAGGGTAAGTGGCGGTACCCAGAATGGGGGCCCACTACACTAGACCCAGTCAGGCCACTAGTATCACACGTGAGAGCTAGGAGGGTTGGGTACGTGTGCTATCGCTGCCAACTTGGGAACACATTGACAGCGGCCTTGGTTTTCTTTCTCTGCTTTCGAGCCTACTTGTACTCCTTGTACTTCACCATCTATAGGCCGTGAACAATACCTATGCTACATGCAATATTCGTTGGTGAGCCTTTCACTCTTAGGAATTGGCCGTCGCATCTCTGAGGACCTCTCAGGACCTCTCGCATTTCGTGTTCGTTGGCGAGGTCCGAAATCGGCTTCCCGCGTGGGTCGAATGTGACGAGCGCCTGAATCGACTGTGGTCCTCGAAGATGACCCGCGAACCAACGCAGAGATTACGTAGATCATGAGAACGATTTTCGTGCGTTTTAGCTTCGTTGCGGCACAGAATAATGGCGTCGTGCTTACCGAGCCGCTGTCAAAGCCAGCAATCGTCAAGCAGTTCGACACTCCAAATACTGGTATTGTCGCAGGCATCCGGAAGATAGCGAATGGCGAAGCCTTTCACGGCCAACGATTCTGGCACATCCCTCGCTCGTAGCGACGATCACGTCACACACACTCAAATTTCCAACCCCAACGCCTCGCCGAACTTCATCCTACAACAGCAACCATGTCGATTGAGTACCAGTCGAAAGTATTCAAGCTCACGGTGCCAACCTCTGAGCGGAAGTGCTCAAGCTGCGCTGCCCGCTTTGCCGAGAACAGTACCATACTTACGACTGACTGCCGTCATCCTATACACCCAGATTGTGCGACCCAGCGTCATCATGGTGTAGTCCAGAAGTGCGCTTCAGGTCCGTGTCAGAATCGCTTGGAACCGCCCCTGTTCGATGCCCGTGTCGCGGCCGCCGAGGATCTTCCGGACAATCCCATCTGTACGTACTGTCATGGAGGCAGCGGACGGTTTGTGCTTACTGGGTGCAACCACACCTACCATAAACTCTGTCTGTCCGACGCATTCAAGAAGAATGAAGTCGAGTTCCCTCGCCCCAGGGATGACCTGGCTCACTGGCGCAACTTCGAATGCATCAACTGTCGGCAGACAATCAGAATCCGACTCCACCAGATCTTAGTGCCGTGCACCCAAGAAGTTGCCGCAGATGCCCGCCATGCGCGCATCGTTGCGCTACAGGACCAAGGTTACAACGCAATGTCAATAGAGATGCGAATCGCTTTATTGACCAAGGCACATACACATGGCGGAGATCGCAAAAACACCATCTTCACTCCCTCGGCCATTAAGAACGCGAGCGTCATAACACAGCTTCGGTTCCTTAAGTTCGACTACGACACAGACCTCCACCCTTTCAACTACTGCCTCGTCGCCCATCTCGATGACGAAATTGCAGATATTGCGGCCGTCTGGCTTCGTGTGCTTTGGGGAAGAGAGGATGCCGTCGATGACATCAAGCGCATGGTGCCATGGCAGTTGGGGCGAGGTAAGAAGCTTTCGTGGTCGCGTACAGTCAAAGTCGAGGGACTGCAAGACGGCGACACTGTACGATTCAACGCGATGTCTTCTTGACGTCGCAGAGAATTGAAGCTGCATCAGGCCTACATTGCTTTTGCTAACCTCAGTTTCTACTTTTGCAATTGGTCAGCTGTGATCGCGGGTGCTATCGCATCTGCGCGTCGCGGCTGCTCCAGTGTTGCTCATTCAATCACCTGCCCGACCAACTTCCTAGCAAGGATAAGAAATATTATTTCAATATCTCAAGCTTCAAGTAAGAGACTGCCAAATTTCTGCTGTCTCGCGGGAGCTTTATATACTAACTAGTATCCTAGATCTTACACCATCAGTCCTCTACTTCTATACAATCTAAAATCCATACTCGCAACCCTCAAAGCCACTATGTACCACCAATATATCGTCTACCCAGTTCCTGCTATTGCGGAGTACCCGCTGTCTCCAAGTCTCTAAGTCTTGTGATGTGACACACCCTAAGTTTCTCGCTATTTTCTGCGCTCAAGTTGCGAATAATATCAGGGATTGAAGTATTCCTCGCTGCTATTTGAGTTACGTGACAACTCTGAAGCCGTACGCGAATATATCCAGGCTTTGCGGTATGTATATAATAGCTCACAGAACACCGCTCCTTTCATTTTTTGACAACCTTCCATCGACACCCTGTTCAAGGCTGCACCTTACAGTGTTGCATTCATCTGTTCGCACGTAGCGTCACTAGTGCCCGTGTGACATCGTTCAGGATAACTGTGTCGACATCTGGAGTGTGCATTTTAGCATCCGGGCGTCCACCAAATAGCTTCCGATAGATGTCTTTCAAAGAATAGAACGTCGGGGGTTTCCTGACCGTAGCAGCCTTGAAGATTCTCTGCAGGTCAATCGGATACAGGCATGCGTAATGAGTCGTGTTGAGACTGAAGGAGGCGTTGGTTGCGCGTTTTACCATCAACTCGTCTTGTCCGGCCAGAATCTTACACATCATCTGAAGTCTCATGCTAGTCCAGAGAGAGGTGAGTCTGTTCGAGCATAGCATACTTCGCACTCAGCAGATGAGGAGCTGTAGCTGATCAAGGCATGAGTACTAGTATCGAACCCTCGAGCAAGGAGGTATAGAAGAATATTCGATGATAATCACCCGTTTAGAAGATATCGTCGTCTTCGTCCTCATAGAAGACCTCTTCAATGACCTCCGCTTGCTCTGCTGCCCCAGTACCCTTCTTGTGACCACGATCCGCCAATACTGGCACAATCTTCCATGAGCCATGCTCTGCCACAGGGCGATCATTGAGCGACTCCAGGAAGCGCCTAACCACCTGTTGCTTGGAATCGAGACTCACGCTAGCCCGGATGCTGACGTCTACGATGCGCGTCTGTAGTGCGGCCTGTTGTAGGCGTCGGCCAACGACATAGCGATGAAACACATCGCAGACGGCTGGAAGTCGGTATGACCACATCCTGGTGAGATTGGTCGTGGTGTTGAAGGCACTGTTAAACTGTCAGTATGGAGCAATGATAAAGAGCGCACGTACTTACGGGATGTCGACCACTGTGGCGACCAGAGCGAAGAAGGATGCCCAAATGTCGGATTTCAGGTGGCGCGTCCAGAAACTCCGGCGAGTGGGCTGGTTGCGACAGAAGAGCGGTGTCATGATCAATGCCAGGGCCTCGCCAGCAGTGTTCATCTGGAAATTGGCAAAGGCTGGCTGGACCACATCTTGGAGTTTTGAGCGCAGGAAGTCACGCTGAATTTTGGCCTCGTTGACCTTCTTCCAGGGTCCGCCGGCTTCGATGAACTCGCTAGCATTCTTGAAAGCTTGACGGTATGCCTTTTGGATCAAGGCCTGGAGTTCAGCAATCGCGTCTTCGTACTCTGCCGCCTTGTCGTTGTCGCCGTTCAACCGACAAGCCTTTGCGTGCAGATCCCAATTCGTGATCTTGACAAAGCAGCTCTCCTTGGAGACGATGCCTTCCACAAAGCGCACGATGAAAGACTTCTTGCCATATGCGTCTGTGTTCACCATCTTCCGGATGCCTGCGACGACTCCAGTGTTGGGCTTGTCGTACTTGTTGATAAGGGACTGCTTCGAGAATGGCCCAGTGAGTTCGCGGTTGTCATCCACGACCGAGACGTACCCAAAACGCAGGAACATCGCTCTCATGATGTCCGCAATTTCTTTGTTTGATCTTGGATCGTCCTCGGCGACATTACGGTTCATGACGCGATCATGCGCAGCCGTGGTTGGGGTTACCGAGGTGCGAAGAGATTCGTATTTGGTGATGGGGGCGACTTCCGGAATGATGAGGACTGGGTATCTGATGATAACGTCGTACATTGTACTTGCTGGAGTCGGTGTGGATCTGAAAGAGAGGAGGAGAAGGATGATTGGTGTTGGTAAGATCTGGAGACGGCAGTTAGCTCAATGTATCTCTTGTGGCAGCAAGACGGCCGGCGTTCTCTCACTTGGAGATTGAGGTCCAAAACAGATTTCTCTTACCTGTACTAAGGAAAACGCCGGACAGGTGACTTTGTGGTCTCATGTACAGCAGCCGGAACATCGGAGACATCACAGCGTCTCCGGCCACAGCTAAGCAAGTACAGAATCTTGAAAGGACGAGAACGGGACTCCTGCAGCCTCAGGACGACACGGCACAAATTTGATGGTGTCACCATCCAGCAGTCCCTCTATTTTGACCTCGCGAATCCACATAAGCTTATTTCCCCCTTCTAGCTGCCATGGCGATATGCGGTCGACGACGTTGGAGGAAATCTGCCTGTTCCGGAGGATGGAAAGCCAGATACCCTCATCCACGACAGTGTTTTATCATGAAGGACGTGGGCAGAAGGAATAGACGCTCTGAATATACAAATCGTCGTGAATCTAGGGAACAAAAGACGCTAAATATATTCGGTCGTGTGCTTCCGCTTCCCTGCCGTGTATACCTCGTGAAGGAGGTGCCTCGAAGCGCCACAGCATAGTCTTAGTTTCTCGGCCTGACTATATTCAACGTACACTAAAGATTTAATTTGGTAGCTACCAGGAGGTATTTAATAATCAACTGTTATTATATTTTGCTGTTAGAAAGATGCGAAGATCTCCAGGAGCTGACAAGAGCAGGCAATCGGCCGAATAGCAAAAGAGCGTGGGCGAATATATTCTGCCATAAAATATGCGACGTGGGCAATCATCATTTTGAATGCTTGAACGTGACAATGCCAAGTTCCCATCACTTTCCAATTCGGCTATCATGAATGAAGAAGAACGTACATTGAGCACAATCAGCCCCTACTCCTCGATCATGCTAGACATCTCATGCCCCTTCCACTAATTTCCTATTTTCTAATCGTGCCAACTCTATCACCAAACATGCCATCAAAACTTCTTACCATATACACACAAACTCCTGATCCACAACACCTATCACAGACCCCATCGACCCGACATTTAAGCTAGGTAGATCTGCACGATACCTAATTTCACTCCCGTCCACAAGGACTCGTCTACAAGAAACAGTCCTCCCCAGTCCCGAGCCGATCACAAATCCCCTCGGCCGAGCATTCCATGCCAATCTTTACTGCCACGACTTTCTAATTTCCGCCTTCCTTTCTGCGGAAGGTATGTAGATCTGGCGTGCCCAATCATCAGCCCGAGAATCCCACCGCTTGATCAAAGTCCACGTAGGTATTTTCAGATGATGTCGGCATTTCTTCGCGAAGAATGGAAATCTCTGTTGGGATTAATGGATGCCTTGCTTTAAAATCCCTTGGAGTAATATGGGAGGTGCTGGCAAAGTAACCTAGTGCAAAATATGTCCACGCATACATATTTTCCAGTAGACCTAAGCATACTGATACTGGGGGGGGGGGGGGGGACGGTTGGGCCCTAAAACAAACTGAAAGGGGGGGGTTGTGTAAGTCTGACAATGGGGAAGTATCTTTTCATCTGTTGACGTTCGAACAGAATAACAGTTACATCACGCGTTGGCACGTTACGCATCACTGTAGCAAAGCTGTAAGCACAACGAAGTCTCTACCCCCGTGCTGTAATTAGACTGAAGAGTTTGACAAATCCGCACAGAAGGTCTGCTCATGGTGCTGATCTACAAATGAATGTCACGAGCAAAACACATCGCATTTGAGGGAGAAGTGATGAACAACAGCAAGGTTTGATGAATGGACTGTTTCTTCTGCTCATATCTGCACTCTCCCTTTACAACACAGCTCATCTAAGGAAGTTGCCGAGTCGTCACATATCACACGCTTTTGAAGCAGGGCATAGAACCTTAACTCAACTCTCACATGTGAAGGACCAGCACACCTCCCACACCTCCCTTCCACTCAACGAGACAAGCATGCCATTTCGGACGGACATAGCCCACCATCCGACGCTCTTACAGCCATCGACCTGTCGCGCGAACGACCGCAACATCCGGTGAACGTAGCGCGAAATCTCGCTTGCAGTTTTTCTTCTTGCCCATGACGATCGGGCCGAAAGTGACGGATGCAGTAAATGCTGGTGATTGACGCAACGCAAGCGCTGGAACATGAGCAGCAGCGTGCATGAGGCTCGCCTCGTCTCACAAACCTATTCCCGGGGGCGTGAGGCTATCAAACACTGCCAGCCATGTGACACTTATCGACGCATCACTGTGCTGCGAGACGCATACGCACCTCGCAGACGGGAGTACCCATATGCGCAGAGAGTTCAGCAATCCCAGATGCCGTGCGCGGGGCCTATCAAGTCCATGCATCCACGTGCCGCAATCCGGATCGCCGTGGTAATAGATCCACCGCTCGTTTACAATCGTCCAATACTTGCCTTCGCCGGACACAGACGATGCGCATATCTAGAAGATTTGCGCAGAGCTATAGTAGCCAATCCGGCGATCCGCACGCGCGCCGAGTCAGAACCGCTGCGCCGCGGTCCGTAAACGTGCGATCTTCGTCGCTAACCCCAATCGCCCTTTACCGCAACGGTCAAAAGACAGCCAGCGCACATGATATGGTCCCTCTGGTGGCCCACTTCGCCGTCCTGATTCAGCCTCGGCGCTGTGTTTGTCGCGATTGCGTGGTCCGAGGAGAGCGGGTAGTGGGGACGGAATGGCGAGCGGTTGCCCGTTGCAGTAGCGATGGGAGTGGGTAGGAGGCGACGGGCGTCAGGACCGGAAAGCGTCGTTGTCCATGTTGAGGGCTGCGCGAAGGATGGCTGCGTCTGCACGTCGAGAGTGAATTTGGATTGCGACGACGCATTCGCACGTCAGGAGTTTCCCAATTGGCACACACCACAATCCACCAACCACGGATGGAGACAGCATACGTCTGCAGTGGAGAACGGAGCCGCCGAGCCGCCGTTCCAGCTCTCCACATCAACGGTCGCTTGTGGTTGCGCTCCCAAGACACGCAATCCGGGATAGCCGTTGGCTGGAAAGAGATTTTGCACGCGGGGGTGCGACTCAAAGGAGGGCACATGGCAGCTGAAAGCAGGACATGCGTGCAGGAGTGGCCTGAGAAAGATTGCAAAGCGGACGACTTACCACGCGGCGGCCGTCTGCACGTCGTTGGCTAGCTTACCTCGTTGCTGGGAGCCAATTGTGGTGTGGTGCTCGCTCAGCCTTGCAACAACGCCTATCGGTATTTTGGCCTCAGAAGTCCGTCGAGCGTGAATATTCCCTCGACTACGGCCGTGAGTACTTACTCGTAGAAGACGGCCCCTATCGTGGCCGTGACTAAGAAAAAGAGAATGCGAGGTACTGAGGCTTACCGGCGCAGTCCTTCGACAAGGGCACGATGCGCCTCACCTACCACTTCACCGGCGCAGAGCCATCTCGCATCCCAGCAGTCTGACACACCCCACAGGTCGGGCCAACAAAAGCTGGTCGGCACCGCCGTGGCAGCATCAGCAGCCTTGCGCGTGGGAGCCAGGTCCCGCAACGGCACGCGAGGGTGAGATGCGCTGCTCCGACCGACCGTGGGCGTTTCGCGTCGCAGCGTGCAAGGGATGGTAGGAAGTTGCCCTAGGATGCTCGCATCCGCTCCACTTATTCTTCTCTTCTGTGAACCGAGGCTCGGTTTCGTTCAAAGTCCGCAGATTAGAGGTTGAAGTACGAAATGTAGCACGGCAGAGCCTCGGGTTGGTGCGCGAGCACAGAGACATGGAAATGATGGTTGAATCTCGGTTATAAATAGCGGGTTAGCGTAACGTAACGGTTTTCCTACCTCGTGGATTGTGGTTGTTCGCTTGTCGTTCTTGTACCCCGCTGTCGAGCGATTCCTCGTGTCAGCCGCCTCATCATCCCATCCGCGCCGGGCCGCACCTCTTTCAGACACACTCATGATATGAGGTAAGAACAGGCGAAGCTGGGTGGCTGCGCTTTGTCGGAACGATGTAAGCGATAATGTCTACGCGATTGTGCATAGAGTTGGAAGGATTGCAGGTGGTTGCGAGAAAGCCTGAGACATTACCAGTCTGCCGCGAACCTACGGCCCCAGGCGCGTCATGTCAGACGTCGCGTGGCCCTCGCCGCATCTGGTGTACGACCTCAGTCAAAAGGAAGACCTTTGTGGCACGGCGGCGTGGTCCCGAGGGCAAGGGCTCGGGTTCGTATTGCGTCTGCCAGACACTGGCTGACGGGCCCGGAAGACACGAAGAACATGCGCGAATGGTTTCGCGTTGGTCAAGGTAGCTGCAGCTGCGGATGCAGCTGAATGAATGTGGCGGCTCGACGGTGTTTGGTAGGCGAGGAGCGAGGCAAGGGCAGACCTTAGCGGGGATCAGAGCATGTCGCGCAGACAAGTGCACTGGATGCTGATGTGGGGTGTTGAGAGATGAGCCGCGTTTCAGCAAGACTTGTTCGCATTCATCCGTTAACCCAGGGCCCTGTTGCTACTGTTTGCTAGTTGTCGCTCGTGCAGTACAAAGTCAGCAGCGCATGGGTGCTGTGAAATTGCAGGGCGTGTCGATGAGCGTGTGGGGAAGCTTGTTTGCGTAACTCCACGTCTGAGACGAGCTGGAAGGTTGCACAGCACTATATYTATCCCGCAAATCATCGACGTCACAATTGACTGGCATGGCCCTCTTATGCACCCTGTCGAGCTGACCGTGATGCTGGGAACGTGGATGCTCCGCCGGGCAGGCACGATAACGGCTCAACAACGGACTTCGTGGAACGCCTGCACTGTGCCACTGCTGTGTGAACCTCTCCCAAGGGACTGACCCTGTTTTCGATGCCAGCCGCAATGATGGCGATTAGACGCCGTGACATGCCAGTCCATGTTGCTGAGCCAAAGGCGCAGGTGTGCCGAACATGGGTTATGTGGGCCAGCGACACGCTCGCAGTATGCGTCCAGTCTCGAATGTGACGATGTCCTATTAACATGCTTGATCGGTGTGCAGCGATTGAAGGGGCCGAGGATTAGCCCGTGTCATGCCAGTTAGCCAGTGTGATTGTCATATAGGAGCACTACACTTATATGTGCGCTTGGGCCTGGCGGACCGAATACCCAAAGATGCTGGTCCCTGTCAAGCGTAAAGGCACATTCTACGACCAGCGCCACGGAAGTTTTCCGTTTGATAGATGAGTGATGGTGTGCTGGTCCTTGCATGGTTGTGCAATTGACTGGCGTAACATTGAAAGGTGGAACTTTGTCGAACCTCGGGACGAGTTTGTGTTTGGCCCCTGGGGTAATCAACATGATGCACCGGATCTCACTGCTAAAAGCTTTTCCAACCCTGCACTGCTGAATCGAGGTACTCTTGGGGTCCGTATTGTTGTTGAGCTCCACGTAAGGCCCGAACGGGTGCGTGCAATGAAGAGCTGAGCAGTCCTGGTGTTTTGAGGCCTGAACGACAAGGACCGGACGTTGGATGCGAGCAGGACTGGCCGCGTTTGATGAAGCGAATGTACCACGGAAATCAATGGAGGTTACATGCCTGGCTCTGTTAGCCATGTATGCTCAGCTTACATATAACTCCAAGTTGCTGAAAATAACTATGATGTGCATCGAGCTGAGACAGCCAGCGAAGGGCAATCAAGGGTGTCGTGAGCATCCATTGTTCACTACGAGTGCAGTGCTTCAATTCCAAGAGGGCCGATGGCGGTGTGCCTCGCTCGTTGACGGCGTGAGATACCTAGCGAGTGATGCCGTCTGCTTGTTGTGCTACGGATCAGATCTGTCAATTATATCCCAAGGTGATCGAGGACAACAGCGACACCAAGGATTATTCCAGCACCACCGGTGGTAAAGCAACGAAGGAACGTTCAGGACCTTATCCGGGCTTACAAGCCCACAAGAGGCTCCTACTTTCAATCTCAGTATGGAGCCTCTTGATGCTGACCGACGACTTCTGCGCAGCTTTGCGCTCAACATCCAAGTGCCCTGGCTGTGATGGGAGGTCTGCCGATGCTCATGAAAGGGTGCTCACATTCTAGAGGCAGTGGGTATCACCGCCAGTGCCTTGAATCGTTGCTGGCAAGAGGGATTAGCGATTAGGCGACCACCCTTGAAGCACGCGTGCGTAGCAAACAGGTACAACAATCTAGGCTGATGGCGTGAGGCTGTTCTCTAGACGTCTACATCACGTTTGCTCAACATTCTGCTTCAACGTGTGATGGCGGCTGCATTGGAAAGCGTCGAACAGGCAAAGATTTTCTTATCCGCAGCTCCTGGATGTGCGCATGCTGCAGCAATGTGCTGTCGCTGCAAGGTCTCCACACCACCTGGCTCTGGCGTGGTGAGACTTCAAACTCCTGCCGAATCATCCGACACTTGTGGTAGCGAGCTTGAAATTGACAGGTAGGGAAGTCGGAACGGCCGTTGTCTGGAGCGGGCTGTGAGGGATCTGGCAATCACTGACACAGCAACAGCCTTTGCCAGTGTAGGGGCAAGACGATAAGATGCAAAGGCAGTTACGCAACGCCAAAGTTCTAATGGCTGACGTTGCACCTATCGATCCACTTCTCGATCAATAGATTGCATGTGTACCACGATGCTGGCTTCTCGCATTACAGCATCAGCATGGCGCATAGTGTCTCATCAACCTCTTGCCCACGATAGTAGCCATTGAGAAAGCTCAAGTCAGTGAGCCAATGTCTGACAGGTTACTAGGATCGAAATTTGTAAACCAAAAGTCTGTGGCGTGATGGTAGGCCGCCCAGGGGACATGAATTGGCCGAGCGCTGAACACGTTCCAGCCAAATTCGTGAGCAGGCCTCATTCTACAACCACGGCGAGACTGCGGCCTGGTCAATATGGTTGTCGGAGATCGTCGATCGCAGGCAAGGCAGCCGCGAGCTGCAATGAGGCATGATTATTTGCAGGGCTTAACGTTCAATAACGACCGTGACCGATTCGGTGACTTCGGCGACGTCAACGCGCACCAGCCAGGACCTTCGTCGTCGCAATCTTGGCCATAGGCCAGGTCACCAGGGCGCCACAGACCCGGCATGGCATAGCGACGAATCCTTGACAGTCAGGGGACATGATCGACGCCCGAGCACCAATATAGACTTGTATTGGTAGTCCGAAGGACGAATCGAGGTACCTATATAGCAGTGTGATATTGTTGACTGCCGGGAGCAGAGCTGCAGAGCTGACATGGGAGAGGTCGAGATGGGTATGGTGGGAGTTTCCGGACAAACTGCAGACACGAGATCCCATCAATGTCTTGGCTGGCGATCCTGAAGCATAGGCAGAGGATCTATCGCAGTGCAAGTACGCTTGCTTTTGCTCTACGTTACCTGAGTGGGAGAAAGGGGTTTTGGTGGCAGGGTGTGGGGCACGTCGATCCGATTCGATGCGCGCTCAGATCTCAGGACAACGGCTCCCTCGTTCGTGCCGCATCTTGCTTGGACCAGTCAAACTGCCGCATCATGTTCGCACGCTAGAGCAGAGCATGCAGTTGGGGTCGATGACGAGTCAGCAAAACCCTCTGCCCCTCAGTCGGTCGCAGAACAGGAAGTGCGCAGTGCAACCCAACAGACTCGTCAAAAGTGTATTTCTTCGACGGTTCGAAACAGCGGTGCAGACGCTACCTCAAAACGGCCAGCACTGTTCGACGAACGGCGAGGTCAACTGCGTCAAACTGTTGTAACGGATCACTGCACGATCGACGCATTCGTTTGACTGCTGGTGTGCCGCTGTCAGAAACCGTAATCCTAAGAATTCCATCTCGTAAAGGTCAAAAGCGGATGCAATAATGTGGATTGAAGCCTGTGGGCCCGCCAATGGGATCGTTGGAAAATAGCGCAGTGGACAGAAAAAGCAAGTAAACCCTGATGCGGGCTGGCGCGCAGTTTCACAAAGATTGTTGCAGCGTAAAGGGCCATTGGCTCGGTGCGGATCATTCGTTAATCTGATCTGAAGGATCGTAGCAAGGGTTCCCTGTCTAGCCTCTGCGCGGGCTGGATCGGGACAAGCCTACAAACTCTATGACTTTCGGGACACGCTGAGCAGTCCTCCATGTCGAGCATGACTTTGTGCCTGGCAAAAGGCCCTATTCGATGTAATGTTTGTTCGTGCCCATTGTCTGGCTGGACTTCTTCTCGCTGACCCTCGTTGGGCGGGGCGCAAGTCCGTCACGGAGTGGAGCTCGCCAGAGCGATGGTGGGGCAGCGATGAAAAACCGGTCTCGACTGTACTACTTACTCCCTGTTGCGCTTTGGTACCCACGCGTCGAGCTTTGCTGGATTGTTTCTGTTCCACGACACAGATCGACTTCCTTTAGTACGGTGTAATCGAACTGCTCACCGACTCCAATACCCGCTGGTCGGGTTGGTTTTCCGGCCTTGAGGGCGGCAGCAGTGGGTCCATGACGGTGTCGCATTGGAGATGGGATCGAGACACTTGCAGGGGAATTCTTGTCGACGTGCGCCAATCTGTGGATCATTCCTCTTCCCTTCCTCCCGTGCAAATCTTGTTATGTTTGTGCGAAGAGAAGAGGGTAGTCCTTGCTAGGCTCATCCCACACTGACAACCAATATTGCACGAGTCGTCAAACTATTTGCAGCGGCTGGCAGGGCGGATCGTCTGGGGCGGAAAGGCACCGCAAATGCACAGGGGATAGTAATCTGGAGTCGGGAGCAGGTGCAGCATCGACCTCCGAGGAACTTCGGAGCAGACTCGACCAGCAGGCGTTGCACGAGATGGTAAAGTGCAATAAGCGTGGCTGTCGTGACCCCGGAGTCATCCCTCGCTCATTGCCTTGGGGCGCCTGAAGTGCAGGCATTAGCGACCACGACGTGAGCCACAATTGAATAGTTGGAACCACCGTTAGTCCCAGGTGACGGGAAACTGCAGCAAGGGCTTCATGGTGGCGCCGCAATGTGCTTTTGCTGCGCCTGACGTAAAAAACAGCCAACCATTGTCGCAAACACGACAGGGATTCCCGCCTCATGGACCAAGGAGAATCGCAGCATCATGTCCGATGGGACGACCTTGATGGATGACATGCTGTGGTACGCACTCGCGAGAGCACCAGGTACCCACCTCGGGCCCCAGCTACACCACCAACGGCCATCCGAACGCGAGCACTGGGTGGATGGCCAGGGTCGCGGTCGCGGTGAGTAAGTGCGGACCAGGGTGCTGATTCAGCGCTTGGCAGAGTTGTCTTAGTGTACGGACGGAAGAGGTTCGTCGACTGTTGACGTCTTGCAGTTCAGACGCTCAAAAGAGCTGGCCGGGCCCAAAAAGGATCGGCCATGGCGACCGTTGAGGTGCTGCAAGCGATGGTGTCAAGCAAGGCCAAGGCTGGCGAATAAGTTGAGGCAGCTGGACGGCGAGGTTGCTGCTTTGGTGCGCATGTGCAGCTGCATGGCTGCTGAGTGACGAAACGTTTCGTCGGAACGTGAGCGTCCCGTTCCCTCTAGACTCAGCGTTTGGGACGGACTAGGCCGCAATTAGCTTAGTGGTGCGACAAGCGTCCAGAGCGACGGGAGCTCCCCGGACTCTGCACCAGCCACAGCTGTGCCGCAGCCACGACGACAGGCTTTGGCGATGTGTCGGCCGGGCCGGGGCAATTGAGCCTGAATGAAACCGACAGATGTCGCGTGGGAGCGACAGGGAGCGCGTGTGAGGCTGCATCTATTTTTGCAAGCCGGCGCGGGCAGCAGCGGAGGGGGACAGTCTCACGGCCGGTATCAGATAGAGTGCGCACCACAGGGCGAGCAATGGCGCAATTGGCCAGCGCAGTTTTGAGGTCATCGATGTGCAGCCAGGACAGTACGTACCGATGGGCGCGGGACGCAGCAATGAGGGCAAAAATGGCAGCTGTGGTGCGGCTCCATTGGCTAGGCTGCCCGTTGCGGACGCTGGCGGGCAGTTCGCTGTCCACGGCGGGCAGCGATCGTTGTGGACAGGCCCAATTGAGGTCAAGGGTGCTGGATCTCGCCGACGATGGGGTGGAGCCTCTGGTGGGCGACGATGTGTGGTGCATCGAGCAGAGGCCGGGCTAACGTTCAGGCGTTGGCGAGCCGCGGCAATATCCTAATATCCCCTTCCTAAACCGTCGACGACTTCCCAAACAGGCAGCGACGGCCAGTGATTTCAAATAAACGGCAGGCGCTCAGTGGACGGCGTCTGACGGCGTTTTCCAGCGCAGCGGGCTCGCCTGTGTCCCCGGCCGATCACAGCCAGCAACGGCGCCGCGCGAAACGACGACACGACACGACACACGGGACACGCAGGCCAGACATTGCGCGCCTCAGCAAACTGCAGCTGCAGCATCTGGAAGCTGGCGCGCCGCAGAAACAGCAGCACCTGTGGGCGCTGCAGCGACGTGTGTGCAAGTCGGCGCTAGCTGCCGCGAGAACGACAGGCCCGAAAAGGAGAGAGTTGCGCCAAGCTCACCTCGCCGACCTCGTGTCCTCCACCAAGAGGGCCGTGACGATCACACTATGGCGCCCGGGCCCCCGCCAGCCTCAGCACCCGTTTGATCGACGGACGCTGGCCGCAACGTGCATCGTGCGTGTTTGGTCTTGAACACGTCCTGGCGTTTCGAGCAAACGCGATGGTCGTGGAGGGGCGAGGTAGGGCCGGGCGTGCCAGGCACCCACGGGCACCCTTGGTGGTGGTGACTGTGAAGGTACGGTACGGTACGGTACGGTACAGTATGGTACAGCAGGTGCGACCACACCACAGGAAAGAGCGACTGGCGCGGCTGCCCTCTCACTCCCGGGCGCCTTCCGAGCAAGCTCATCCATGTGCCCTCGCCTGCTACCGGGGTGACGGGACATCGCACAGCGGGCAGCATCCAGCGCTGCATGGAGCGACATCCGCCGCCGTGAGGGCGACGACGTGAGGCATCTGGGCTGGCTGACGGCCGCGGTGCCTGGGTGCCGGCCATGTTTGGTTTTACAGCACGCAGGGGACCACGGCGCGCGGTGCAAGTATCGCGCGGGGTGGGGGTATCAATGACTGTCTCCATCACGTCGACAAAACACTCGTCCTCAGCACCACTGCCCCTGCGCATGCCTGAATCGCCAGCACAACGGCTAGGGGCCCCATGCGCCCGACCAGGCTGCGCGAGCGCGGTGCAAGGGGCAGCATTCACTACGGCTGTTTCCAGGATGGTATTGCGAAGCACAGCGCGGCTTTGGTTTTTCTGCCGCTCCCAGATGGCGCCGGAAC
The DNA here is from genome assembly GCA_001748405.1 of Paraphoma sp. B47-9. Classification (NCBI taxonomy): domain Eukaryota; kingdom Fungi; phylum Ascomycota; class Dothideomycetes; order Pleosporales; family Phaeosphaeriaceae; genus Paraphoma; species Paraphoma sp. B47-9. The sequence goes on from BCLK01000236.1 coordinate 32,851, forward strand.
AGCGCCATACGCCATGCCACGATGTGCTACAGGGTGGTCGAATCCGACGATCTGGTCCCCTTCAAGGGCCATCGCTGCTTGTGTGCCTCCTCGACAGCGATTACATTAGCCCGCTGCTGCTCAGGGCCCAGCTAGACACCCAGAGCGCCGCATGACGCCCCAGCTGTCCCCGACCACCATCTCACCAGTGCCTTAGCCGCATCTCTCAAAAGCAGAATCCTCGCACACATCTTGCCCGTCCCGAACAAGCCAATAACTCCTCGACCGCCTTGGCGTCTGTGTTCCTCGCACTACCGCTCCCCGCGCCCGCTGTGATATATACCGGTCCTCGCTCTGGCACGTTACCACTGGTTCTGCAGACCAACCGTCAACGACTCCCCTCTTGCATCCATCCTACCAGACTCTGTGCTCACTACTAGTCCCAGTGGTTCACGCCAACGCTTGATGTAAGTCGTCCATGTTCTGTTCTTCTCGCCCACTATATCTGTCTCGCCGCTCGACACTGCCGTCGAGCTTGTTATTCTTGACCACCAGCACCTTTTCTACAAGTGCAGAATTGTGCTCGGTATCGTCCCATCTTGATCTTTGTCAAGTTACACTCGGTGCTTGCTGCTCGAATGTCTTCTTCCATAATGCTCTGCCCGACTGCGGGACACGATGCTTGGCACGAATCGAGACTGACAGACTGTGCAGCGGACTACCACTTGACCCCATTTGTTTCCCTAACCATGGTTGCACATCGTCGCGGCCCATGGTCGCAGCATGAGGACCAGTGGCTGGTGAACCTCGTTGCGCGTAATGGTCCCCACAACTGGGTCCGCATCTCCCAAGAAATTGGTTCGCGATCACCCAAGCAATGTAGAGAGCGGTACCACCAAAATCTCAAGCCAACGCTGAATCACGATCCCATCACGCCTGAAGAGGGGGAGATGATCGAGAAGATGGTTGCGGAGATGGGCAAGAGGTGGGCTGAGATCGCACGAAGGCTCAAAGGACGCAGCGACAACGCAGTCAAGAACTGGTGGAACGGCGGCCAGAACAGACGGAAGCGCAACCCTGACCGACCTGATCAGCGATCTCACGAGCACATGCACCCATCGCAAGCTGGTTACCACTACCCTCCCGGCCCGCATGGCATGTCCCACCACGAGGAGCCTCACCTACAGTCCTACCACAACTCGCGGAGACCTTCACTAAACCCTCCGATGGACTCACCGCACGGCATGAAGCTTCCACAGCCGCGGCGATTCGAACCGTACCCTGGGTCGCGACCGCAGCCTCTCGATATTGCAGCCTACGGCCACCCCACTACGGGTCGGGCTCGCGGCTTCGAGACGCCTATGCCCTCACCCTCAGGCTACTCCATCGTCTCAGCAGACGGGGCTCCTTCCTTGATCACCGATACCGGCTCGGAGTCACGGTCACCGCGGGGCGTCGCCTCCCCTCTGGATATCACGCTTGCCCCGCTTGTGGGCAACAGGCAGGAGCGTAAGAACTCGAGCACTCGATATCTGCCTTCAACTGGGTTTGCGCCTGATGATGACGCCTTTCAAACGCAATTCGATGCTTACAGGCGCCGTGGCTCGCTGCAGCTGCCTCCTCTCCACCGTGCCGAAGCGCCAGCCCTTGCGCAAGCGCCCACCTTCCGAGAGCCCAACTACGAGCGCCCTGAGCGACCACAGCTACTCACCCAGCCCGCGCCTCAGCTTGTTCACCATCACTCTCTTCCACAATCAGCGCCGCCAAGTGTACCACAACGTGCGCTCCCTCCGTTTCACTCACTTGCAGAGCCCTCGCTAGCTTTGCCAACACCAACAAGCGCTGCAACAAGCCCCTCAGCAAGGCAACTGCCGTCGCCATACACCCGGCCTGCGATGCCAATAGAGTCCAAGAGCGCACCTGTCTCACCCAAGGACAAGATGAATCTCAAAAACATCATGTAGATGCACTTCAGTCATGTTTCACGCTATCAACCATACCCCTTCCTGTCTATACATCACGCGTTTCATACCATACCACCTATTAATGGTCGATGCTCTTACGATCGACGTTCGCTTGTTTCAACATCTCCTTGTATCCATGTCTTTCGTCGTTTCGCACGCACTAGGGAGCAAACAAAAATGGCGCAGGCACTTCAGCCTTCTACGGCCATGGAGATACCCTTGTAGGATCACGGAAAATGTTTTAGCGCTAGAGCCATTTTCACGCTCAGCACATTGCTCATTGCAGTAATATTCAGCGTTTCGTTCAGCGAGCACATTGTCTCTTTTCAGCGAGCGAGCGAGCGAGCATGCGCGCCTCGGCGCCATTTGCACAGCAGTAGCATAATAATACCCAACAGTGCGCAAGCACTTCGCATCACAAATGCGACAATCCAAGAAATCAACACTTCAACACACTCTCTCTCTCTTTTCATGCGTGACATGTCTTGTGCGGTACAGGTTGCGCCTTCCCAAGCTCACCCGTGGCCATCGCGTGACTTCCTTCACTGCCATCGCACTTGCTCGGCTGGCCAGTGACTGCCTCCGCGATCTGCCGAAATGATCAGCACCACCGTCAGTGACCTGCACCGGACTCTGACCGCGCTACAGTGGTGCTGCCATCATCGCATCTCATCTTACAGAGGCCACCAGTCTCCACTTCACTGCAGATCGATCCAACCGTCACTCCTCCCCCCGATTTTCGATACTCCTACCGATTGGCAACGATAATGCAACGTTTCAACAAATGCAGTGTCGTCGACGTCGAAGTGTCCCATTGGTTGAATTAAAGCCTCGCACAGTGAGTGATTGGCTCCCCCTTTTGCATTCTGCCTTGGTGGAGACAGTGGAGAAGCGTTGGGCGCCGACGACGATGTCGTTGACGCTTGGGGGAGGCGCAACGGCGCGAGTACGCCTTGAATCAGGTTGACGAGAAAGGGGAGGCTTGGGAAGGGCAGTTGTGCACGACAATTCACGTCGCTCAGACCTCACCCCCAAATGGAAGCACGACCTCACTGCCCATTTCTCGGGTCACCTAGAACATCACCTCGCCGCTCTACCACGCAAACCCCTTCGCACCCACACCCGTCTTACCCGAACACCTCAACGCTTTTTCCCTCCCATCTCCACTCCTCCCTCCCATGCTGCCATGCACACTACTGTACATTCTCACGCATCACCGATCCAGCCCACACTCAACGTCGGCGACTAAAAACGCACTAACACCGCATCCATCACACGGCTACCGTTACCTTAACCCGACGTGTAAAACAAACTCTGTGATCGCTGACTAGCGCATATCTCTCGACGCAACGGGGAGTGGCCTCCACCAAAAACAACCAAGCGTCGATGTGCCGCTCAATAGAGCGGTTTGTCCAGTCTGGCTCGCGGATCTTGCTGTTAGGCGAGTGGTGGCCAGACTAGCCAGCCAAAAGGCTGAGATTCGGTTGTGGTTGCCCCTAAGATGGAACGGCGTCGTGACTAGCCGCGTACCAGTCTGGGATCGACTCGGGAGTTCGCCGACATGGAACGTTGAGGTACGAAATTCAAATCACTTGTAACGCTGCTGAGTGGCTTATTCCCTCGTGTGGACTGATGTCCGGAGGCATAGTTTGATTGGGAAAGTCGATAGGCCAACTGGACCGAATTCGGGAATGACGAATCCGGCGATTATCGCAATCACATCTGCTGCGATGGTGAAAACTAGGCTCGGTATTTTGATTCAGTCAATTGCCAGTGACGTTTTGGTGGACCTGCGGATACGTGGACTTCACGGTGCGTATGGACAAGGTGTATGCTTGCGTACACCTTTCCGTCGCTGCAGGTGACGACAGCGCAACGTCTTTCCAACTACATATGACACCAGAAACACGGCAAATGATTACGCAACCGCCGTTGATGCGGTGAAGGGATTGTAGTCGCAACTATTCCCAGGGGTACGTTGATATAGATCTGCAGCTTGGCCTCAGTCTCGAGGGATACACCTTGCAACTCCCGTTCCAGACAGCGACAATGCTTTTGGCTCACGGACACCCGCGTACATCCTTTCGCGGAGAAACCGTGCGCTCATACCTACTTGGATGTAACATCCCATGGTACGTGTCATGTAGAAGGTTTCCGGGTAAGTTCGTGCTGCTACTGCTGCTGCGCCGCCGTGCTGGATTGGCATACACTGAACTACCGTTATTGGCACGGAGGCAGACCGAGAGAAATATTAATCTTCGAAACACGCTCGGGAAGTGGAGTCTCTTCAAACTGTCACAGTCATGCCACTCATCCGTCAAAACTCCACACAAGCACACACATAACACACCCCACCTCTGAGTCCAATCCAGTCCAGCCCCAAACCACAAACTTCACCTTCCCACGTCACATAGACACTTCTAGCCCCCCCTAATCCTCCTCCCCGCCCAAGTCCAGTCCAGTCCAGCCCACCTCTACCCTCTCCGCCCACCGTTCTCCTAAACGTCCTCGTGCTCGCGCCCCAAACTAGCCCCTCACCACTCGTCCGGCGACCCCGGCCTGCCAAACGTCTTGACCAAACGTGCACCGTCTGCAAACCACACGTCGCGGACCGTTGGCATCACGGTCCACGCACGACGGTTGGTTCGCGTCGGTACCTAGCTTGCGTACCCGACCCATCTCGTTCGCACTGTGCACCGCACTGTGCACTGTCGTTGCAGTTGCAGCATAATTATACGTAGCAGACTGCTCGCCCACGCGGAGCCAAGACACGCGAGACTATCGAAGTGATGTGGTCTGCGCGCTGCGTTTCGGCGGCGCGAGCGAGCGTGCGTTGGCGGACTGGTGTGGCGGGCCCGCGAGGCTGGATGGTGGCGCGTTTGGGAAGATGGAACGAGTGATGGCTGAGGTGTTTGCCGAGGGGGTGGTGCGGAGGGATGGGTCCGTGTTTTGTTTGGTGGATTGTGGATTGTGGATTGTGGTGGAATGTGGTTTCTTTACTTTTTCGTGCGGAATGGTATGGAACATGTGAGTGTTGAATATTATGGCTAGTGGATTTGAGTGCGTTGCGGGTATATTCTTATCCTGCTACAGGCCTGCTACAGGTCTAATTATTGCATGGTCAGGTGTTTTGGCATTTCGTGAATTGAATAGTGTAGGTGCAGACATATCTCTGGGTCTATCCGGTCGCAGTACATGTTGCAGCTAGTGTACGAAATGTTTCCTTACTGCAAGATCACCGGCGTAGCAGAATGCATTCTGACGATCGGTGTATGGAAGCGTTCTATTTGGAGAGCTTTCATACTCCGGTGTTTGATTCAAGCCTGGTGGGAGAAGGTGTTTCGCAATATGTCAGCCACGTGGTTGTAGGAGGGCGCATGTATGTCAGAAACGACGATCCGGCGCACGACGTACTTTGCCCTAGATGGTTTCTATTTCGAGGTTTTGCGCAATTTTGGTGTTGTGTCGATCTTGGTGGTTAAAGGCCGTCACCTGGCCTTGGTCGTTTCAGCTGCACCGTGCGCTCGTGAAATCGTGCATGTACATCAGATACGAAACATTTCATGAATCGTCTTACGAACCAGTCTACTGCCACGACTTGCAACCACAATTAGAAAAAATGTACGCGAGCCCAAAGTCCGTTCGTGTTGTTCTCCGAATCTCGAAGAGGCTTCCATGTTGTATGACATTGGATGCATGGCCAATGTGGTACCTGGCGATTATCGGCATCGCTGAAGGATTGAAGGCGAGGTGCCAGCGACCTGGTAAGACATCACCCTGCATCGGCGCCCTCTCCAGGATCTCAACGGGCGAACGCATCCGTGCCATACCCGGCGATACAGTACCGGAATCCCACCTCTTCTTCCTTTCCCCACTATCACGAAGTCGCGTTTGAGATGCACGTCGCCATCCTGCACATCTCTCCAATCGTTGGACCGACGTGCTTCGATCAGGTCACACACAGCTCGTGAGACGACGTCGCTGGGTTCTCGCTTACGACACCAAGCCAGGCAATCAGTCGAAAGTCCGGACTGTTGACCCTGGTAATAACAGCCATGTTAAGCGTGGGGAGTACGTAGAGTGCGCAAGGTTCCTCCGAGACTGCGCCGTTGCGCGCATCAGTGCGGTATAAGCAGCCTTCTTATAGCCAGGTCCTACAGCAGGGTGCACTGCACGCCACGGGAGTGAGTTTTTCGTGCATTGATGTCTTGATCACCAGGCATTGAAGATGCTAGGATGGAAAGGCTGTTTATTGGTCGACTACGTTTTAGCCGGAAGGGGATTGGTGGGAGAATTAGCGTCCACGTGATGTCATTCTTCCGAAGGAACTCGAGATGCAAGGGCGTCAACAACCACCAGCATCATCACCGTTGCATCCCAACCATCAGCAATTCTAGTGCATTGTTGTGCGCCCATTCCACCGTTGCCTATTCTTACTGTGTCGATTGCCTGAATTGGTGTTGCTTGGCTTTTAGCCGCACGCGAGAGGTGTGCGTGTCTCTGCCACGTTCATGCGTGACAACGGGCATGTCCGGAAATAGTCTGTACGACCCGGATCAGAACGCTCTTGATACCCGTTGGATACAGCCCTGGAGCGAAGCATTCAGAGTAAGTGATATGTTTGCCAGGATGCCCATCGTGACAAGTGTGCATGTCAGATTGCAATAGGGTGTGACGGTGTACCCCAACATTGGTAAATGACTTTCGCTATCACACGTCTTGTGTGGAGCAGGGATAGCCTGCGAAATCATGCGAACCGACGTTGAACGACATGCAGATGCAACGTTGCAAATTATCAAACGCTCATGCGTCTTGGTTTTTGGACATCCCTCACGTTATTGTCTATTCGGCCTTATTGAAGACAGTTGCCAATATAGCGTTTCACGTGCTGACTGAAACTAGGCACAAAGAGATGTGGGACTTCGTGTGCCCATCAATTTCCATACTGTACCAGCAGTATCCCTGACACAAGCATGCTTCTCTAAGAACCAGTATGAGCATAACGCCTTCCAAAAGTGCTTCTCAAACCTACTTGGCGTTGGCTTCCGCAGATTCTTGGTAGACACGTACTGGGATGCTCTCTCCTCTACTTGGAGCCTTTGCCCCGTTGAGCAGCCAAGGTCAAACCAGACGGAGTCTGTTGTCACGGTGACATCTGGATCTACCGTCATTGTGTCGACAGATACTGTGAGCGCGAAGATACCGGAGACAACAGCACCTGCGCTTCAAAGCCTTGGGTTTGAGCGACGCCAAGATGCCTCTCCGTCCAGTGCATCGATATCTACGAGTGCGTCGGGAGCTACCTCAAGCCAGGTTCTTACTTCGTCGTCTGAAAGTGCCAGTGCAAAGCCCACCGTCACCAGCTTCCCTACCACCAATGGCCCGCCATTGATGCAGATTGGGCGATACAACTGCACTTCGCTGATGCGCCTAGATCTACTTACTGGCATTCTTTCAGACTTCCTCGAATCCACATCTACAACTACTGGAGCCGCGCTGTTATTCCTCACGCTTGATGTGCATGCTGCGTCTTCAATACTGAATCCCAACGCACCGGCCCCTCAACTCTCTCAGATACAGCTACCTGGGGATGGCTCTCTCCTTAGCGACGTTATGCGAGGTAATCTCTCTGGTGTTACGTACACTCCTTCGTTGTTGCAGCAGCAGCGGAACGACCTCAATACATCATGGTTCGACGTCGACTGGCCTAATAGGCCTGTTCAGGGGTACTATAACGTGTCGAGCGATTCTGAGAACGTCCGATTCACATTGGATGGGTGGCCTACTGAAGCTTTCGTTGAGTTCAAGGAGTTCTTCAGACTTGGTATAAGTTACGGCAGCATCGATTCGCAGATGGGACTGTACAACATCGGCACCGATCTTGATTACATCTTTCCTCCAGGCAGATTCAGTGAGCTTCGAGCTGCGTCTGTTAGCTCAGATGGCCGAGTATCTTCTGGCTGTCTGTTCGATGCTGCAGACACCACTGTGACCGGCGAAAGGAATTCATCATGGGCCATCACGACCGCGCCGACACTCAACACTAACGCGAGCCCTGACCTTATGGCCCCAATTCCGGCCATCGCCAATCTCACATCTTGCGGCATAACCGCGCTACTCAACCAAACACTAGCCGATACAACAGCAGACAAGAATCCCTTACCCTATGCTGCGTACGTGCATTCCACCCTCTGGTCCTGGGCCCCAGGCGAGCCACTCAACGCGACCTCCAAAGGCAATGATGACCTTGATCGCTGCGTCATAATGAGCACGTCTCCCTTACCCGGGCGCTGGCGCGTCGCGGACTGCTCAAGTCGTCATCGCGTCGCATGCCATCTGCCCGGCGAACCCTACAACTGGGAAATATCGTCCGAGGTGTCTGACTACTATAACGCCGCGTCGGCATGTCGCTCACCCTACCAATTCAGTGTCCCGCACACCGCGCTCGAAAATGCACATCTACTCTCCGCCATTCGTAGTAGCGAGGCAAACGCCAATGAGCCAATCTTTATCGATCTGAATGCGATTAATGTGCAAGATTGCTGGGTCGTTGGACTCAACGGAACGTGTCCGTATCTTTCGACAGCGGATATAAATCGCACGAGAATCGTGGTTGTGCCGACTGTTGCGGCGGTCATTATTTTCGTACTCGCCGCGTTGACGTTCTTTGTCAAGTGCGCGTCGAATCGGACGGAGAATAAGAGGGGGAGAAGGAGAAGAATGGTTGGGGGTTGGGAGTACGAGGGTGTGCCCAGTTGAGGTTTGTTTAGAACGGTTGATCACATTCTGGATATGTTCTCATGATCTGTTCATGCTATATATCATCAAACAAGCGCATAACCTCATCTAAATCTTTCTTCACGCCCCTAATGCATAGCATCGCCTCCGTGAGCAGCGAAAACACACTGATCCATTCATCACCTGGCGTCCACGCTAGGACCTGATGTGGAGTACTCGCAAACCGATCTACTACAGCCGCCCTGAACCTGTCCACGATGTACGTACGGCAATCCCAGGCATGAAAAACATCTTCTTTCACCTGAAAGTATTTCTGAACGGCGCGATTCTCGCGCTCCTGGTAGCCTTCATCGATGTCGACCGATTGGCGACGAGTTCTGAAATGTAATTCAAAGCGCGCTTCGAAAGCCGATTCTCTCCGGAAGTAATGGAGTAGTAGGTAATTCAGAAAGAGGAAACGTGTGTCAAAAATATCCCATAATTGCCCGGAGGCGGAGGATGGATTGCCTTTGGACATGATGAGTCACCCTCGCAAAAGCTAGTTAGACGATTTAGATTGATTTACTTGTGTAGAGAAAGAGAATTGGCAGGCAAAGGGTGACAGATTGGGGGCAGGGGCGAAGAATATAATTCCCTGGGCAAGACAAATCGTGCACAACACATGAACGCCAGCGCATGTGTGTCCGTCACCGTCTCGTTTTCTATCACCATCTACGAGATAAGTAGTCTATATACTCAGCTGTCATCGGCACACGCGACCACCTCCCTTCTCGCTCAAACGCCTCTCGTGCTGGTATCTCCTCGGTCTGAAATCCCAATACCATTTGTTCTAAAACTGCAATACCCGCCACTACGGGGCCTTTCACCGCGAATATCAATTTCATCATGTCTTCGTGGTATCGTTTATTTAGCTGGAAATATATCGGAACTGACGGCTGCCGACCTTGCACTCGTCTGAGTTCCGCTTCGTCTTTGATCCATTGTAAAGCTGCAATGGTCTCAGCTAGGACTTGTTGTCCCGCCGTCAGAGCGCACTTTCTTTGCATCATGCGCTCGGTCGTTGGCAAATGCCATGTCTTCAGCTCCTCAGCATGTATAGAGTCTTTGCATGTTTCGAAGACAGCGTAAAGTTCGTGGGTGGCACTGAAGAGGTTCAGGATGTCATGGTCATATCTTGCCCAAGATTGGTGTGGTTGTTGCACCGTCGGCATTTTGATCAGCCTATGTAATAATCTTGGTGATGGAAGAGTTATCGTGTCCGCATGTCGTTCTTCCGTTTCAAGCCACGCGATCGGATTTCGCTATCTGCTGCGTTGCAGCCGGCTGTTTGAGCAAGTCGTAAGCATAATGTTTGCGCAATCATGCGATTGTTTGATATCCGACACGATCTTGTGCCAACAAATTTGACTTGTTCACAAAAATTGTGCGTTTTTTCCAAGCGATGTGACCGTGTTGGACAAGTTATGAAGTTCGGTGACCATTGAACTTGACAACAGGCGCCAGCATCTTCGGTACCAAATCAGCGGCATCTCCTTCAAAATACCAATCCTGCTCCTGCAACCCAAGTAAACTTGGATCCTCCTTCTCAATGTCGACAACAGCCACGCGCGCCCCTTTGCGACGAGCAGCTTCGATATATGCAGTCGCAGGATATACTAATGCGCTTGTACCAATGACCAACATGGTGTCGATGGTACTGCTGGAATCATCTGGTGCGATCCAATCGTGAACATACTTCATGATGGCTTGCGAAATCGATTCCGTGAACCATACGATGCCCGGGCGAAGGAGGCCATCGCATCTATGCGCCGGACAGCGCGGAACATCTTTTCGTTTCAGCGGAACGGCGAGGTCATGTTGCAATATCACGAGAAGGCACTTCTCAGCGTCCTCTCCAATCCAACGCAAGTCGCATTTTGAGCATTTAACTTCGAATGTCGAGCCATGGAGATGGCAAAGCTGGTCTAGAGGATGCCCAGCGCGCTCACTGAGATCGTCCACGTTCATAGTTAAAGCTAAGAAGTCCGCATTCAATTTTGCGTAAGCTGCAAGAGCATGATGGGCGGCATTGGGTTTGGCGTCGGTGATCGACTTCCGTCTTTCAAGCTCAAATGTCCACACAAGCGCAGGGTCTTGTTCGAACCCAGCTGGAGTGGCAAGCTGCGTTACATCGTGCGTACGCCCTACTCCACCTTTGCCTCGATATGTGGCGATGCCAGATGGTGCTGAGAGGCCTGCTCCGAGAAGGGCCATTGTGCAATGGGATGTGATCAAGTGGTCGTGGAAAGTTTCGAGAGAGCGAGAGGCGCGTGGTCGAAGGAACTCGGTCGCCGAAACCACTGCGGAGTAGTCTGGAGTTGTTTTTGATGACATGGTGTTGTTATGGTTGTAGCGAAGGTACGTGATCGGTGTTCCACTAGGAACCTCGTGTTGCTGCCTGAGATCAACGAAGAGCAAGTTTAGCCGAAACGCCCGGAAGACGATCTGGCAAATGCTACGATGGCGTCGTGTAATGCCAAAGTATGCAACAAGGGGTTGAAGCCCCGCCACGTCTATAGCAGCTTGGTTCCAATGCTCTGTATACAATTTCGAAAATACATAGACACATACTGTCAAAATGATGGCATACTGTGCGCAGCGCAAGTGCTCTATTTCAAGTGGCGTTTGTGGTTCGCGGTGTCTTTTCCCGAATCTTTCTACATTACTGCCACCCACCAAAGCGATCTGGGAAGTTCCGAACATAATTTGCAGCCTGGGTACCTTTCATGTCGTCTTCGACTTCGTGGAATTCAAGACGACCGCCCAGTAGCCGTCCATTCTTGTCAAACCGGCCACCCTCAGCTTCGAGAATCGCACGGCGATCGTCACCATCCAAGTCCGGTGTATGAGTGCCATAGTCGCTAAACCCCCAATTCTGATCAAGGACTCGATAGCTGGGAATCTCATCAAACGAGAAGATGACTGCTCCTTTCCTTAAGGCGCTAGCAATGTGTATGTTGGAAGTCATGCCCCGCGTCGAGTGTAGCCATTCGCGAATTGCGTTATAGGTAGTATATCGCCCGTACGGAATGAAGGTAGTCATCAAAAGGATCAGCTTGGCCTGGTCTGACAAATTTTCTTGAGCCGCGATTTGGTGATGTAGGTTTTGCATCTCTAACGGCAAATTGTTGACTGGGATAGTCTGCGCTAGTGCGAAATGTCCTTCTATCGCAGCTTTCGCCTCCAACCGTAGAACATCGTCGCTGTTGTCCGGTGTCTCTTCGAGATATGCCTTGGTGTATGGATAGTGGTCTATCAATTGCGAATTCTTGCCAATGCGTGTCAGAAGAATGTGTTGGTCGGCTGTGAGACCATTTGCCAACGATGAGACCTCGAAAGGATCATTCGTTCGATCGCCTCTCGATAGTCGAATGTGTTCTCGAATGATTTGGCTGGTTTCCGCCCTCGATTCTCGGGTGACTACTGCTGGTTGTGTTCGACGTCCGTGCAGACGGTCGGAAGCTGCAGGTATGTATAACCCAGTGGGCATTTGTGGTGTTGTCGTGGCCGGTCTTGTTCCAGCAGCAGCGCGAGAGATCAAATGAGGCGAAGGGTCTGCAGATTCCTCGAGGTCTCGGTCCCACCCATACCGCCGTATCGCAGCTTGCCGATGTGCTTCGGCTTCTGACAACCCAGAATGCCTACATTCTTTCGCTAGCTCACTCTTTCGACCATCCAGCCACTCCCTCTTACGGCGGTGATACGCCAAGGTCTCATGTGCTTTCTTCCAGCGATGGTCTGAACGGTTGATCCCTTGGGCGACGTACCCATTGAGCTCATTGGCCAATTTTGTTATTCTGTCCTGATGGAAAACAATTCGCTCCTCAACACGCTTTAGGCGTTTACGAAGTTCGGCAAAGTTCGGCATTGCTTTGTTCTCCATTTTGGATTCGATTCGCTGAGATCTTCGAGGTTTGTATAGAGTCGACGCGTCGTTCGACGCGACACGATATGACCATGCGCTTGGCAGCGTGAGCCGCTAGCGTCGGAGATGCCAACGTCCCGGTCTACCCTACCCCTGTCTCTTCCCCTCAACGCGTCCATCAGCCTGCGAAACATCGAATCTTTGTGAAGATCATTGACGACGGTCGATCGCTATGTTAGTCGAATGCTATGCAGGTTGCGCTAGAGCCTTCCAAGGTTGTCAGCCAGGCTGTGACTAAGCCTACCTTCCAAGGTCGACCCCGCAGTCAGCTCGAACTCACAGCTGAAGTCACTCTTTATCGTCTATAACACAGATCCGTCTTCTTCCCCAGCCCTTCCTAGATAATCATTATTACCTGCTTGTTCAATAGTGTTCTGATAATTTTCTGCCGATCATCATCATGCTCGATCACGTCGGCATTTCGGTTCCGGCAGAACGACTCGAAGAAGTAACGAACTGGTACTTGGCCGCCCTTGCACCGCTTGGGTACACCAAATTGAAAGAGTTTCCTGGCTTCGCTGTTGGATTGGGACCCGAGAAGTACTCGGTCCCATTTTGGATAGGGACGAAAGCCGACGCGCAGGTAGCGGCCACGCATATAGCGTTTCGCTGCGACAACCGCCTAACCGTGGATCGGTTTCACGAAGAGGGACTGAAAGCTGGAGGCAAGTGCAACGGCCAGCCGGGCTTGAGGCATCAATATCACGCCAAATACTACGCCGCCTTCGTCTTCGATCCGGTTGGGTACGTAGTTGTGATAGCTAAATCTGCTCGGTTCTAGTGCTAATTGCATGCAGAAACAATATCGAAGTTGTGGATCATGGTGCAGCGCATTGAGGCGCATAGTTTCGTGTCATTTTTCCCGTAATGCAGAGTCATACGTCTATCAAAGCAGTGCTCTAAGTTATACATACATGATGGCCACATGCGTGATAACAGCTCGAATGCATCAGTATACAAGATTGGAAAAATGTGTTCGTAAGTAGCAATATTAACGATATCAGGCTTTCCTACAACAATTTCGTAAAGATATGGACGGGCAATGAGTTAACTCAGTAGCCGAAGCCCTCTCACAATACGTCATGCAATAAGGCTGAAAGTCACCCCTGCTCCCGAACACGTTACTCGCTGTAGAAGAATCAGTTTTCTAAACCGAATCTCTTCGCCGACCCTTTGAGGTTGCACAATTAAGAATGAAGAGTGGCTGGCGCAGAGGGCGCCTGGGATATAGAGCGTTGAGGATGGCAAGACCTGTTTGACGGTTTTCTTTGCTTGCGTGGCTAAGATTGTGAAAAGGTAAACATGACACATGACTGAGGCATTGTGGGAGACGTCAATAATGATTTTGAATGCTACAGGATGTTGCATTTTGACGTAATTACAAACCCCCAGCCAAGTCGTGAAGGCGTGCGCCCAAGTTCGCGTGCCCAAGCCTATGCTACCGTGCCCATGTCAAGCATTTTTCCGTCAATCATGATAACCCTCAAAATCCTGATGCGTGGCTCTTTGATAAACCTACTATCGTTCCCATTGCACCCTTCATTCTTCCTGCCTCAATCTCTCAACCCTCTCCTCCGCACTCAAGTTGTTCCCTCCTTTTCTGTTCATCCAGATTCCCAGCCCGTAAACTCCCATCAATACCCACGAAAATGCCAACAGCGGGTACAGCATCTCGCGACTCATGCGCTGTTTCAAGAATTAGCACCACATTCATCGAAAACCCGCTTTACACCGAAAACCGTACCGTATCCTGGCAATCTTTCCAAGCCTCATCTTGATCGCGCCACAGCAAAAAGGGCACGATATGGCAAACTGCAAGTTCGCGAGTGCACGTAAAACGCCCCCCCTGATATCCCCCAAGCGCGAGATGGCAGGTCGACCTCTGAACGCTCGTGTGTATGACATTGACAGCGATAGTCGACACGAGCGTGGCAATAGAAGCTGAGAATGTGAAGAAAGCGGCAGTAAAGAATACTACCTTTGACCCCAGTGATGTCTGCACACGTTGTCAGCAACGAGAAAGTCCCTGTTGTGAAGCGAGACGCATACCTGCTTTGTCGGGTCGCTCTTCGCACTCAGGCCAGTGTGAATCAGACCCAGGATCCCAGCGACAATACTTGTTCCAGCGGCAACGAAGAGGTAGTTCTCGGTGCGCCAGTCATAATCTAACGGAACGCGGTAGCCCCTGGGTGGGTAGCGGAGTTGCGGCCCGTACCACGGATAGGTGTCTGCTGGGAAGTGAACTGCGATGGATTTGAAAGCACGACCAGTTTTGTAAAACGTTGCTATGGAAAGGGCGACAAGGACTAAGGAGGAAATAGCACTTGTAACGCGGAAGAGTTGCGAAGAAGTGATGACGAATTCGGGCATTGTGGATATTCTCGAATGATGTCAGTTGCGTGTAAATATCAATTGAAGCTCGTCACTATCCTTCTCCTTATATGCTGCGTATGCGCTGGACCGGAGTGGTGGTTTCCTAGACGATGCTGCATGCCAAGGAGGATTTTTAGCTGCGCCCCATCCTTCGCTCGGAAAGTCGGTCTCGACGAATCGACGAACATCGGCGGCCAATCAAATCAAGAGCTTCCATGCTATGAGTTAGATCAGGTGTTGCGCTGTAAGGTGGCTGAGCCAATGAGAGTGATCCCGAGTGCGGATGTACGCTTTTTCGGGTTGGTTTTCGCTTGCATAGACCGGTTTTCGATGTCGAGTTTTTGTTTAGCGTCTCGAATGAATTTACACGAGGATTGGAAATGAGCAATCGATGCAGACTACATTGTGAGTTCAAAGGTTGTGGGCTGGATAGGCAATAGGTTCGTTGCACATTCACGAATGTTGGAGAAAGCGACAAGCTTAGCGTCAAATTTATGCCATTCGCTACATTCCTTCATCCGTGTGCTCGATCTGGCTTTGCTTCTCACCAGTCATCACGATTATCATCATCGTATCTCTGTTCATCCCGTCCATCATCGTACGCTTGGTCCATCCTTCCGCCAAAGCCTGCGACGTCATCAACAGCATTGTCCCACTTGTTGTCGATGTCTTGTGGGATGTCTTCAACCTCCTGCACCTTTTCGCCTGTCCATCTCGCCGCGTTCTCTGGAAAATTCTCCACATCGTTTACTCCATTATCCCAGCGTTGCTCAACACGGTCATCGAAGTTTTCTACGCGACCAACTTGCTCGCCTGTCCAGCCAGCGGCATTTTCCGGAAGATTAGAAATGTCGTTACCCCATTGGTCAACGCGAGCTTCAGCGCGATATTTATCTTCTTCAAAGTCATCCTCTATTCTGTCGTTAGCATTGATTTTATCTTGTACGTAGATTGAAACATACTGATCTCATGACCTTCGTGCATAAGCAGGGCGCCTCCGGCAACACCCGCGACACCGGCAGCCGCGTACTTCCATCCATTCCCTCCCTGCTTTTTCTCCTGCTCTTGCTGCTGGTATGAGCTGTTGGTCGGGTTGTACGAGCCCTGATTGTATGCGCCTTGGTTGCTGTATCCGCCCTGGTTATTCCCGTAGCCTCCTTGTGGGCCACCGTAGCTGCCTTGCTGCTGCGCGTAACCCGGGCCCGGGTATGTGAAAGTGCGTTCGCTAGTTTGCTGATTCACAAAGAGCCATCGATTGTCCCGTCCGTCCCATTCGGCATACCACGGTGGAGACACCGGTGGGGGACCGTGTGATCCACTCGAAGAGGATGGGCGATTCTGTTGCTGTCCGGAATTGCCGGAGTGTGTGAAATTGGAGACCAGCTCGCCAAGAAGTCCCATGTTGATGATTCTAGAGATAGATAATACAAGAGATAAGCCGGGTCGTACTTGTCCGGAGGATGTGAGATGGGTCTTGTTCCGCAGGGCAGCGTGTCCCATTTATCTGGCGGTGTCGTTGGTCATTGCGTCGCATCAGACGCATCAGCTAACTCTTCCAAATCGCCCATCGCGACAGCTTAGCAATTACGGGGTCCGGCCGATCTTCGTGCGCCGCATTCAGCTCGGCCGCGTTTGTGGTTGAGGCGGTGTCATTGGGCTGCGGGGTTCTGGCCTGTGGACCGGAGACAGCTCCGTGCAAAGACAGCCTATATGGGATCCAATGAACTGTCGTCTGGAGATCCAACATGCACAACTCTGAGGCATTTTCGACAGCGCATGAAGATCTTCGGCCCGGGACGCGACATGGGTAGGCTGGTGGCAGTGGGGCTGAGCAAGCCTTTCTAAGCTTTGCTTGGCTCGCGTATGGCGTGTCCGAAACCCTGAACCCCTTTCTTCCTCCTCCTGGCACAACTCACGATACATCTGAGGCGCAGTCTGAGGCGCAGCATCGTTATGCTTTTTCTTTCAGGGTGTGGCGGTGGATATGGATAAGTGATGCGGGTGACGTGTGTCTCGTCGTGACGTCATAGCGCTGCTCTATCCTTCTCGTCCTTTTTGACTCCTGTCCATCCAGTTTCCGGTTCTGGTCACGATTATGTTCTCAGCAGCTTTTTATGGCTATGTCAAGCTTGCAACAATCACATATGTTACATCAGGACCATGCGTCGCGTTCACGCCACCTCACTTCACTTCACTGCAAGAGCTTCTTGATCACTCCCACAATGAACAATACAAATAACAATCAATGATCGAGGTCGTATGGAACAGAGATATGGTCACTTCCACGCGTGACGCAGAACGTCTGATTGCTATGTGTCGGTAGCAGATATATAACCTTTGGAGTACCTGCATTCGCATCGTGCGCTCTCTACATTGCCTTCAACCTCAGCCTACCCTCCGTAAATAGCCGTATATAGAAACGGACTTTATTGAGTAGGTCACCGGTCCTATTGCTCAAAAGATGGAAACATCGTCATCTTCTCGTCAAGAAGTCCGAGGTGAATGCGGGTCGACCATGTCATGTGACCCACGCGCCTGCTGGTTGTGACTGCCTGGGTACAACCTCGCGCAAAATCTTTAGGACAACCTGCGAGACAAGGAAACCTACCACTTACCACTCGATTTTGATAACCTGTGTAACCACACAAGCTTTGACAAATACTGTCGTCGCTTCGGGTCGCCAGCATGAAAGAATTACCACGTGGGATTGACTTGCCGCCGCGCATTCTAATCTTCCCTGCGCGAATCGATGGCGAAAGAGCCGAAAGCAACTCGGAGGCCCTCACGATTACTACACCGGTCGTCAAGTACAACGTAGGTTACTGCAACTCCACGGGCATTCAGTGTTCTCTTTGCACCCACGTCTGGGACACGGTTCCTGAACAGCATTTCCTGGAAGATTGCTCATTCAGGCCAGGAGCTCGAAGATCTAGTATACTCTCACTTCGAGCGTGATAGATCCGCTTCCCTTCTTCACTTCCACACGGAACGCCTCGAACAATGCGCGAGTAAGCTCCGGCCTCTGAGCTTTGACCAAGGCCGCTACTTTCACGAAGCTGTGCTCATAGACGGTGCACTCCGGCTGGTGCCCCACTTCGTTACTATAAAGGAAGATGTCCGTAAGCGCATGTTAATTAGAGATACGGACGACAGCGCTTCAACCTCAAAACCGCAGAGGCGCAGGATTGAGGTCGTCAAACCATCGGAAACGACTTCTGCGGACAACGATCTCGAGAACAAAACGGTGGCGCCATTCCAGGAGCTCGACAAGCCAGAGGCAAACGAAGGTCAAACAAAATCACGAAGCTCGGGGCACCTAGGATTCGACCATGGCACCTTTCGCCGCCAGGCCACCTCAAGACTTCCTTCTGACGCCACATGCTCCACTTTCGTGAACGATTTCGAGGCCGAAAAGCAACGATACATTTCAACACGCGGCTTAGGAGCTTACTCTACACTCAGCAAATCACAGAAAGGACTCGTGACTCTAGGTGCGCACGTGGTTTTGATCAAAGGCAAGTACGGCATGGACGCCTTGATGCCGTGTGATCTCTGCGTAAGAGATGGCTTGGTCTGTCGAGTGTACCACTCAGACTGCTTTGATTGGGACATCGCTGGGAAAGATGCGTACTTCATGCTGGGCTGGCGTTGTGGGCAGTGTCGAGCAAAGCGCTCTTTGGGTCGTGAAGGTGGATGTAACGCGCAACATGGGCATTGAGCAAGAATGCTATTAGCGTGACATCTATACGCGACGCTGAGGATGGACGGGATGACTGTATGAGCACGGCGGAAAGACTGTGCGGCATAGACTTTGCCGGTTCGGCACACAGCCTGTGTGGCTTCAAGTCGATTGGTGTGGTTAGCCTTGTTTACCATGCCTTAGCCTGTAATAATTCGACTTTCGCAACGTGATCAGAGCAATTTCGACCAACCCTTATTGTCTCCAGATTGTCTATCATCCAGCTTATGTTAACCAGGGCTAGGAACTGTCAAGTGCATTGCTCTAGCTCTCTAGTGCATAAAATGACTTACAAAACCAACGTCAATCGCTTTGGCGAGTATCTAGACAACAACTAAC
>BCLK01000237.1:0-26245 GCA_001748405.1 Paraphoma sp. B47-9
CCCCTCCCGACCCACACCCACTCATCCAATCTCCCTCAATAACTCCTCCAACTCATCCACCCTCCTGTTCACCCTTTCAACCCACTTGTCACCTCCCTCTGCCTCCCCCTCTACTAACCTCTCTTCACCCGCCAAAACCCTCCGTCCCCACTTCTCCGCCTCGCCATACTCCCTGCCCGCCCTCTCCAACCTCCCCTGCCAATCCCGCACAAGCTCATAACTCGGGCCGTGGAAAACGTCCACGTACCGGTTCTGCTGGAGTTGGCGGTGCATACGTGTGCGCGCTTGGTCGGCGCGCAGGTGGAGTGCGAGGTAGCGGCGCATGAGTGTTAGGAGGGCGGTTTGGTGTTGTGTGAGGGGGTGTGAGGTCGGTGAGTCGGGTGGTGTGAGAAGATCATTGGAATTTGTGTGGGGTGTGGATGTAGATGGATTGTGTTTGAGAAGGATGGTAAGTGGAGGGGTTGCTGGTGTGGTAGACGTTGTGCCGTAGTTGTGGTATGTCATTATGGTGAGATCGTATTTTGTGCAATTGTGTGCACGGGGCTAGCGTTCGTTGCGAAGATGTTTATATATGGATTTCAAGGTGGGGTCAATGGAGATGGTGAGATCGCGAGATGTTGCAGATCCGGGGTTGGCCGTATGATCGGGTATATGGTCACGCCACTCATCACTCCACATTTAGAAAACCGCAACTTGTCTCGTGCGCACTCTGCGCATTCCAGTCACGACACGGAATTTGATCTTAACGATTTCCTAGCTTGTGAGCATGCTAACTAACGTACTTACCCGTCTCTCGGTGTCATGATTCCCATCAACCGCTTCATCTCCGCCATCTTCCGCCAGATCACCCTGATCAGCTCATCTGTGTCAATTTTGTCTTCCTCCCAATCATCATACATCCTTTGTACATCGATAATTCCGTCCACAGCTTCCATCAAAGCATACCTATCATCTTCTTCCATCGATTCGGACGGGGCTTCAAAATCCTCATCGTACATAGGACTCTCCCTGTTAAGTTTTACTAAAAGTTCTCTCGCGTCTTCAGCAAGGTACAGGAATGATTGATAGAGATCGCGTATCTCTTCTGTGAAATAATGCCAGTCTGGTGGGGGTGCGTTTGGATTTGACATCGTGGTGTGTGGTATGTGCTAGTTGAGATAAGAAATGGTGGAAAGAGGGAATCTTGGAAGGATGGCCCTTATGATATAGATAAAGACGTGCGAGCGTGTCCGAAAATACATGCAGATGCGTCAGAAGACGTGTCGACAGCAACAGCACAGCGGTGTTCGAACAACGTTAAGGTCTGAATGCAATAGCGCTTTTAATCGCTCTGAGGAGCTTGAAGGGTCAACGTGGCGACGGAAAAGTCGAGAAGAATCTAGGTAGATGAGGATGCGTAGAACATAGCTCTGCAAGTATCCAATGCTTGATGAAGTCACTATGGCGACATGACTGTTCGGGCCACCCATCACATAACGTCAGCACAGCTCTCTAGCTTTGACATACCCGCATCTTCCCGTAGCTGAAGAGTCCCAGTCTATCCTAATCGTTCACCTCTGACTCCGCTCTTCTGCATCTCACCCCATCATCCATCACTCCAAGTACACCTTCGCCCTCATAAGACTTCCCCTCAACCCATACCCCTTCATCTCCCCATCCAGCGCCTCCAAAACGCCCCTCAACTTCGCCAACCGCCGCTCCGCACGCGCATACTCGCCTCTCATTTGCGCAGCCCTCGCCTGCTCGTACAGCTCATCGCACTGTCGTCGCAGGCGAGATAGGTCATCCGCCCAGGTGCCTAGGTTGAAGAGATCTCGCTCGACGGACGTGACGTAGGGAGTGGATGCTGCATCGGTGACACGTCTGGTATGAGCCGACTCATGGGCGGGAGAAAGGGATGCGCGCTGGGGAGGATGTGGGGTGGCGGTTGCGCTGGACCAGTGGTGGAAGGAAGAGTGGCGTACGTACGGCATGTTCGGTGGAGGGTCTCGATTTGTATTGATGTATTGTCACCTGTTGATGAGTGGGAAGGCAGGATGCTTGGGCATTAGGCTTATATGAGCAAAAGGTGATGTGTTGGGCGGAGCAAGCGTGTTTGCGGAAGAATCAAGCAACGACGAGACAGGCAGTTTGGTGCTGCCAAGAGGTATCGTAGTGGCGGATTTAGTGGTCGACATACGATTCTAATTGAAGGCAGTGAAGTACACACTGGTACAGCCAGACCAGATTGGCGCCTGACGATACTCAGAACGTCATTCGGCTATATGCTCCGATGAAAACCTCCGAAGACGGTGAAGTGGCGACAACTTGAGCCATGTAGCCTTGGAGATGCTTTATGTGATCCAAATTGTGACACAAGAGCTGCAGCGCCACCCTTGTTTGGTCGATTCTTTCACAACCACACATTGTGATTGCCGTTGTCCGGTGTGATGCTTGGAAATCACGGCTCCCACACTTCACACTCAACATGTCGTTCGCTACTAGCGGCTGTGACAGTATGTCGCATACCATGGAGTATCTCTGCGAAGCGACAAGACTTGTCAGTCTACGCAATACTTGCGATCTGTCCACATTCCTGAGCTCTTGCACACATCCCCGATCAACACCAAGCTCTTCATCAAACATGCCGACCGACCAACATGGCGTGACCCACGCTGGCGCTCTTGGACTCTCTGACGACGCAGATGAGAAGATGGCAGCGGATCAGCGCTTGGAACGGCACCAGCGTGAACGTCTTGGAACAATGATTCGACGGGAACAACGTCGCGAAAAACGTCAGCAACGAAAGGAAGCCAGCACCACCAAGCGCGAGGTTGAAGGGCGGTCGGTACTATTGCGGCCACGATCATGGCTTGAAAAGGCCTTGCATAGAGAACATCATTCGAGTGTCGAGTATTCTCCATTGATGCTTGGCGAGGAGGATGGAACCGGCGACGAGAAGAAGCCTGAAAAGGGACAGATACGAGTGACGACCGAGTACATGGTTGTTCGGAGACCTGCAACGCCAGAGCCCATTTACACTGCGGAAGATATCGACCCGATCGATTCGCCTTGGCTGAGGGAGTGCGGCATGGTGCGGGTGAAGTCGGAAGACTCTGGAAGCTGCCATATCGTGCCGAAGAACAGTATCCAGAAGAATGATTGAGATGGCTGCGATGGTCGGGTGTATGTGTTTTGAAGAGCTCGGTCCTCGATATGTGATGGGGCTATGTTTGGGAGTATAGGTGTAGCGTGTCTTATCGCCAAGCCAGAATTGCTCCGTTCAAAAACGTCTCCGTGATAGCATGCGTATGCCTTGTGTTGTCGTGCGGGGCTTTTGGCATGGCTACTGCGGGCTCATCGCACCCTTCCCACGCCCATGATCTTGTCTTCGACCTTTCTTAGCAGCACTTCCTTCTCCTTCACTGCCTGCGCCCGCTCAGTCTCCAGCTCTTCCAGCTCCCTCTCCAGCTGCTTCATGCGCTCAATCTGCTGTTCCTCACTGACATTCAATCCCGGCAGACTAGCAATCAGCGCCTCCATCTGCTGCTGCTTGAGCACCACGTCTCTCGCGAATTCCTTGATGTCTTCCTGGAATTGTTCTTGCAACACCTGCTCCGGCTGTGCGGGTTGGGTCGGCTGTGAAGGGTTGGTGGAGGTCTGTGTGTTCTCGTTGGTGGTCTTGGCTTGGACTTCGGCGAAGGTGTCGACGCGCTGCTGGCCGGGCGGCACGCTGGGCGGGGCATTGCGCTTGATGTACGACATCTGGCTTTGCATCATATTGAGAAGCTGTTATGTAAGCATTTGATGAGGCAGGAGGAGTGTCCAAATAGACGTACAAAGTCGATCTCATCTTGAATCTGAGTGAGGATGTCGCTCATGGTTGCGGTCAATGCCTGGTCGTCGCCAGATCACGTGGGGTTTAAGTGTCAGTTGTATCCACGATGTGTTCGTGTCGTGCAGCCGGTGATTTGGGAGGACGATGCTATGTGGGCAGGAAAGTGGTGTTGAAAGAGTCGTGATGTGGGGATGCGGGAGTTGTTGTAGGGCTGAGCTAGCTTAGCGCGTCCTGGCCAAAATGTTACGCGACCTCACCCTTCGTCCCTTCCTCACCGGCCATTCACTCACCGTCCCAAACAATCTCGCTTCAGGCATTACCAACATGCGGCGGGTAGCTCGACTCCATCCCTTGATCCCGTGATGCGACCATCTCTCCGCCCACCATGGCAGCTCCCAGTACACCTCCTCCGATGGCACCCCCGAGCTCCGCAAAGCATCCCGCGTCGCATCGCAACCACATCCGCCTCCAATACAGCACCAATTGACATCCCCGAGTTGATACTTTCGCCTGGGTCGCCGCACCACAACTCTCTTCCGACGTTCATCGAGTATGCGAAGCGAGCAAAGCTGGCCCCAACTAAAACCGTCTACGTTGGCACGCACTATGAGTACACCGTCGCCCTAGCCTTGATGCGCCTTGGTTTCTCGCTGCTTCGCATAGGCAAGAGATTTGACGCTGGGATCGATCTGATTGGGCACTGGGCACTAGCACCCTTGCGCGAGCCAATGCGCGTCATCATACAATGTAAAGCGCGCCAGGGCTCAGTGTTCCCCAGTACGATGCGCGAGCTGGAGGGCTCGTTTCATGGCATACCACCCAAATGGAGGAACAAGGACGTGCTCGGCTTACTTGTGACAAACAACAAAGCCACAAAAGGCACACTGGAAACATTGGGTCAAGGTCGCTATCCCATGGGCTTCGTGATGGTGACAAGGGAAGGCACAGTGCAGCAATTCCTGTGGAACCGCGCGGCATCCGATCGAGGACTCGAAGGCGTGGGTGTGACCGTTCGACATACACCACGTGCACTTTTACCCGACGCAGAACTGGACGAAGAAGATGGCGCGAATGTCAAGAAGAGCCAAGCCAAATTCCGCAACGCCGGAACCAAGAAAGACATCCAACTAACATGGCTCGGCACCCCAATCTCAACCGACCGCAACGACCTCGACCAAGAAACCCTAGCCTTACTGAACCTCGTCAAGCCCGACACCAGCACAACACCATCTCCCGTCCGTGCAACCAAGCGCGGCCCAGGTCGCAAACCAACTCTCCACAAAGCCCCTACCAAGCGCGGCGGCATGGTGACCGGAAAAGTCGGAAGACCAAGCACGGCAGTCAGGATGTTGTCGACTTTGCCTGTACTCGAAGAGCATGAGCCGGAGGAGGAGGAAGTTGTTGTGGAAGTCGAGAAGAGGAGACCTGGACGGCCAAAGGGGTCCAAGACCAAGCCGAAACGAGGCAGGCCAAAGGGGTCGAAGAATAAACCGAAGCGTGGTAGACCGAAGGGGTCAAAGAATCGGCCGAAAAGTGATGTGGATGGGGGATGAAGAGTGGTTCGACTAAGGGAGTCGCCATCGTACTTTTTATCGAGAGGAGTGCATTGCACCAGCATCATGGTTTCAGAGGCCCGACGGCAAGACCGCGAGGTCGTCCGTCACGGAGCCATGGGCGTAGCTCGGACACGTCCCAGTTCCTCGCTATGGGATGGAAGTAACCTCCCCAGCGCACGAAGCACTATGCGCTGTATCCTGTCCCATCGACGTGCAATGGCAACCTGCAGAATTTAATCAGCAGAGACAAAATTAGCATATCGGCGTCAAACAATCGAACAAATGCAATAAATAGACCTTCGATGATGGTATGAACTCGAACAGTGACGCTATATTCTAGCACCCCGTCATGACCTCCCGATGCAAACAAAAGAAAACATAATAATACACCTCCTAAATCGCCTTCCAAACACCCTCCCAACTTCAATGCGTCAACTGGTCGCACGCGACACATCCCGGCTGATGCTCATGTGCCTAGTAATCGAATCGATCGGGGAGTACCAGCGGCGCCACCAGACTCCACGTGTATATCCCATAGCACACCCATGCGCTGATAATCTTTGCCCATGATGCCCAATATGTGCGTCCGACTGGCACAAAGCTATCCTGAACGTCCTTTTCGTCGAAATTCGTCGTCAAGAGGGTAGCCACCCATGTTGTGCTGAGGAAGAAAATGATGTGGAAGAGGGTGTAGTTGTATTGCGTGGCGTTGCGTTCGTCGTCGCGCGGGTTCTTCTTCGGGGATTCATCGTCCTCGTCTTCGCTGTCGGAGTCGTCGAGCGCAGAGGCGGGGAGCGAGCCAGACTCAACGGCGGCGCGGAGGGCGGCTTGGCGCATGTCGCGTCGGGATTCGGGTTGCTGAGTCACGAGGCCGTGCTCGTAGTCTTCAGTGCCGACGGCCGTGTAGCCGTTGCCGTACGAGTTGCCTTGGGCGCCGAGGGCGAGGCCATATGTGGCGGCACGGGTGGTGGTGTAGGCGACGGTGACGAAGGTGACGATCGCGCCGATGATGATGGTGGCTTTGCGGGTGCCGCGCGCGCGGACGAGCGGATTGCATTGGTGGTCGTCAGGCTCCATGCCGACAGCGGAGAGCGTCAGGTAGGTACAGTAGATGGCTACGATGGCGGACTGGGCGAGGCCGGCGCGGGGATTAACGTTTTGGACCGCGGGGTGGATCGAGACTATCGACGAGACGAGAAGGAGGATCAAGTTGATCTACATGTGTTAGCTCAAATCCTGCGCATATGATCGCTCAACATACGGTGATGGCTGCCTGGTTCATTCCACATCCGCTCCTGGCGAAGTAGATGTACATGACAATGGTCATCACAAACGAGGCCAGATACATGCTCGCAGCACTACCAACCAGCAATCCAGTCCAGACACGCGACTCGGTTACTTCAATCTTCTCCTGGCAGTACTCGGCCCAGTTATGCGCCAGGTCGACAAGGAGAATCAATCCGATGAGCAGGAACAAGCACGCGCCGATCATGGCGAAGTAGTTGCCCCACACGATGAAGAACGAATTCGGGATGAAGAAGGTGAGGACGATCATGCCAATCCAGCCGAGTATCTTGGGCGCCCAAAAGCCGTTTTGAATGGGTGCGCGCCCGTCTTTGGAGGACCGGACACCGATGAGCATCAGCGCCATCAGAACGTGGAAAAATCCGAGCGCGAAGTTGATGCGCTGTACCGCGACATATCCGTAGCACTGCTCGCCGTGGCATTTGATGTCGACGTAGTCGAGCGTGAGATGCGACAGTTTCTTCATGGCCCAGTCTGTGAGCATGATCCACGACACGATCGAGTTGATGAGGAGGATGAGCGCATAAGCGATACGCGTGGCGATGCTGCTTCTGTCAGTGCGCACTCAACCATACTACCGCGGTACACACCTGTTCCCGCATTTTCCTCCGCAAGAGCCCAGTACTGCGCTGCAGGTAGCAGCTCCGCAGCAGGAGGCGGCAACACTCCATACCTGGCCGGGTCAGCAGCGCGCAGTCACGTGGATATGGATATACACACAGTGCCCATGGCGGGCATGGCCATGAACGGAAGCGACAGCAGGGCGCCCATGGTTGCGATGTGGTGGACGTTTGGTGATGTGGAGAGACGTTGGATGCGCGTGGTTGAAGCCGCATGACGTTCGCCTGCGCCTCGGCGGCTCCTTCCCGCCAAGCCCGTGACATCTTACGCCAATCTTATCTCCGCCATGTGGCCGCATCACCCGAATCCTAATCGCGACATTTGACATGTCACCCACCCCGTTGTGATCCATTGCCGTTGTCATGTTCCTTCGCTTCACCTTCACTCTATAGACCGTCCTTTATCGCTCCCCGCGCAGGCTTCAGCGGGCCCACTTCCCATCCGGAGCTCCCCTCCACCACGTCCCGACTTCTTCCTGCGACAGCCCTTGTGATAGGGACATCCCCACGTTTGTACATGATCTTGCCGTTGCCCTAGTATTTCCACTCCATAGACCACGATGGTCGCAAAGGAGGAAGCAGCGCCTCACAAGAAGACGCGCATTATCTCAGTCGTCGCTGCCACGACCATTTCGCTAGCGTGCGGAACCAATGTAGGACATACACCAACCAACTAGCGTACCGCAGATGCTCATCCACGATAGTACGCCTACTCAGCATGGGCACCGCAATTCGCCGATAAGCTCCAGCTCTCCGCGACACAGAGCAATGTCATCGTATGACCGCCGTCACTTCCATCGCGACTGCCATCTCACATTACTAGGGGACTGCCGCGAACCTGGGCATGTATGCCTCGGGTATACCCATGGGCATCATAACCGATAGGAAGAGTCCACGCCTGTCTGCCATAATTGGCATGTTCGCCTTGCTGGCTGGATACTATCCCATCAAGATTGGTAGGACTGAGCCGACAAGTTATGGCACAAATAAGGGCTGACCATCGGTAGCATATGACCGTGGTCCAGGAGGCATGAGCGTTGCTTTGATATCATTCTGTTCGTTTCTTAGCGGCGTCGGCAGCTGCGCTGCCTTCCAGTCTGCCTTGAAGACTGGTGAGTCGTTTTTGTTGGCGCTTCGTCCGACACGCTGACAGATCTAGCGACCCTGAATTGGCCAACCCATCGTGGCTCGGCTACTGCTTGTCCACTGGCCGCTTTTGGACTCAGTGCCTTCTTTTATACTCTCATAGCGGGTCTCGCCTTCCCTGGTGACACTTCTGGCTTGCTCATGCTACTGTCCCTTGCAACATCCCTCCTGGTAATGGTCTCAATACCCTTCTTGATCGTTGTGGACCATCAGACTGGCACCAGCTATGCAGTGCTTCCAACCACGGAGCGCGGACGGCGAGACTCGAATTTACTTCACCGCACAAGATCGAACGGCAGTGGCGGCAAAGCCAAATACACTGCGTCAGCAGTACCGCAGATCGAAATCAGTACGTACTTTTTCCTTGTTTACGGCGTCTTCATCTCCCCCTACCAGCTGCCAACTATGCCTAGCAGACGAAGAAGACCCAAGCGGTCCCTCCACCGAGACATCATCCCTTCTCTCAGCTCCTGGCGACCTCGTCGACGATGACGATGCAGCAAGCAAGAAGTCATCTCACTCACACTGTATAGATGTCACAGGACTAGCGTTGCTGTACAAGCCAGACTTTTGGCAGCTTTGGGTT
Organism: Paraphoma sp. B47-9; assembly: GCA_001748405.1. Classification (NCBI taxonomy): domain Eukaryota; kingdom Fungi; phylum Ascomycota; class Dothideomycetes; order Pleosporales; family Phaeosphaeriaceae; genus Paraphoma; species Paraphoma sp. B47-9. The sequence continues at coordinate 9,031 of BCLK01000237.1, forward strand.
CTCATGGGCCTGCTTACAGGCGTCGGACTGATGACTATCAAGTGAGTATTTAAAGATGTACGCCCTCTGCTATTGGCTAACGTTACCAGTAATATTGGCCATGACGTTCAAGCTCTCTGGAGCCACTGGGACAAGTCCGTCAGCAACGACTTTGTCGCACATCGCCAGCTTTGGCACGTATCGATCCTTTCTATCTGCTCATTCCTCGGCCGTCTATCCTCCGGAGTGGGATCAGACCTCATTGTCAAGCGCCTCCACCACTCTCGCTTTTGGTGCACCGCCATCTCCGCCACCATCTTCTCATTCGCGCAGATCTGCGCCATCCGAATAGAGAACCCCAACTACCTCTGGGCCGTCTCTGGACTGACAGGCCTGGCATATGGCGTACTCTTCGGCGTCTTTCCCGCCCTCGTCGTCGATGCCTTTGGACCCGACGGCTTTGCTGTAAACTGGGGTTTCATGACTCTCGCGCCAGTGGTCAGCGGCAACATATACAACCTCTTCTACGGCGCGGCATACGACTCCAATTCGATTATCGAGCCTGACGGCCAGCGCGGCTGCGAGCTTGGACTCAAATGCTACCGGACAGCGTACTACGTCACCCTCGTTTCCAGTATCTTAGGCATCATTGCGTGTTTCTGGGGCATACATGGCGAACACGCGCGGAAAAGACGCGAGCTGGAAGAGCACGATGCGCATCGAGATGCATAATCTTGAACGCTGCCCAATTACACTTTGTAGACTTTTAGATTTCCACATATAGATTATGGTTTGGTGTTGTAGTATTGTGGTAAGACACATCGATTCCCGACCACGTTACTCTCGTTCCCACTTCGTGTTGCGCATGCTACGTGATTTGGTCTTATCGAATTACACGTCTGATCACGTGGCCCCTCACAGCTTTCGACGCCAGCTTTGAAATCCTAAAAGCAAACTATGCCAGGAATTTTAATAGTATAAGTTTATGGTACGTGAAAATGCGATGGGATGAGTAGTTCTCATCGAAACAGACCGCACAGAGAGCGGGTGGTGGATGTTATACGATCAGTAAGCGCTCATGAAGCGTGACCTTCTTCACTACATCCCATCAGAAGATGAACTTTTAGAAGAAGTCTCTAGGAAGAAATCCAAGAATTGGGACATTCAGACAGCATTTCTTGTTAGTGATTGAGTTTTCCTGAGGAGCAGATATAGCAGCATGGATGAAGGTTGTGGAGAGGAAATATCGAGTGTGTTGTAGCTGATTAATGTTAAGATGGGGGATATTCAGGATCAGCCGCGTGAGATTTCTTGCTTAGCATTTAATGTGGTCTTTGTGGGATTGATCAATAGTAGTTGAGAACGAGTTAATTGCTGGCTGGATGGTGCTAAAGTGCTCATGAAATATTCAGTCAAATTTGCTCCCGAATTCCGATCGCTTTGTTTCATTGCCTATGTTCAATTCATATTGACCTCCACGGCACCTGCATCACTTAGGGTATGTACTCCCCTTTCGCGCTTTCTCATTTTAGCAACGTCTCGCTTTCTCATCATACCAAACTCTTGCTTGCTCACCATAGCGAAATCTCGCTTTATTGCTATAAGAGCTTATTATTGTCCGCCCCTATTCACGCCATTCTTCCTGAAACCGTTCAAGAGAAACGGGATAAGGCGTTCAAGATCTTTTTTTCAGGGCGCTGTTTGACTAAAGGGAGTTCAAGGAAGCGGGATATGGCGTTCAAGACCCTTTCATAGCGATGAAAAGGCCGTTGCTGTTAAGGAGTATAAATATACGAATTTATATCGATGTGATCTTACCTTTATGCGTAAACTCGAGGGCTTGGCCCACAATCAATTTGACATGCGGATTTTACTCGATTTCGCTTTGTTCGACGGGGCGATCTAGATCGTCACCGAGCTATTGCGGAGAAAGGAGAATTTGGGGTTCTCCCGCGATCACGGTCCGGTATTAAGCCCTTCCGAAGCTCGAGGTCAGTCCATTTCGTAGGTAATGTCGATATGGTGGTGGTCATCGAGATTACTCTGACAAGGCTTGACTTGATTGGCCGACACGGCTTTGCGGCACAGCCCCAGCCCTTGATGAGCTTGAGGCTCGTCTGCTTCCTCAATTTGCTGGGCCTTGACAGCTCCTGAGATTGGGTCGCATTGTGGCCATCGGTCGGATGATAGGCGCAAGTCGCAGTCTAAGGTCCTGACGCATCTATCTAGTCTTGTAATCCCGAGCTTTCAACTCCGAAATCGGCAGAAGCGCACAATCTCTGGCCGTATATTGAGTCATACTTGGTTCTATTGCGTGGTCGCGGACAATAGGAGTGGGTTCATTGTCTGATTTGGGGGTTTTCTTTCCTCTGATCTGTTGGGTAGGGAAAGTTCACTGGTGACGAGGTAGGACCACAACACCACGAACTCGAAATTTACCGATATTGCAGTTGACTCCTCCCGAATGAGCACCTAGATTCGAATATCTCGGAGTAACCAGCTTGATCGAACAGTCGGTAGCGTTTTTGGCGTTGACCATCTTTCCAGCTCCGTGGATGGTCCATCGGCGGTGTTGGGCCCCATAAGAAAACTCGAGAGTGGGCTTGTGGGAGGTCTAGCGTTCAACCTCCATGACTGACGCGCGACACTCCGGACCTCGAGATGGAACCAATATTTTCGCATGAAGAATAGCATGAGGAGGTTCAACCCTGTGGCGTACCACGGTGGTATGTCGTGGCAGAAAACTTGGACGGGACCATGGATACCCGACAACGTCTTCGAAGCTAAATAGTATTGAGCAATCTCTGGCCTAGAGATGGCGCTCGCTCTTCTCGTATCGAATTGGAAGTTGGATGGCACTGACAGGCTCGATAGGCGAAGTAAAGAGCAAGGGTCTCGCCCCTGAGCTGAACTCATGATAGACGACGCCGAACTTTTCGAATACCATTTACCGGAAGCCCTGAGGACCCTAGACGCGCGAAATGGTCAGCACATATCATAACGAGGAGCGCACAGTAGCGCAGAAACAAGGAAAGATGCTGCTTCGCTCCGACTTGTTGGCCGGGACCAGTCTGTATACCACTCACGGCGGGAACCAGACCAACGTCGCGAGGGACAAGCCGTTGAGCTTTAGAGTTTATCTCTGGTGGTTTCGGGTCGAGATTGATACTGTGGACTATGGCTACTTGATTAGCTCGGCTGCCCACAGGCTGGAAAAGGTCATAGACCTCAAGTCTGGCGTCGCACTTTGCAAGTGGAAGACGGCTTATTTGGTGTAGCGCTTGGATCGAAGTTTGTACCTCATCCAATCATCTTGTATCGGAAGAGATAGGCGCTACACGTCCCCTACATAGCTTTGGTAAGCTCTCTGCCCGCTCAGAAAGATCTTGACTGACTTGGAATACAGATTCGCATCAAGCACAAACTGCTTCAACCACATCATGCGAAATGCTACCATTTCTGTGTAGACTGGAGTTCTAATCATGCGTTTTGCTGAATTGCGCTTTCTCATTGGTGTTTCCATTTAGATTCGAAAGTCGCATTTCTGGCATATTGGCCCATCGAGAAATCAGTAGGACCAACTTACTAACGTGTAATATCAGCCAGGACAAGACAAACACAGGCTCAAGATACGCGTGAGGTTCGAACATAAGCTCAACTTCCCAAGTCTCCCTTTTCATTAAGATCTCAGAACTCTTCCCCAATGTCTTATCTCAAGATGCATCGCATATGATAGAAATCGTGATTGCGTAGCATCGGCCAGTCTACTAGGATAAGAGGAGAACACTGAAGTCGTGGCTTCAACATACCACGAAAGGCTGAGCGTTCTGATCATCAAGGTTTGGACACATCTGTGTCTCAAAGATCTTGTCGAGCAATTTTGGAAGAACTTTCCTAAATGGGGGAAGTATATCAGGATCTCCGGAAATATATGGCCACAACTGGACGATGTCGAAGCTCGGTCATACTCGTCTCGGCATTCTTTTGAGTTCGAATAGATGCTTTGTTCGACAACCGCCCATTTGATCGAGTCTCTTTGAACTAGGAGGACCTCTAGTCTATGAGGTCAGAGAAGACAAGGATTCGTTCTTTGCAGCCAGTGGGAAGCCTCATATAGAGTAAGAATGTGCTGGACGAAAGTCGGAGAGGATCCTACAACTAAGACTAGGGGCATTTTGGGGACGTACAACTCTGTGTTCTTCACATGAGTCGACTTTTCCATCACCCAGTCGACGCACCAGCTATGTCGGCTTCGTCGCATAAGGCAATGTAGTGCGTGATTGGGGACGACGCTTGGTGACGTGTACCGTAATCCTTCAAGAGTTGTAGCTCGTTGGGTGTTCTGAAAGGTATATGCCGACTTTGACCAGACCGAAATTCCGTTGATGCCGGCTTGAAGCCCCTGCCCTCGCACTGCACTCGGCTGGTGAGCTACAGGTTGCGCGATGGGAGACGTTCGAGCGTTGAAGATCATGTTTCTTCGGCAGTCAGGTCAATTAGTTGGCTTGAAAGAAGCGAAATCAAGCATATAGGGAAACTTTGCCTTACAGTAAGGAGGTGTCTTTAAGAAACTTGGTAAACATACACTCCAGTTGTTACTGAGCCATACTGTACGCGAATGGTCAGCGCTGGAGTTGTTTTTTATTCTAATTCATCGGGTGTTTTACCTCATCTGCAAGGTGGAGATCCCTTGTACCACAATAGTGGCTATACAATCCATGACAATATGACTACTGGCCTTGTAGCTTTAGTTATCATGCACCGCTGTCGGAAGCGCAAGACCGCAAAGATGTAGAGCAGGATCTTGAATGATGCTAGAAAGCATATGGGAGGTGTCCATCTGCAAGTAGATTCAAAAAGCCTTCGAGATGTTGCCGCTCATTCCATGGATAAACATATACACAGAGTATGTGTCACTCTCCGGTCCATATCGTCGATGAGTTTGTTGCAACACTGCGATATAGCCGAGCTGTTGCTATGGGTGGTGTTTGACGGCGGCGGTGCGGGAGTGCGGCTACTCGTTAGTGGCACAGCGGGTGTGCAGTGTGGCGCAGGTGGCGACGTACCGCAAGTGGATGCTAACGCGATGGCATCGAGACTTAAGTAGGTGGACGGACGATGCCCTGTCGCGTAAAGAAAGGAAGTCTAGCCTGGATGAGGCTAGCGCTCCTTGAACAACATCTTGCTCTGGCCGACTCCGACGGGTATAACGCGATAGGTCAACACTAGAGACCGATGCGAGGCATAGCCACTCTCTTGTACTTGCAGCTAGTCTTGGCGACCTTGGCGACGCTTTATATTGTACCTAGGTAAGCAGACGCGGGCTGGAACGGGTTAAGATATTGAACGTACCAGCCCGTGGATGTGTTCGTAATGATCGCATGTGCCGAGCAGCATCGGCCAAACGCAGCTCTAAAAAAGTCTGACGGAGTGCGAGCACGGAGTTGTGCGAATATTTAACTCTAATGACGGACGCCCTCAATGGTACCAGAGCATGTGGCGGGGTGATGCGACAAGAAAAGGCGGCGAGGGCGGCTGTCGCAAAGCTGTAGTAATAAGTAATGTTGCTGTAATGACGACCCTGACGCACTCCTGATGATGAGAGGGGAACCTCATCCGAAAGATGATGAACTCGCCCGACGCGGTGTTCCAGTGTTCATGATATCATTACGCGCCGGCCGCCGTGCGATGCAGCTGAATCAGCGGTGGGAAGACCAGGTGGTTGTATTCAAATAGTCAATGGAACAGTTATATCGCATTAAGAATGCCGTTGGTTGAGAGCCTGAGTTGCTATAGTTGTCCCGGGATTGCAATGGAAAGTGTCAAGTTTGATTTAGAGGAAGGCTACCAGAGACGACGTACTACCAGCGTCCCGACTGGAAGGGTACTGGGCTCCGAAGCGCTTCCATTCCGTCGTATTGGTGAAACTTACATGGTCAAGGCAACCTCGGTCTGATTACAGGGATCGCCTGCAGATTCAAATGCAGCGGGTGGGGACATCCCTGCGCGTGACGCCAAGGATTCCAAACGAACGGAGAGAAAGGCGTTCTCAGAGAAAGAGGCGTAATAATGTCAACTTATATGCAATCTGCTCGCCATCGAGATCTAAACAGGAGGCGAGAACGACCGCGGCTTGTGGTAGGCCAGAAGTACATTGGATCTTAAATGATCTTAGGTAGTAAGGCGGTGGAAAGAGTACGTACTAATAATTTGGGGCCTATGGAGTACCTAATGTAGGCTGTAAGGCGGTAGGCATGGTAAGTTTGCTGATTCTGACCAGCTGCAGTGCAGAAACATCTTCACAGCCCCATATATCCAGCTCAGAACCCAACATATCAATTCTCCGGAAACGGTTCAGGATTGCTTTGTATGTTAGAGAGTTTGGCTAGGTAGAAGGGCTTTGTATCCAGGCTTATCAACTATTTTTTGCGTCATGTGCAAAACGAGAAGGGCGTGGTTGTAGTGGCTTGAAAGTGGATATCTGACTATTGATTGGAGGGTCTTAAATGCAACAGCAGTGCGTTACGCTGGGAGATTAGTCTTGGCTCTATCGTAGGTACAAAGTATAATCGCCGACTGATTGTTTTCATCAAGTCAAATGTGCATAGTATAGCTCTGATCAGAAGCACATCTCCAAACTGACCGCCATACCAACCTCAAATAGAGAGAGATAAGACAGTCTAGAGAAGCTATCATTGCAGGCTGTTACGCTGCTGGGCACTTTGCAAGATCTCTGCAGGTAATGCTGTAGGAATTGCTTTGTTTCGTCGCGCACCTTCAATGGCTGAGCATCCTTAAATTCTTCAGTCCTGGGACAACGGCAGAATCGAGCTGCTTTTGTTGATATGAACCTCCGAAACGATGATTAGCATATGATACGAAGAACTATGCAAACTAAAGGCAGTGACGTGCTCGGTCATTCAAGTCTCAGCTTCGCTCGCGTAACGGTTGCGGAAAGTTTTGAGCTCAGTCCCAAGCTGTGTGATCGCGACGCGGTCTGCATTCTCCTCGCCCACCAAGACAAACAGCGGGCTCGTGGAGAAACATTTCTGCCTGATGAAATCCCGCAGTTGGCTGAATTTGAGGTATCTGCACTCTTCCTCATCGGCGTGATTGAGGACGTACTCAATCGCGCAGGTAAGTGGACCCTTCTGAGCGCCAGCTGGGAAGAACGCTCGAGGGATACCTGCGGGAATGTCTTTGATATAGTAGTCATTGACCCTGTGGCACAACCGGTCTGGCATGATCCACCCGCCCAGGTGGAAGACAGAAACGGGAGGTAATACGCCACCTTTTGGCTTCAAGGCTTGGATCTTGTTATCGAGAACTCGGCGTTCGATCCCTCCTGGACCATCGGCTTGGTGACTCCAGTTCTATATTATGGTCAATCTAATGATCCGACTAGATGAAAGGCTTTCATTCTTACCATATACGCCTCCATTGCAGCGGCAGACCACCCGTTTCCATGAAGCCGTTTGATGAAGTCGGGCCAAACGTAATGCCCCGGGAAAAACTACAGAATGTTAGCAGATCTCCTGTATCAAACTGTTGCTCACATACTCCAAGAAGCTCGCAGACGGTCACTTCGACATCACCAAGAAGTGACAAATCGAGCCACTCCGGAACAGACCAACCGAAAATACAATTGTATGGTCCATGTTTGCTAAAGCCTTTCATGACTGTATTTGCCCCTGCACATATCGTGACTACCCCAGGAGGTGGACTGTATGCCTTTGGACCTTTGGTTTTTGGCGTGGGCTTACGGTCATCCTTGTCGTAGTCGATCTCATCGCTCTTGGGTAAACAGATCGCGAAGCCGTCTCCAAGGTCGATAGTACGGCCTTTAGTGACAGCCAATGCAGTGCTACTTGTACGCTGCGTAAAATGTGTTGCATTAGTAAGTTGGTCCGAGAATTGTGCTGGTACCGCGACGATTACTGCGCCAAGCTCTGACAAGGCTCGAGAGATGTCTTTTCCGGTGGGTTGGGAAACGACTTTTGGATCCAAGCTTGGTTTTTCCGTGATTTTATCGAGTAAATCGAGCAAATGAAGCCCGAAGCGGCCATCCCAGGGGCCGTTTGGCTCGTTACTCGGTATCTGCTGCTGGGTGAAAGCTAGAGACCCGGCATAATGGTTTGTGATCCAGCCTTCATCGGAAATTGCCAGATGAAAGCTGTTTTTGCTATATTCCAAATTCTTTTCAACGGCGAGAGAAGGCAATCGACACGTGTTTGCTATATCCGCATTCGCTTCTGGAGTATAGACTTGGCAGTCTTCTCGTTCGAGCTGCGAACGCCATGAGGATGAGTGGAGGGGCGCATTGTCAGAGTTACATCGGGAAATGTAGCCTGTCGAAGCATTGAATTTGCCGCGAGATGCATAGTGCATGGACGGTACGCTTAGACCAGAGCAACGCATGACAACGTTGCCAATCTCAGCTTGTCGATGTATAATGCCATGATCATGTTCTTGCGTGCTAACTGTGATACTTAGAATACTGCCCAACACTGAATTGTGATAAGGGAGGATGAAACTCACCGAGGTTAGGCTGTGGCTCTTGGGGATGACGGACTCCTGTAACCGCTGAACCGAGTTCTCGACTCCTGGTAGGAATTGAACTCCCCGCAAGAGTGGCCCCGGACCGCACCTCACATCGTCCCAAGATGATTACAGGCTCATAAAGCTGACGCGAACACTCGGGACTCAACAGCTGGTCCCTCAAGGGCTCAGCAGTCATATGGCGTCCGGCGTGCTCATTTAGGCCATGTCCCTCTAAGTGGCCTACACGGTCTGCGATAGGACCTGGGATCGATTAGTACGATCAATGGATTTCATTGAATCTGGAGGTGCTTACCTGGCTCTTCTTCGGCCGCTGCGTGAGGGATAGGATGCTCCCGTCGGGGTTGCATCCCAAGCGCAATTCTGTTATTAGCCTTGAAGTGACCAGTCAAAGGTCAAGCTCCCAAAGATTGTGGTAAGCTTCTCGACTCAGATTTCTTCAGAAAGGTTGTGGGGATTAATTGACGGTAAGCGAGTTGTAGCGATGGTGAGAAAGAATGCCGCACGTCCCGATGGTCGTTACCCTTAGAAGCATGGGTCGCGCTAGTCTGCCGCGCCCTGTCGGCCACGTGCAACAGTCGGACAGCATTCTCTTTCCGCACTCAAAGGGCATGATTATGCTCGCTCTACGTATGGTTGGCCTCTGTCGACGAATCGAGACAGGGCGGCGTGAGACGCAGAGGGCGCTACAGGACGAATAGCGTCTCGAACTGAGAGGCATAATTGCAATCCTAGGGTGCGCTCTGAATAAAAAGTCTTTGCTATATACGACAGTTGCGCTACTATCTGGTCCAAAGTTGAGATAGGAGATCGGATTGTCATCCGTGCTAGCTAGGAAGCGTAGCTCGCCGCTTATTTAAGGTTTCCTACGAAGGTCAAGCGGTTTGGGATTGGGTAAATCATGCTTCTGGAGAGTTTGATACATTATGTCACCAGAACGTGGAGTTGGACCAACAGTCATGACAATATATGCAACCGGTTTTGTTGATTGCTGTAAAAGTTGATCGATCTCAGGCGCTTCACTCTAGTAATTGATAAAAGCTTGTCATCTATTTGCAACTAATCAAGCGCACTATTGATCCTCAAATTCTTGGATCAAGTAAGCTAGTACAGAAGAGACTCTTGATGGCTCGGGCGGTCCTTGCGAGAGGCATACAGATGAGCGATTCAGTCATACGTTAAAGTCTTCTTGCAACGCATAGAAACTATATCCTATCCTCCTACTTGTGTATGACCTACTTGGCTCCACCAATTTGGAACAGGGCCGGGAGATTGGCTGCTAGGTCCAATGTGACGCTGTCTAGCAGCAATGTCTTCGTTGACAACATTGCCCGTACGTGTAGCCGTCACACCAGTGTGCTGGACGAGTTGCTCCGTGTCGACATAGCCCGAGAAATCTGACAGCTTGATAGTATCGTGGTTGAGCTGCAATGCGTGCTCGATAGCTACTGTGAGCAAACCACGATCTGCGCCCTTAGGGAAGTTGGCGACACCCTCAGCTAGATCGACCAGAAAGTAGTCAGTCAGACTAGAGTACTGCATCGGTCCAGACTTGCTGCGATCTTTGGATATATTTCCCATAGACCATCCAGCAATCGCATGAATACGCATTCCGTTTTCATCTGTCATCTCCGCCCATGCCTTGCATCTGCTCGTCAGATGGCCCATTTGAGATCGACCGACAGCTCGATGGGCACCTAGAGGAAACTGACGGCTCCAGAACTGAAATTATTAGTTGGGCCATTACATGCACGTGATCGTGGGGATTGAACCTACGATGAATTGGCGGACGTGTCCAACTGACCAGCCAGCATTACCGAAACGCTGGTTGATCGCGCGCCACTTAAAATGCTCCGGAAAGAACTAGTACAATGTTAGCCAATGGTTGCCATATCGCGGAGAATCCCAGCTCAATACGCACAGTTAGAAGCTCTACAATAGTGACGTGAAGGTTCCCAAGATAAGTTATATCCACATGCTCATGGGTACATTGGCTGATCAAATGATTCCAATAGTCGCCAATGGCTCGAGTAGGAAGTGTGGCCCCTCGATGAAGGATCTCCAGCCATGCACGCTTACGACCAGTTGACCACTCGTACTCTTCCCTGTTATATGGAACACCGTTGGGACGATAGCCAAGGCGACGTCCATTGGTCATGGCCTGTATAGCATGAATGATCGGTTGAGCTGGAGCTGATGGATTGATTGTGTGTATGGGGGGATTGGAGGTGACAGCAGCATCTAGGCTTGGTTGAGGATCTGCTCCAGGGGCAGGGCTTATGGCGGCCGGAGGGACGGCGTTGATGGGATGTAAATCGAGGGATGAATCCTCTGCCCTTTGCTCGACTTCTTGTAGATCGTCCGCATCGTATTCATCAACGGCGGAAGAGTCATGCTCAGAGTATCGATCGAAAAGCGTTGCTGTTTGGGCCGGACTTGCAGCAGGATCTGGATCGAAATGGTGCTCTATTGGCTCCTCGGTAAGCCAGTTGTTCTCATCCAGGAGCTGGTGCGGACTAGACGCGTGCAATCGCTGGTGATGGGGTGCTGAAACTGAAACCCATTCGAAAAGTCCTGGTAGAGACAATTGCAAGTCTTGATGATCCCAGCCATTACTATGTTCCTGCCAGATGCGTGTATTCATCGTGTTAGGTTCTCGACCTTCGAGGTCTGCAGGAGTCGATGCATGGTGACCCGCGCGAATATTTGGCTCAATTATGTTTAGCCTGTCTCTGGAGTCATGATCAATGGCGGTGGGGAGCATGTCGGATGAGCTGCTGGTACTGTCCTGCGACATTCTTCGAGACTGTTCCATTTGAGCTAGTGTAGTAACAAGTTCAGCAAGTATGCTAAGTGACAAGTTGAACGTAGAGTTGACAGCCTTTTGTTGTGTTGGTGCGGAAGTTGACAAGGGCAATTGATTGGGCCCTTTTCATTTCGCAAGTGATCACAGCTGACCCAGCTAGTGTTGTCTAGGCAATATCCTGTAGTATCGATTGCCATGACTCAATACTTAGGCAACGACATGTGCGCCCAATAGTGATGTCATGAAAGCCCAAAGCTGCTGTTTACCTCTCCTGATTCGTTTTTTATATATCTGGAGGAGTTTCACGTCAACACCGTTGATCGGTTGCGCCCGCTCGTCAGAAAGCACAAAGCTGGCCCATAAGTGGCACATGTCATATGTCACATGGCATTCGTAGGCTATAGCACATTTGCTGACTGCACTGGTGCCTCGAGACTGAATGGAGATAATGTTATATATAAGTTTCTAGAGAGTATTTGATAATAGCAAACTACATACTTTGGGAGTAATCAAGATCAAGACTTTCGCGTTTCTCCACGGGTTCTAGTGTCTGTTCGAGTAAGATTGCCTTAGAAAGCAAACAGAACCTAAACCTGATAAAGAGCTACAAACTTCTAAGCACATTTTGGCGGTTGCGTTTGCAAGTGTCGAAATTGAGCACATGATCATTAGATTTGCAGCAATCCGTGTTTAGCATGGCTGGATTGGATGTCTGCACCATGCGTCCAGATTTTGCAAGAAAATCTTCGATCAGTCAGTGTTATAGTTCGCAAGAAGAAGGAAACTTGGTTCATCAACAAGCCCAAGGGTCTGCTCGGAGGCAACAAGAAGCGACGGTGAAGATGTTTGATTTGGCATGAAGTGAGACCGTATAGAAATTTTGTAAGGAAAAAGGCTTTGAGACGCTGAGTACCCTTGTTCTGGAGCATGACCTCTCCCATTTGCCTAAACAAACTTTCCTGTCCCGCCGTAGCACCTGATCGACCGTATTGTTGGTGATCTACCCTGTTCAATTCATTAAGCTGCGAGATGGCTCAGCACCAATCTCAGTATACAGTCTACTAGCGCAAATTCTTTAAGGGTTTTCTCATGCTGTCCTTCCGAATTTGCGAATGTAGGCAGTTCTCGCTGCCGCAATCAAACCTACCGGAGGCTGATCTTCCACAGCTAGGTTGTTCGTCATCACAATGGGGGCTGGGACCGTAATGTTATGCCGTGCCGCATAGGCTGCTGCTTCACTCAGGCGGACATTGCGGTCCTGAGTCACCTGCCGCACGTGACGAATGACCCGGGTCAGCATCTGTGCCGCACGACCATTCGGGTGGCGAGCAACGCCGTCTCCCATCGCGTAGAGATAGTAGTCGTGCAGAACGGTGTTCTCTCCAGTCAGACCACTCTCAGTGCTGCAATTGCGCAGCGAAGATGTAAGCTGATGGTTTGGGTGGTGGCGCTCGAAGTTGTATGCACAGGCATTGAACTGATGTTGAAGCCTCGTGCGTTCGTACGCTCCTATTGTCTGGAGATCGTGAGCTTGCACCTAGAAGATCTGTTAGTACTGTGGAGCAAAGCAATGCCAGGCTGTTTCAACGTACCACATAGTAAATGCACTCCGTTGCAGTCCAGCGCGTCTTGGTTCTAGAGCACATTTCGCGGTTCATTGTTGCTGCCCCGGTCATGTACTGAGATAATGTCAGCGTAATCCGGTTTCGGTGTATACTTGTAGTGGTTGCTTACAGTGAGGTTTTCTTCCATGCTCGTCGGGAAAGGACACAGGCGCGGATCTATCGACTGTGGAGTCCTTGAGAACATTTCGGTCGCGAACGGGGAATTGGCACCGGGCGGCAACTGGGCTGGCGAGAATCCCTCCACCTGGGTAAAGATACGCCTGCGCTCAGCGTTCCACGCCAACTTGCGGTTTCCTCCACCCCGAGCAATCATACTGGCAGGTGCAGCATTCGGGTAAGGATTGGTCCACTTTGACACGTATGCTCGAGGCAAGACCGCTGGTTGGTTTCCTCCGTGCGGCGGTGCATGCGCAGCACCTGCATGTACAGGAACTGGTTGGATTATGCCTGGTGGAACTGGAGCCGTGAATGGAGGTTGTTGTACCCCTGACACTGTTTGCACAGGCTGAGAAACTGCTAGTGCAGGCTGTGGAGCTGGCGGTCCCGCGAGAGGAGGAGTGGGAAAGTTGACGTGCTGCTGGGGCGCAGTAGTCGCAGCCACCGGGATGAGCTTTCCACCAGCGACAAAGTTGGCCATGATCACCCCTGGGTGACTGCGGGCATTTTGGGTTCCAGGCGAAGCGTTTTGCAAGTTGCTTATTTGTGTTGGTGGCAAGGGTGCCGCGGTGGAGGGAGATCCGACTGGAGGACCTATTGACCATGGATCCTGATTTGCATAAATGGGATGAAGTGGCCCGACTGTACTTACGAGAGGTCGTGTCAATAGCCTCGCCCTCTTGGAAAGGTGATCAGAACTATCAGGAAGCTGTTCTTGAGGCTTATTGATTTGATCAAGGGCAACCTTATCTGACTCCTCTAGGAACTTCCGCTTCAGCAATGGCGATTCCGAGGATGTAGGTGTTGTTGAGAGGATATTGGAATGCGGTTTGCTAATCTGAGATGGACTTGCGGACCCTCCCGTGCGGAGCACCGAATGGTCTCCACAACCAGATGGCTTATTTTGCGGTTCAGTAGGGTACTCAGACAACTTGAGGTGAAGGCGTTTGTTCTCGAGAACATATTCCTTGAAGCTGCGAGCCGTCCCATGATTGATAGCCTCCAGAGTTGCTTCATATGCAACCTTCACTTCGGCGGGGACCATTTCGATAAAGCGCGATGGCGCAACACCGAAGAATTGGGCCCATTCTTGTGCAAGGGTGCCGCTTCCTGGGATAAAATATCGAAAGCCTGCGGTTTGCTCCAATGGTAGCTGAGGTGGTGGGAGACAGTCGCTGAACAAGAAGACAAGACCGATCTGGTGATGGAGGGCTGTTGCGCTCGAGCAGACATCGTCTTTCTGCAGGTACTCTCGTGTCAAGACGGAAGGGCAAACATCATCATCTGGGGTTATTGTCCCGGAGTCGTCGTCGGGTGTATTCGGTTGGCCAACAGGAATGCGCCTGGGGTCTTCCGAGTGGAGCATGCGAGGCGCATGAAATGATAACGCAATGCGCTCTGCGGTCAAAGGCAAGGGGCCATTCAGGTTGTTCTTGAGATCCACTTCATCATGTCAACGGCCAAGCTTCTCTCCCAGTGGTGCGGCATGACTTACACTCTCCAGAATTTGAGCTATCCGGCCCCAGCTGTTCAGTCAGTCCTCGACATTCGCGGGTCTGGCTGTTGTTGGCGTGTATATCTGCTGCTGGGTGGAGATTAGCAGGAGTCAGCCAAAGTTTTGGTTCACGTACAGTTGCTGAGCGTATGAGGCAAGACTGTTCTGTCCGTCATTGCAGACGGTGACGCCCCGGGTACGCCCCACGACGATTCGTCGCGAGCGGAAAGCCCACCCGCCAGCGGCTGCGGGAGACCTCGCGGATCCATGAATGATCCTGGGCCGGCTGAGATCGTTTCCAGTTGGAGAAACGCTCTTCTGATTGTTGTGCCAGTGACAGAAGCGAATAGACTGTTGCGATCGTGGAGGATGAGAACGCTTGAGTCGGCTGCAGTTGAGGGTCGCGTTCTGTGAGAGCTATTCAGCTAAAGTATTCCTAGGAGAGAAATAGTGTACTGCGTGAGCGACTGACATCATCGGGTACGCGCGAAGATTTAGTGCGGATTTCATACAATTCACCCTCACATGGACTACTTAATAAGCATTATCATCGTCTCGCAAGGACTGACTAGGTACAACGTGTCGACAGATATCTATATACAAAGCCCAGAGTCCGATCCGTAGTGCCGGAGTGTTCGAATTAATGAAGCTGGGCTTCTATTTTACTTAACGAGGCGTTGGACGTGAGATGCTATGATTCTCTGCCAATGTATAGCACTGTACGTAGTAAGCTGCCCTTGTAGAGATCACGACTACGCCGGGACACCAGTGCTAGCTTACTAGCTAAGAATAGCGACATCATAGGTCTTCTTTCCGTCGGCCGTGCTGATGATGCGGCATCTAATACGACCGTTCCAGAATCTCCACCGGCCATCAGGCAATCCAAATGCAGCTTGACAAATAAACGCGTATCACAAGCGGCTACAATTCAGCTCGAATATTGCTAGGAGGCTTATAGTTGCTCTCTGTCTTGCTAAAATCAGACATGCGCGACTGAAGCTGGTATTTTATAGTCTGTTATTCGAAACACCAGCAAGATCTGCAAGCGGTAGGCCTTCATATGGAAATTGGTATATTCTCTGCCCATATGCTAAGGTTTTTCTAAGCCATTCCTTAGCTAGACAGCGCATCGCAAGTGTCACTGCGAGGTCAGTGAGCATGTCGTCATTATCGACGATTGGCTTGGCAGCCAAATCGAGGTCCTACCTACCTTTGGGCTCCCGACCTGCTAGACTCTTCTCATCGCGCCAAGTCCGGAAGATTACAAAAGCCCTACCAGTTCGCAGACATAGAGAAAAGACTTCTAAGATCGCACCTAGTAACGGCAATGTCTATGTGTAAGCAATCAGGTTGTTGCATCGAGAGGGAATGGGTGGGCTAATGGCAGACAGTCTACTTTGGAACTGATAGCTCTGCGACCCCGGCCCTCCTGCCAGACGCCAACAAGCACGACCAGGAATTGTCAGGTGGGTACAATAGCTAAATCATCTGGCGTTCCAAGAACTCACGCGCCGTAGACCTGGCTACGAGGACTGTGTTTACCGCCAGCAACGCATTCTACCTGAAGCGGCTGGGCCAAACTCGAGTCCTTGCCGACATCTACGCCGTACGCCAAAGTCGTGAGGAGCGCAATCGTTCCCTAGCTAGTCATCTATCGGGTCCGTTGCTTCCCTCTCGCATCACGAAGCTCAAGACGACGCCGAATATTGATCGACGTATTCGCGAACTTAAGCAGCATTTGGGCCCTCACCTACCTTTCGGCGGATTGCCCAACTCAGAAAACACGCTACTTTGCCAGTCGTCCCTGGAACTGTTTCGAAAAAGTACGTTTCTTGCTGTCCAATTGAGACGCGCTTGTCCTGACCACCAACCAACAGCGCATGTAGTCCCTCCTGACAATCCGTTTTCTGCTCTTATCATGCCATCATCGCGTCCAGCCATTTGTCAACTTTCTGAGTTGGCAAACAATGACAACCGGGCTATCCAGGCTCTGTCCGTCTGGCCAATTATGAGGATACTGGTACCCCACCTCACAGGGCCCCTCTTTTTGAACGTGGCTTTAACATGCGGCCATATCTACTTCAGTCTCGATCTTCGCTCCCCAGAGTCCCTTCTCATGTGGCGGCAGCTCGTGAAACCCCCTCCTCCTAAGATATCGAAGAGTTCAGGGACCAGGCAAAAGACGGATGCGGCGGGTGGTATAAGTTGTGCGCTCAAGGTGAGCCATGAGAACTAATCAGAACCTGCTCGGGATTATGTGGCCAGTATGCAACGCTAGCATTGCACTTCGAAGATGAATCAAGGACGGGGCGCTACCATTGGCGGAGCGGTTTTAATTTTGGGCAGTAGCGATTGTGATTGCCCTGAGATACAGTCTTGAGTTGAAACGGCGCAAAGTACCATCTGCACTTCTGTGTCCAGTCTTCTCCTAGGCATGAATCCTCATTGTATATAACGGCCGTGTGATCGGGTGGTCGACCGAATCTCTTCAATTCAACGTGTTTTCAATTTTTACCTGCCATGATGGTGGTCCTGCCTCATCCAAAGTTACCCTTTTGAGCAATGAGTGGATGTTTTGAGCCTACTCTGAAAACT
>BCLK01000238.1:0-51170 GCA_001748405.1 Paraphoma sp. B47-9
CAATATTGTACATAGCGGGATGATTGAATCAGTATGTATTCAGGGGTTATTTCTCAACGGAAAGCTTGTGGATTACATCTGCTGGGAGGTCTTTGGCCTGACTTCAGAAGAAGATCAATTATTCTTAATACTCTGAGGCCCATCTTGAGACCACATCCCACATTTGCTAGAAACACATATTACTAAGCTATCCCTTCAGGAGGCTATCTAAGCGGCTGAAAGGTTCTTTGTCCGGATGCGATTCGCCAGCATCCGTACCCATATCAGATAGTTCTTGGCCAATAGAATGCTCCTTGATGAAATCGGCCGTCTCAGAGAGCTTCAGATCATTTCGACCAGATTTACGAGCTTTCTGAATAGCTTGGGTGAGATGGCGTGCGCCATCGCCGCTCGGAAGCTTGGCTAATCCCTTTGTAAGCTCAAGAAGGCCAGAATTCGAAATTGTCTCGCGGATCGTCTTTTTGCCGATTGCTGTCGGGACCTTCCATGATGATGGAGTGAAGTCGCTGACTAGTTGGGCTTCATCATACAAAGACTTGAGACGACGGGTAAGCGTTGCTCGAGCGGCCTCGATTTTTACCGACTTCTCGGGGACATCTCGATAGTGGTACTATAGCAATTAGTATTGCATTCAAGTAAACAGATTTTGAGAAAATAACGTACAACAAGTCTGGCAATTTGTGTTGCTCTCCAGCCAGCGGCAACAAGCCTCTTCTGAATTTGGTCCCATTGCAGAACGTGAAGCGGGAAGAACTATATGTCATGAGCATAAACCTTTGCCTATTTTCGCTAGTAGACCAAACTTACAGCACAAAGCTCTTCGACGGTAAGCTCGACCTTCCCAAGAACAGAAATCTCGAGAATGGATGAAGGTGCATCATCGTGTAGATTCTCGTTTGGACCTTTTGCGCCTTTCATCTCAGGGCCGAGCATGGGAAGAAGCTCTTCATCTGAGAGATATCGGTGCGCAGGCGGCGGCGGAGGAGACATGCGAGAACGATTTGCATGTCGGAGGAAAGAGCGTTGTATGGCAGTCTCCGTAGTGTAGCTATGTGGCGCCTGGGCTCCCAATTGGGAATCGAAGAATGAAGCAGCCGGGTGGTCTTCATCGATGTTGCGAGGCTGCATCTTGAAACGATCTCCGATCTCGAAGGTGACATTCTTGTAGGTATTTTGTGCCTCTAAAGCGTTTCTAGCGGCCTGGAGGAGACGGTCCTCGCCGGCGTCTATAGCCTTCTGCTCTAGCCGGCGTGTAGCGTTGTTGACCTGGTCGAATGTGTCGCGATCGATAGCAAGAATACTATCTATGACCAGGAGGAGGCCTGTAATTGTTAGACATGTCTAGACCGAGTGTCGCGGTAGTGTTGCTGACCTGTATCTCCGTCATGTACGCCCAGCAAGTCGACCTGCACCGAGCAAGCGGGGCTGAGCGCTCCATACGCCATCACGCCCTTCATACCGTCTTTGCCAAAAAGCACGTGCATTCCTGATGTAGCGGGGTCTGGACAGCTCTCAATTATGTAGATTGCGTCGCTCGCGCTGGGCTGCATGTCGTTGGTGGCCGTAGGATAGGAGGGCGGCATCTTGCTAAGGGTCGTTTGAGGAGAGCAATGATCGCGGTGGCTTTGTGGTCGACAGATTAGAAGGTGACAGAAGGGAACGGGGAAAAGCGTAGTGGGTCTCATGGAGTACGCGCCAAGCCAATCCCAGATCGCGACCATATCCAACACCCCCACAAGCTGCTCAGCCAAAGACATGAGAATGGCCTCGCCTCATAGAAGTCACCATGATCATGACTAGATGAACATCTTGGGCTTCTCGTTATGCTTAGCCGCATACAATAATCTCGTCCTGTCCGCTGATGTCGGGGTGGTGACTGGGCTACGGGCTGCTCGTCTTGCACCATACCCCACCAACACTCTGATCCTCTCCCCTAAATCATGATACCCATCGCTGCCCACGAGAACTACTACGTATGTACATAGTACACTTCTGTACGAGCTGACCCGCCAGAGGAGAAGTGTCGCTGAGCTCGACCCGTGCCGCAGCAGAGGCTGAGAATAGCAAACATTCAATGCAGCCCTCTTCATGGGCGACGACGCTGACGAGGTAGGCAAGCGATATCAGCGGCGCAGAGGGCTGTTGAAGCCTCCCCAGCTAGAGAAGCGGCATCTGCTACGAGGCTGACATTACCGCATGTGACATCCACAACACAAGTGCAGGGCCACTCGCGGATGGTAGACACCCGTGCTGACGATAGAAGCAGGTCCCCGCCGACATGCGCCGCACCTACGGGCAATTCATACCGCGGAGTAGGCCAAACATAGAATAAAGACTCAGGCGCAGGTCGTATACTGATATACGTGACGTGCAGGGTGTAGGAAGCGAACTTGCCAACCAGCAAGCATGTCGCGCAGCCGGCATCCAAATGTTGAGCTGTCGACCCGGATATCTCCATGCCAGACGACTCAGTCGAGCGCTCCACGCCGCGACGCCGTAGGTCGAGAGCTTACGGCGCCGACAAAGCGTGCGCAGCTGGAAGGGTTTATGTCCGAGCTGTACCAAGGAGGTGATCCCAGCGCGGAAGCTGTTCTGGCATCGCCGTCGCTGCCAGCTGGTATACAAGGTCGCCGCCGATATGAGCTAAGCGTCGTTTCCAGATCTTGGAGTGGTCTCAGGTCTCTGATGCAACGTGCTGCTTAGTGTGTGCGGTGGCACGGATACCATCTCTGTATTTTGCGCTACATGCGACAAATGATAAGCTGTACGAAGAAGACCTGCCGGCGCGGCGGCCAGTATGCAACTGCTCCAGTATGCAACTGCTCCGGTTGTTGTGTTTTCTCCAGTCGAATAGATGAGGCTGGTGAGCCATATGTCCTGGTTGACAACAACCAGCCACCAGGCGGTCTTGAGAGACTTCAGATGTCGACTTCGGCGAAGTTCATGGAGAACTCATTCCTTCCAACTTAGTTGTAGATGAGCCAGTAAAGTGCCCACGCTCCATCTGTATCCTGTCTGATATCAAGCTTCGGGTGAGGAGCATGATTGGTGGTGTCCCGTGCGTGTTCCAGAATCCGAACAACCGAGGTGTCGGTCATCGATCCAAAAACATCAGCAACGAGCACAGCTCGCCATTCACTTGTTCCTCACGCCCTCCAAAGGCCTGATCTCAATCTAAGTCGTGTGGTCGTGTGTTGTGGTCAATCGTATCGCCAATACGAGGTTACGTGGTGCTTGGTGAACATCGGAAAATGGTCGACCGCCGCGTGAGGCTCCTGCCTGATCAGATGTGACCTATGGCTGACAGTATTTGCTCAATGAACGAGAATCCATGTTGTTACACCTTAGTGGTGCACGAGATGTGGGATTGTAGATTGTGGGCGGAGAATCCAAAATTGTGGTAAGGCAACGTTGTCGTCAGATGAATCGGTCCTGGACTGGCGGAGGCCTTGTCTGAACCAAAGCTGTATCAAAATCGGAGGTCGGACATCTCTGTACTAATAGTGGTCTTAGACTTGGAGCTGTGCTCTATATCCGTGGCATTTGGCGCTCGGTTAGCCGCTCAGAAAGTGCAAGGTCTATGTATTCTTGGTTGTGGCATAACTGCACACATGGGCATCGGGTTGCACCGAAATAATCAAGATGTCGTTTTCGAGTCGCTGGAGCTGTTAATGCTATCCACAGGCTCTCAACACTGGAGCTATCGGTTGAAATGTCGCCGGAAAGCATCCAATGTGATCATAGGCCTGACTTCGGCCAGTCGTGGTGCACGCGCTCAAGCACTTAACAGGCACACGTGCGGTGGCATAATCTTGCTGAATATAGCTGTATATGAGACTCTTGAATAATCAGGTGCCTCTTTAATGACCTTCCTAGGCTGCCAGATCGACGCGAAGATGCGCGCCGGCCCGGAAGACAGGAAGCTAAAGTCCCTTGCTCTCCCAGCCGCGCTAGCAAGGGCTACCACGGCCAGAGTGCCTGAGAAATATAGTTGTTGGCGACATTAACGGTGCGTGATCCGATGGAGCTGATGGTCGAACGGCTTTGGGCGATTGTCCATGGGTACGGTGCGGATTGGGGAGATCCAACTAGTCCGAACGCGAGGCCAAGGTATCCTCAGCGACAAAGAAAAACCCCTTCACGATGTTCGGCGGTGGGGCAATTGGTGTAAACTCCCTCCTCCGTTGGTGGTGGTGGTTGTTTCGGGCTGCGGCTGGTGAGCTCCAAGCAATTGTCGTGATCGACCCAAGCCCATGCGCTATTACCTCGCGATCTCGAAGTCAGACTCGATAGCAGTATCAAGTCGCGTCTCCGTGTTTCCGCCCGAACGTGTTGGCAATACTCTAGAAGGGGTATTGATGATGATGTTGACATTGTCTGTAGTGGTGAGCAGACGGTCAGGCAGGCACATCGGAACCCCACACCGCGGCGATTCGCGGGAGCCGCGAGCTCGGCCGAACCTGACGCCAACATCTGTTATATGGCGAATGCCCTTCTTACCGACAGACCGTCGCAGCTTGCTTTATGTGGATTGTGCGTGGCTACCAATCGAGGTCTGGCGGGCGATTCGGGTACGATGGAGTCCAAGGACGCGTCTCGCAAAGAGCTGGGACTGCGGGCGACTATGATCGAGTTATGCAACGGTACAGGAAGTGCTATCGAGCGTATGACTCTAAGGCCCTTCATTGGATCGGGATGTGTAGCTGGCGGCAAGTCAGTCGGACGTATCTGGCATGGCATGCGGTCGTAGCGCAGCCGAGACAACTGGTATAACAAAGATCGAGGGCGTAGCCAAGAAGCGGCAGCACTTATTGAGTGTGTTTCGAGCTCAAGGAGTCGGAGATCTGTGGTACACAGGATCGAGTCTGAGGTTACCGGCGGTGATGCGGCGGGGKTGATCAATTGGTTGACACATCATGATGGTCCGACAATTCACACGGCACAGATTTACGGCTTCATCTAGCGCATTAGCCACAGGCCTGAGGCTGCCACAGTATCATATGAACGATGCTAATATCATTACAGATTCGGTGTTAGACAGATGGTAGAACAGGTACGTCGATTAGACAAAAGATATGATGTGGAACAGGGTCACTAAACGTGACCAAATAAAGTTGAAAGAGCTAATGTACAGGTACATGATCATTATAGGCTCTCAGTCTTAGAGAACAGCGTTCCCCGGTTTTCATCCTCCTATCCGCGCCGATACGCTCCTCGCTGCTTCCAAAAACTCAAAACTCGCTGAGACTGCTCAATGACAGCGTCGAATCGCGTTGGGTATCAAAGCCACAGGCGAAGAAGAAAGAGCACAATCGCTCAAGAGCCTCGACGTTCGTTGCGGCTGTATGGACCTATCGCTTTTGTGTCCTGACGAATCATCCAGAAACCACGATTCGTCTGATCGACCTCAACCTCCACACCCGATTTCTTGGCGAATGCCGCCTTGAACGCACGAATGCGCTCGAGGTATGGCTCATCCAGCTCCCAGCGGCTCAGCTTTTGTTGGGATGGCAGAAGAATGATGCGTCTCAGCCTTTCCCACTTGGCCAGACTGCTGATGAAGAGCTCTAGCCCAGAGTCAAGATGCGGCCAGAGCTGTACCCGGAGCACTTCGACGGCGTTACGGACGTTGGATGGATAATCATCGGTGGTGCTGCTGCACCTCAGACTCGAGATTTCCAGGGTGTTGATGGCGAAAAGCAAATTGTACGTCTCCGCGCGGAGCTGTCGGCAGACGTGTGGCAGCGTGATCTGCCTGTGCAGGGAGATGGTGGGGACCCTGCCCTTGGAGGAGGGGTTGGTGTTGTCCGGAAGGACGCAGAAGAAGACACGACCGATTGCGGACGTGTAGATGGTGGTTGTGGTGATGGCGTAGCTGTAGATCATGTTGCGGATCTCAGCGGGCAGGCGAAGAAGAGGGCACTCTGACTGGCGAATGGTGTCCATTTTTGCTGGAGTGAATGTCGAGTGGGGTTCTGAAGACGGAGTATTTGGCGAAGGGCACTGGTGAAAAGAGCTTGGGGTACTAAAGTGGAGCTCACATGACCCAAACAACCTCCCCCTCTCAACAAGGTTAGCTCAGATCCGCGAGTACTCAATTGCCGCTCAGCTCTATTCACACCTTCTACGACGCTGGAAGCCTCCCTCACGGATCGATTGCTCTCTTCCTTCAACAAAAATTGCACAAAATACCAAGGGGCCTAACACTGCTTCCGCCTTGCCCACTATGGAGACGAATATCGTGTATGTACTCGATCAGCTCCCTTCACTGGGGCATCCTAACCCCACCTAGCAAAGTCCGCAACCTCCTCGAGTCTCCACTTCTCCGTCTGCCTGGCGAGTTGCGGAACAAGATCATCGAGCTCGCCCTCGACGTCGGCCCTCTTCGCGTCAATCTCCCTCCCTGGCGCCACTCTGGCGTGAGCATATACCCCAATCATGGGGGATATGCGCCAAATCGCTATCCCTCACCATCACCCCTCTCGCTCGTCAGCACACAGCTGTACTCCGAGACAGTACCTCTGGCCATCTCCTGCAACGCCTGGACCATGTGGTTCCACGAAGCCGATGCCATCATCGCGCGGATGGCGCCAGTTGTGCGCGACAACCTGCGAGAACTACACCTGGATGCTGGCAAGGATATGCGCGTGCCCACGAGCCTGTCAAGGCTCCCAAGTCTGGAGAGGATCATAATCTGGCTCCAACAGCATGCCAATCCGGGCCTTTTGGACGACGCCGCCTTCGCGAGTGGAGCTATGCAGGCGGCAGCTCGTCCGGGTGTTGAGATCCAATGGATGAACATCACGGACCGGGGCGATAGCGCGTTGAATTGAGATGGCGTGTACGACACTCTGCGCGGGAGCAGCCCAGACGTCTGGCAGAGGCGCAATGGGTAGCTTTTGAAATAGGCTGAGGCATTGTCTGCATCTCGACAGTTCGATAGTAGCCCAAAGTAGATAGAAAAGTTTCTGTTACCAGACTCGGCCACGCATAAACATTTCATATGCATGTATCGATCGATGTGAAGATATTCAGGCTTCGCTTTAGTTCCCAAAGCATTCCTTACATTTCGTGTTAGACTTTCGCTATAGGGGAAGGTTTCATGTGCCGGAGCGGCCATCTCCCTCGTGGTGGTGGTCAATCACGCTAGAGCAAACGCCTCCTCACACAGTGTTCTATCTGCCACACACAACAACATCGACATCACCACACTTAACTAAGAATCACACAATAGATCGACTTCTTGGGAGATTGAGATCAGCTACCGCTATGGACACAATGTATGAAGCCCTACTCGTTCCTTCATCATCACCACTTCACGAAATCTAACTTGCTCCGCAGTTCTGAGCGCAACAATTCTTCTTCTCCGCTTTTGCGCCTCCCTGCTGAGATTCGCTCGATCGTCTACGAATACGCCTTCCTCGTAGACCACATCGACGGTCTGTGGTGCGCCACTTCCTCTGGTCAAGCCAACTTCGCGTTCTGTACCACCGCACAAGATCGCGTCGAGCCCCTCGTCAAGCACCTCTCGCCGCTCCAAACATGCCGCCAAATTCGCCAAGAGGCAGCGCTGGTGCCATTCACCGTCAACGCATTCCGAGTCAACATTGCGCATCTCGGCGACCTGGTCCTTGCGCTTCCGCTCAAAGTGAGGCGCGCGCTCACATACCTGGAGTTGGAGGAGGTTAGGAAGATTTCTTCGAGGAGGCATAGACATCGCGAGGACGAAGAGAGGGCTAAGCTGAGGAAGGAAGTTGACGAACTGTGGTTGAAGCAGCTTCCGTCGCTCAAGAAGGTCGAGATAGTGGCAGCGAAGGACGACAAGGTCAGGCAACGCCAGCCAACAGAGGCCACATTCGCTACTTTACGAGAGGCGAGGGTGTTCCGGATGAGGACTTTCGGGTTTTGAGTGGCTATCGATGAAGCAGTCTCAAAGACCGAGACAATCGTCTTGATTGTTTGCCAATTGTCTCACATTAGTGGAATCAATTTGATTCGTCAAATCATCAATACGACCAGAATGTTCATGTCTAAGACTTCATTGTCAAGTTGTAAAACATCCGCAAGAGCCCCTTCACGTGCGAGTGCGCAGCGTTTCCACCACTATCCACTCGTATATAAACCAAATCTACTCTCATAATCTGCCCCAAACCTGGATCTACACGTTCATTTCAACAACCTCCATCTAAGATCAGCTTCCCTCTATCAGCCCACCATCTGCCTCAACCAAGTTGTTGCGACAGCCGTTACCTGTGAAAAGAGATTCGTCCTAGCAGCCACTTAGGTTCATCTCGCCATCCGCATCCCCTTCCTGATGCAAGATCACAAGGACAAAGAACGTCGTATGGGGCTGCCTATCCAAACACTTCCTGGTCTACGTCCAGATTGGCCGCTTGTATGTACCGTAATCGACCCGGCGGGCGTGGAAGAACTTGCCATTGTGCTTGGGGCCAAGAAGTTCTTGAACTATACCTACCTCCCGTTCAACCTCCAATCTGATAAGTCGAAAATGCCCGACACGAAAACGTACTCTGCATCCTACCGTGTGCAAGAGCACGGGTGGTTCAAGGACATCGACGAATTCGCCGCAGTATGCTACGAAACAATTCCCACTCACACAGACGCGGATACGCCGGAGATTCAGGCGAGAATGTTCGCTGAGTGGCGATCTGAAGTCATCCACACCCTTGCGGTGAAGCACGCGCACCATTGGCTTGTGAACGACGGAAATGCGGTTTAGTTGGCGTAGTTTGCCTAGAAGACATGGAACATGAATTCGTACATACAGTTCAAATTGGCACGAGAAACGATGCACCTCATTCAATGCCGTAGACAATAAAAAACGAATACCTTGTGTAACTGACAAACTTTACATGATGCCAAAACGAAAGTTTACTAGAGCATCCCAAAATACTTTCTCCACCTCTGCGTAACTTTCTTCACCCAATTCCTTCAAAATCGCATCACAAAACTCGATTCTTTCCTTCATGTTCGGTTCTGTTGTGTTCAAATGAAACCTCTCACGCAGTGCCACCGCTTGCATGTATGCCGGGTACCATCCTGCATCCGCCCAATCAATCAAAGTTATTTGCCAATCATGCGCATCTTCTTCCGATGAAACACTGACTGGATTAGCGATGATGTTTCTGGGCTGGAGATCGAGATGCGTGAAGCGCGGAGCCTGTCCTGTGCAGGATGCAAGCGTGGATCTGAATGCGCTCAGGGCGTCCGCCTGTTTAGGCGAGAAGTCGGGCGAATCGCCAGAACACACAGCAGCAGTAATCTCGGCCGTGAGAGAAACAGCTTCTGCAAAGTTAACGTAGGTCTCATATGGCCCGCACACCTTGGTATAGTTATCTCCAAATATCAGGGACATAGTTGGACGCCAGCCCTGCTCATGTACGTGGCCATAGTAACCGGGAGCTGGAATGGCACGTAAGAGACGAATTTGGTCGCAAATTCTGACTATGAGCTTCGAGCGCGAAGCAGGTGACATGCCCAGGATCTTCTCTCCTGAAAGAGTAATACCGTTGATGTACTCGGTCACCAGGTAATACACTGTTCCAACATCGGGGTGCTCGCTTGTAAACACAGCATAGACCTCTGGCACCCGCACGCTTGAATTCTCGCGTAGATACAGGAGAGTCTCTGCTTCCTAGACCTTGCTCAGTGTTTTGCGCTCGTCTTCGCGAATATGTACTTACCTGTACTACGTGACCTGTCAAGTCACATTTTACAGCGAAATCACCGACCTGACAGACCCAAGCGTATTGATTGATCCTGTTGTTGTCCATAGCATGATCCATCTGCTCTATCGAGGGTAGAACAATGTCATTGGGCGCATAGTACGGTACATTCAGTTTTGTCCATGACGACAACGGTATCGGCCCATCTTGAGACATAAGGAGCTTATATGCATCGGCGGCCACATCAGTTTGGAAATGCTCCTCGAGGAGGCTAGACTTGGAACGCATGTTGAAGTACTAATTGTTTGAGCAAACTTCCGGAGAACAATCTCAGAACCTGGGAAGCGAATATGGAGAATATGGTAGAAGATCAATAAACTGTTACGACTGAATTATACATTTTATACCCACTTCTCGTCCTGATATTGACGCTCTCAAAGCAATGTTGGGTCCAAGTCCCTTGTTCGAATTGTTCAAGGCTCCTTTGTTTCGAGCTCTGATGCTCTGGTAGTCTCTCATGTTCTGAGCACAATGAACAATGCTTCAACCGGGGCTTCCCAATGGTACAGCATTACACAGTGTCTTGAGTCTTCAACAAGAAAAGATTGGGGTCTATTTACAAGGACAACGCTTTGTTCTCCGTGCGCCGAGTTGATGCATTGTGCATTAGCTGCGCACCACGCCCCGGTAATGATGACTAAGAGATTCAATTTCCCTACGTGCAGTTGCTAAGCCAGATGTTGTGTTTCGTCAAGCTGGCAAAGTCATAAGTACAGCAGTATAGTTGCCTGCAGAAAGATGAAGGTACCTAGGTAGGGTGCAAGGTCCTCGCAGCGGCTACTAGCGCGAAGATTGTACTCCTCCCGAGCTATCTAAAACAATCTCTTTGTTACTGCTTAGGCTATCAAGCTATCCCAAGCTCGTATAGCGTTGCCAGTCAGATAGGTGCAGGCTTCCAAGGTTCTTGCAACGTTTCTGTAGATGCGTGTTAGGCTACCTAGATAGTAACTTTGATGTTCTTTTCAATCTACATTAAGGCTGCTAGGAGGCACTTGTAGGTGTACAGGCAGTTCTGGCAGTACAGTTGAGAACCAAACTCAAATTTTAACAAGCATAGTTTCGACAAATTTTCACCTTAAAAGGTGTAGCACTCTCTCTCTAATACAAAACTTACAACAGCGCTTTTGCATGTAATGGAAATCTATATCTGCTCTTATACTCATATAGAAACATGCCAGGAGGTACCCCAAGCATGTGGCTCGACAGAAATTGGCTGTTCGTATTAAGGGTTCGGTGCAAGTGATATCTTAGCATTGGCCTCTCCGCTAACAACACAAGGCCACATAGGGCAGCGATAATAGCGCATGTCCTGCACAACTATATAACAACGAGCTTCGATACAGTTTTGTTAATCCTACTCCAAACAATACCGGTCTCTAACTAACGCAAACGCCTCCGCTGCGAGACGTGTCTCATACTATAACATCTAAGAACTCTCTTTTACATTACTTACATCCCTACCTGCTTGGAAATATGCTATGCTACGTAGTTCTTTTCCAACGGTTAAAGTTCCTACTCATTGTCACATGTTACAACACTATGTATCTCCCTTTTAAGCGTCCTCTTTCACACAATAAAGACACATCCCTTTCGGCATCTCGGTCTCTAAGAAGGCGACCTACCGGATTCGGAATGTCTCCACTCTCTGTCTTCCTCTTGCTGAACGTACCTTCGTCACTGCTTCACCAAGCATAACGTGGTTGTTTTGTACATATGCCTCCCCAAGGAACAGCCATTCGTGAGCAAGCTTTCGAAGCACAAAAGGGTATTTGCCGCCAAAGAGAACAACTACAACATCACCAGGCCTCGTGAACATTGGACCCAGACCCAACATCCCAGACTCTGTGCGGTATAATCTCCGGTTAAATGAGTACAAAAAACTGCTTTTCTCAAAGCGAGAACGCCCCTGTGCATGGTTCACGTTCTGGGAGTCACATACGAGGTCTGAATAGGCCTTCGAATCAAATCCAGGCTCGCCCTCTAGCCACTGACATACGTCAAACTTTGCCTGCCTCGTGAAGTGCTCCACTGCTTCGGATCTATTCACCGAACCCCCTTCAAATCCGGCTTCGAGCGCATTAGCCACACCACCTGCGAGTAGTGTCATGAAAAATGCCACGTCTAACGTCTCGGCCCCGAACCTGTATTGCAAATTGGGTCTTGGGAACATGGGCTTTGTGAACAATTGATCCCAAACAGTCTGGGGTGAGATTGTTCCCCCGGCACCTTGTGCAATAGTCTCGGATATAGCAGCGACAACGTCGACCCGAAAGCCGTCGGCTTGCAAAATATTTGGTTCTTCGATTGATCTTTGCACAAGTGGGTTGTCGTGCAACTGCGCAAAGTAACGATAATGCCCTTTTGGCGGCACTCCAGCCAGGTACACATCTAGAACAAACGAGGAAGCGTTGCGAGGCTCGTAGAATTTGGGAACCCAACTTGGAAACTCGTCCTGTCCGGTTGGGTCGGAGTGATGTTGTACGTGGGAGAGAGCATCCAAAATCCGAGGACCCCTGCGGATGCAATATCTTGTAAAATCGCGGTACACGTCCCGCACGCTCTTGTCATAATCCGGCCTCAGCGCCCAATGTCGAAGGAACTTTCCATCAGGTCGCCGTTGGCCTTCGACGTTCTTTGCCAGCCAAATTAACCCTCTCTGCATCAAAGTTAAGGTGGGATTTCTTTTGTTGCCATTGAAAGTAGTCACGCTCCCTAAGATCGGCTCCAGTCCCTCGTCGGTGCAGCCTAACAGCGCGTAAATCCGATCTGCTGGATTTGTGGCCTTGAAGTTTCGAACCGACATGAGAACTCGCAACATCGGGCCAAGCGAGCCAGACGGTGCCAGTGGATTTGTTTGACCGTGTCCTTGGCCCCTCTTAAGTGCCATAACTTGCCACATGCTTAGGCCTGATATGACAGGAGTGAGACCTCGATACACAAGGAGGAACGGTACCACGCCAAGAAGAATGTCGAAGTCAATCTCAAGGTCTTCACATTGAGCGATGCAGTCTTTTGCAGCGGCAACTTCCTGGATGCACCAAACGCGCTCGAAGTACTCCTTCGTAAACAGCGCATCCAATGCTTCAGAATCTTCTGGATGCTCTTTCATGGCGTTTAGGACAAGGCCATCACGATGTAACCGTGCTGTCTGGACCTGTTGTGGCGACTGAAGGTCTTGTGGAACGGTCGCGTATAGGACTGCGGCACCCATAACGAGTTTCCGAGCGAATTCGAAAGCACGCCGGACTGTTGCATCTTTTTCACCAAGCCAGATGATTACCCGCGACGCGTAATTATACACCGATCGCATATAAGATACCTGGCGAGATCTCTCAGCGTTATCATCCTGTTGGATACAAATGGCATCGATCCAGAGAGTTCTACGCTGATGCGATTGTCGTAAAGCTCGTAAAGCTTGCTCCAGATTCTTCGTCAGCTCCAGCTGCCCACGTATGTTCCCTTGATCGTTTATACAAAGCAGGACATTGTTGCTTTTCTCCCGCCCCCAGACGTAAGACAGCGCTTCAAATGGAACATGAGCATGTTCTATGTCCACATTTCGAAGGGTGCATAAGAAAGGGTCGGCGCCCTCGCCAGGCCAGAGTTCGAGAAGTCGAGAATACGCAGTCGCATGCTCGTTCGGATCTTGCGGAGGTAACGGTGCATAAATTTGGCTTTCCATTAAAGGCGCGGTGGTGTGAGCGTGGCAACTTTGTCTTCACCAATATCTTAATATCGTCGACGTAGGAAAGAGGTAAGAGAACTAGGCGGTAATGAAGGCCCCGAAGTGCGGCCGAAGCGGGGCATGATCTGGATGGGTCTACCAATCATTTGTCTTCTCACCGCTTCCACGTGGCTAGCTAGCCCTGACATAGTCTAATTAAAATTGCCTAACTTACTTATCATATGTCTCAAACACGAACTATACTTTGAAGCGTTTATCGACCGACGTCGCCTTGTAAGCTGTGAAGCGAATGCTGGTAGGTATATCACGTGTCTCGAGTACGGCCAGCAACAGTCCGTCCTGTAACAAGGCAGTCATACAACAAGCTGATCACAGTGCTTCATCGTCCTCCAGAGGCTGTAGAAGATTGTACCTTGAGACTGCCAAAATGAGTAGCTTTATACCTACATACAGTAATGTAGCCGCCTACCTAGTGAGCTACAAGCTTGGCGTAGCAGTCCACGCCACGAAAAGTACGTGAGATAGTAACGCACCGCCTGTAGCCTGTCTTACAAGCAATGTACAAGAAAACTGTCCCAAAGAGGTGCTGGCTAAGGTGTGGGCCAAGCATGATCTCGAACACTACACATGCCATAGACCTAGCATTGATGTTTTTAACGATACTAAGAGGACTTTCAGCTTGTCTATGTTAAATTGGGAGCATCAGATCAAATAGGGCTCTAATTGAGATGCTTTAACACATCTATGTCCAAGTACCAGGGAAGAACAACAGGACGCCAGTCTTGCTTGTGTACACGGCTGTACTAAGCAGTAGCAGAAGTTGCACGTTCAAGAGACGTAACTAGTCGCGCAGGCTAGCTCTGAGCTTCGAGTGTAAATCAGGTACTATCTATAGGGTCTCTTCTCTTAAAAGAGCAATGCTGTTGATGTAGTCATTGCGCGTCCTCGATCAGTCTATAAGCAATGACCATTGGAATTTCCTATCTGTCAGTTTGTTATCATCACCTTACTCGGAATTGAAGTATGGTCCTCCTCAAATCTGGGTTCGTAACATTGCGCTCCCTAACTATTTAAGCTAGAGCTACTTAGTTCACTCTGCGAACGCCCAAAGTTATGCTGCATTGACAACCTGCAGCTGCACAATGCTCTGCGCTAAGGCTCCTACAAAAGATATGACAAAACTCCAGATTGTTGGTGCTACGAGATACACTGGCACATTCGCAATTGTGCAGTCGCGCTGAGGCCGGCAAGTACCCAGATACAGACCCACGTAATTTGCGACAGCCGGGGATCCTTCATTGCTGGCCAAATGAAAGTGAGGAGACTAAGTAGTTGCAAGGTGCTGCTAGAGACTGCCTGCCAGAAGTTGGAGTCTCCTGTACTGCCTATGACCGAGTCATCTCGCCTCCATGCTATAGCAGCTGGGATGACTGAAATGAGCATGATGGTAGGAACAATAAAGGTCAGGGTAGACCGTGTCTTTTCGCCCGAGGCGTATGCATGAGCGGCTTTTTCAGGAAGTGCTGCACCGTGCTTGGTAGCTGAAGATGTATCCCTTGGCATGTCAATTCAAGCACTTTGTGTGCAGTGTGTAACTAACCACCATGTCTCGGAATCCGCAACAAATTGGGACTCTTCCGGCAAAGCCCATGCCACGGTTGAGCATGCAAGCGCGTAGATCCGGCGTTGATCAAATTCCCGTAGTCGCAACCGAAGCGTCGCAAGCCGATCGGAGGAGAGGCGTCTGGTCGAAGCGGCGACTGCTATCGAAGCCCTAAGTTCCCGAAGGATCTTG
The DNA here is from genome assembly GCA_001748405.1 of Paraphoma sp. B47-9. NCBI lineage: Eukaryota > Fungi > Ascomycota > Dothideomycetes > Pleosporales > Phaeosphaeriaceae > Paraphoma > Paraphoma sp. B47-9. The sequence continues at coordinate 15,227 of BCLK01000238.1, forward strand.
AGCAAGAATATCAGCCTATCTTCGTACAAACTTGTGAAGTGATTATAAACAGCTGTCACATTTTCCGCCGTCGTTGTTATCGATCCTAGATATCCCATCATGTAGTTCATATTACACGATTTCCTTATTCGAGCTCGTTCGTCCGTGCCATGGGCTAGCGCGCGCAAGTCTTCAACGAAATAGATATGAAGTTTCATCATATCTCTGTAGAAACGAGCTGAGTGGCAAGTCTCGAGAAACGCTAGCGACTCTTCGTAACCCAGCGTCTCTACGAAGCTCATGATGTGTTCTTTGGCTCTGAGATCATAGATCGTATCTTTGAGGTCGTCAAAGATCTTCACAAGCCCTTCCGGAAGGCCACTTTTCACGCGTAATGCAAAGTAAGGGTGTCGTGTGCTGTTACGGAACAGATTTTCTGTTTCGTTGCTGATATGCACACCAATCAAATCAACCCAAATGGTGTAGCACAGGACCTCGTGTATACATTTCAGGTGAGTGTGTAACGGCTTCGTCAAGCCCTCAACTGTGGCATGAGTTAGTCCAGATGTCATGTCTATCTGTCCCACTTTCCTGGGCGTACTCACGGAGATCGTTGCTGACATAATTTCGTCCACTTCGTCGTTTCCGCACATTTGGTGCAGCGGACACCACAAATGCGCTCTTTCTCGTTGACATGTTGTGTTGCAATATGGAAGCTTCGACTTTCGAGCGTTCTCAGACGATGTTTTCGACCTGATGGCAGCCGCATAAGAACGCAAGTCCGTTGCGGCGTAGCATAATACGCATGTTGTGATGAGCTCCGCCCTAACACATGGGCGTGATTTCCGGTGAGCTGATGGGCGGCAAGCCCAAGGCTGACTGACGCTGACCGCGAATTACGCGCCAACGCTTGCCCAATCATGCCAAGACTGATATCTGCTCGTTCGACACTCGCATTTGATAGCGACGCCTTCTTGCGTTTCATTCTCACAGCATGACTTGCAGTTCCCGCTTTTTGCACGCTGCACAGCTTTGAACTCACGTCTGTCCCCGGCCTCGTTCAGTTTGAAATACGCCTTTCCTAAAACGTCCTAGCTTCGACAGACGGCCCCACAACTACAAGTACGTATCCTTCATACCTCCTGCAGTAAAATGCGCCTGCATCTGCAACCACCTAGATAATTGCAGCAGATGCGCTGCATCAAATAGCTGCAGCTAATCCATAGCCATGATTGTACACCATGTCCACCACTACTCAGCATACCGCCCAGGCGCACACGCAAGGCTGTAAGCCTGCCTCAGCCGTGCTCCCATCCTGCAACCACTATGAGAAGCGGTGCGACGACACCTCACTACGATAGCCTAGTCTCTCAACGGCGGCGGCGTGCACGGCCTGGGCGCCCTCGGGGGAACTGATCTTGGTGGGCAGACGCAATGCCATTGTGAACGCAAGACAAAGAAGGCTTCCATTGATCGGTGGATGGGTGCTGAAGTATGACAAAGATTGCTTTCATCGATCTTATGTAGACATACAAGTGCTCAAGCCATAGACTGGAAAAGCAATAATGAAACTATACTTGGCTTTTGAACATGATCTTTGATATAACGAAAAGAGATTGAGCGCAAGAATTGACATAGCTCCGCCTACTACAGTACTACACTTACAGACGCGGAGCATAGCGTACCTCGTCGCGCATCCGCCTACTCGCAGCAACATCCGGATGATGCCCATTCATCATCTGGCAATGCATAGACGGCAGCAGTGGGTATATCAACAATTTCCGTCGAACATACTCCTGAATCTGACTCAGCTTCACATACCGATCTCCACGAGCAACAGCAAGGCGAACAGCTCGCGTCAACAACCGCGCTCCATCGCCAGACGGATACCGCACAAGTCCATCAGCAAGATCGACCAAGAAGTAATCAATCATTTCCTTGATACGGGGATGCACGTACGGTACCCAGTCTTTCGCCGTAAAGCACGTCGTTTGAAAGGGCCTGCGATCGCGAAACCCGAGTTTCTTGTCAACGCGCAAAATGACTTTATCTGCGCCCTGTAGCCATTTCAGTATCGTGTTTCCGCGCTTACCATTCGCCTTTGCGAGGTTCCGCGTGTGGTTTATGTAATTCGCCATTTCGTTTGGCGACACCCCGTTTTGCGCTAGGCGATGCACTACGTCTGGCCATTTTAAGTGGTGCGGGAAGAATGCGAGGATCTCGTCGGCGGAGATCTCAATGTTACCTAAGAGACGTATGTCTACGTTTACGGGAGCTACGGCGCTGTAGATGATGTCGTATGGGGACTCTGGGGAGTAGCAATAGAGATGCACGTCGGCGTCAGTGATGGGAGGGATTTGTATGCCTAGCATTGAGGCTTTTTGCTCGATGAATCGATGTGTGAGAATACGCTGTAGACCCCACGGTCGAGCGTGAGCATATTTTTTGTTGTCACGTGCTTTACCGATGAGGGTTGATGCGCTTGTTATAGTTTGCGGTGAGGTTGCACGAGGGTTATTCGCGAGGTAGGTTGCATTTGAATCCGCATGAGCTTCGCTAGCATTGTCATTCGCACGTGCGCGTTTAGAACTTACATCTTGCTGATCGGGGAGGAGATCTTCACATCTACGCTTCGGGGTATGGGCAATGTATGTGCGTGGACCTTGCCTGGCCGGCACTAGCAGTGGGCCATGATGGAAATCCTGACCTCGGGAATGGGACGGTCCGCTAGTAGTAGTGTCCTCGTGGCGCAAGATGGCGAAATATTCTTCAAGAGGCCGTGGCGTAAACTTCACCTTTTGCGGGGCATTTGGCGCCCATTCCTGGGGGTGTTCTGGTGGTGGCGTAGAGATTATTATCTTGTGTGAAGAAGCATTGTTACCATGCAATAAGGTTTCAAACTCCGCAACCGGTCCAGGGCTGGACCAAGACGTTGGTGCCGATGCTGTAGCTGAGGTAGGCGCAGGTGCTGCTTCGACCAAATCTGGAAGCTCAAAGAGGGACCGATATGCGCCTGGCTGCAGCGGCCCTGGGTCAAGCCATGATTGTGATCGACTTGTGTCCGGAGTATGCTGCCACCAAAGTGGTGGTGGTGTCGGATTCGTAATCATCGTTGTGGGAGTGTTCGGCCGAAAGCCGTCATCCTGACCATTTAGTACCTCTTCCCGGGAGGATGCAGGGTGCCAAGCATCTTCTAACTCGGCTATAGAATAATCGTCGACCAGCTGCATCAAATTGAATGGCGAAGTGTTGGTTGCGTAGCGATACTGATCATTGTGCGGGGTTTCATCCTCTAGCAGAAGCCCAAGTTCTGCATTGTGCGCCGAATCTGGAGTATTGGTCATCGTTCGTGCATCCGTGTCAGACATACTAAGCAAAGTGCTCAAAGGCAAGAGTGCCTGACCTGTTGTAGATTGAGACTCCTGTTGCATTTTGAAAGGGGAGAGACCTGCGTTATAGTACGAGGCTCTCCCAGAAGCCATTCACGGCCAGCTGTGAATGCGCACAATGATGGTTGCAGACGCTTCTAGACGGCCAGTGAAGTTCTGCGGTAACTATGTACGAGCCACACGTCACAACTGGTATTAGTGCTGGACAGAATCAGTTGGAAAGGCGCACAGTCTCGATGCCTCCTCAACTTGACGACGAGAACTAGAGGAAACATCTTCACTGGCTGGAGAGCAAGTAGTCACACGATCAACGAGCGTGCCCAGGTATTATAGATTACGAAAGGGTATAGTCGGGAAGCTCATACATGGTGTCACAGAGCATGGTACAAGTATTCTCCGACCAATCCTTCTTCAAATCTACGGAGGAACTATGCAGGTGTTATGTAGTCCTGATGAAAATCTAAGCGCATACTGGGGACTTCCGGTGAGCTCGGTGGACACCTCTGCGCGACATAGCCGAAAGATATTGTAATATGAGGGAGTGCGACACAGCGCGCATGTGTTATGAAGATTATCCGACCATGAAACAAGTGCATGCGCCATCACAAGGAAGTTCAGATAAAGAAGTGTTCGGAGGATGAGTAATCTAATTCATAAATGGGCAAGCGTTGCCGTTAGCGCCGGCGATGCACGTTGAAGTAGCTCCGACTGGGAATAGTGGAGACATTACCCGATGGGATGGAAATGTGGAGCTCGAGATGTTCGGCGGGACGTGGCTGGGCGGCGCGTGGTGTTGACTTTCCTACTTTTTCGAGGTGCAGCATTTGAACTCAACATTGCAACGTTATGATATAGTGGACGATGAAAACAGCCATGTTTGTGACAGTAAACGAATCTTGCTATTTAAACATGTATATATCGAAACTAATGCTACATCACAATTTAAACGTTCTGCTCGTTGACGAACAGACCTGCCATACCCATACCCGTACCGACACACATGCTAGTCAACAGGATCTTCTTCTTCTGTCTCCGTGCCTCGCTGAGGCCAGTGACAATCTGTCGCGCACCTGTGCATCCAAGCGGGTGACCGAGGGCGATGGCTCCACCCCTGACGTTTAGCTTCGCAGGGTCGAGCTTCAGAGTATCAGTGCAGAAGACGGCCATAGATGCGAAAGCCTCGTTGATCTCGATCAGGTCGATGTCGTCCAGGGTAAGGTTGAACTGCTTGAGCAGCTTGGGGATGGCGGCGGTGGGGCCGATACCCATGACACGGGGAGGAACACCAGCAACAGTAGCACCGACGTACTTGGCGAGGATGGGCTGGCCAAGCTTCTCGGCGGTGGAACGCTTCATCAGCAGAATGGCGGCAGCACCATCGGTAAGCTGGGATGAGTTGCCGGCATGCGACTTGTCGCCGTGGGGCATGAAAGCAGGCTTGATTTTCGAGAGGCTCTCGTAGGTGGTGCCGTATCGGATACCCTCATCCTTTGTCAATGTGACGTCCTTGAGCTCGCCGGTCTTGGGGTCCTTGATCTGGGTCTTGATGGGCACGATCTCGTCGTCGAACCAGCCAGCCTTCTGCGCGACCTCAGCCCTTCGGTAGGACTCAGCGGCGTACCTGTCTTGCCTCTCACGCGAGATGTTGTAGTCGTTTCCGATGTTCTCCGAGGTCTGGCCCATGGGCTGCAAGCAGTCCCTTCCCAGCTGGTGCTCTAGGATCTCGGGGACGAATTCCCTTGTGAGAGCGTCGCCGCCTGCTGTCATACTCTCCACACCCATACCGATGCCAACATCAATGGCGCCGGTCGAGATCTGGTTGGCAATGTCTTGGACTGCCTTCAGGCCCGATGAGCAAAAGCGATTGAGCGAGTATCCGGAAGTTGTGATAGGGAAGCCAGCTGCAAATGTGGCGGCTCGGATGTAGTATGCGGCCTTCGCATCGCTGACGTTGCCGCAGGCAATGTCCTCGACAAGCGCCGGGTCGATATTCGCTCGCTCGACAACGGCCTTCAGGGTCTTGACCATTATGCCATCAAGCAGTGTGTCCTTGAAACCGCCCTTCTTTGCCTTTGTGAGCGGAGTGCGCACGGCGAGTGTGATAACGATATCATCGGGGTTCTTGGTGGTGCTACGCGAGTATTGTCAGCTTCTCGTTGTATGTGAGGTGGAACGAGAGTTCCATGTGGAGGCTTGGTGGAGGCTACTTACATTGCCGACAACCCGCTGGTCGAAGGTGCAATTTGCGAAACAATGGACTTCAGGCGCTCAGTCATCTTGAAGTATTATCTAGAGAGATGGAAGAAATGGTATGGTATGTGATGAAGGGCGAAAGATGTGTAGCTGGCTTGTGTGGAGTGCGGAGGCGGTGCTTTAAACATCTTGTGGGGCTACCGCGGTCCATCAAGTTTCGTTGAGCCGAGGCTCTAGAAAGTTTGAGGTCACGTGCTCGGAATTCCCGCAACAGCCGAGTGCCCTTGCTGGTCGCCCTGGCCGCCCTCCGATATCCTCGTACGATTACTGAACCCATGTTGGGTTTGGGATGTCAAGCCGAACCCATCTGTGATGACTATGCGATAACCAGGCGGAGCTTCTTAATCCGCCGCAGACCGCGGCTCTCAAGGGTTGTCGAACACCTAGGTAAACCCGGAAAGCGGCTCACGTGCTATCCTACACATCGCTAAATATTGATTCCATGGTTCGACAACTCCATGGGACCACTTTTGGAAGTCAGTATGTATTGTATTGCATTAGTTTCGTTGAATGACTGAAACCTACACAAAGTCCGGTCGCCCGAACGACTGCGTAAGCGTGCTTATCTCGTCTCGTCGTACCAGCATGAGGCGGAGATGTATGCGCGATGCGGCCTCCTCTGCGTCTATGTAGACTCGACGTGGAGCTAGATAGACTATGCACGCTATGTCGCGACTCCGGGCGCGTGGCGATGGCGGGGCAGGCTGACGTAAGATCACCCAGGGAGCATGAATTGCCTGATGCGTCGAAGCACTTTGGGGTTGTGAGCAGCCGACAAATTGATTACTATATGTATCTCGGCAGGAGCTGACCTGCGCGACAAATTATTATTTTCACACGACGACGCGACCCAGTATGGCCGATACCACGACCTCGAGCCTTCTCGAGCGTGTCTTTGCTGCTCAAAGCACCGAAGAGTCGCGCAAGCTTTACGACGAATGGGCAAAGAGCTATGATTTGGACATGGCGGAACATGAATTCACGGCGCCACGTTTGGTCGCAGAAGCTGTTGCGCGAGGATTTAAGGCCGACCATCTACCAGACCAGAAGAACACCCTACAAAGACTCAAGATCGTTGACGCTGGTTGTGGTACCGGACTTGTAGGCGTCGAGCTGGCAAGATTGGGTGCGAAAGAAGTTGATGGGCTTGACATTAGTGAGGGCATGTTGGACGTTGCGCGAAAGACAGGAGCATACAACGACTTGAGACCCGCCGACCTCACGAAACGTCTGCCCATGAATGATGGTACGTACGATGCATTGACATGCTGTGGTACGTTCACACATGGTTATCTTGGTCCGGAGCCATTGGCGGAGTTCGTACGAGTAGTAAGGATGGGCGGCCTGGTCGTAGCTACCGTACTGGAAAGCCATTGGCAGGAGAAAGAGTTCCAGAAAGAGGTCGAGCGATTGCGCGACGATGGGAAAGTAGCGGTACTCGAAGACGATGTTCATGCATACCGTAAAGATGCGGGCGGTGGTAGAATCCTCGTGCTTCAGAAACAGTAGTCTTCCCATTGCTGTACATGAGTAGTGCTATGATAGAGGATCAAAGTGCCTTGTATTCATCCTAGTCATGTTCCCTACCGCTTCGCCGCGAAGGCCTAATATGGTCTACCATGTGGCGACGGGCCGGGGTTCTAGTGAGAAGGTCGGCATCATTGGGAGACCGCAAGCAAGAGGGTGTAAGTATCAATGCGAATTTGAGAAACATCGCTGTCGAGCCAATCTGATTCTCGTGGTGAGAATACAATGATACGAAACTTGGTGGTCAGTTCCAAGACGCTAGTCATCATAACCAGGCGACAGACCTCGACATCACTTCATCGTAATTCAAGCATATATCTGCAGTCACCGCCATGTTCTAATTCCAAAGCCTCAGCAAAGATTTCTTGCTTGCTTGTATACCACGTCACTGGTGGTCACAATGGTGTGTGATGGGACATCCCTGGTCGATTGTGCTGGCGCACTGACAAACAAGCAGCTTGCTGCGCCTAAGGCGTAGTGCAACAATCGATTGATATGCGTCCAAGTGGCTGGTCATGGGAGCATTCCATACCATAGAATTATGAGGAAACGCGTAGCTCAAGCTTTACATGATTCTTGCCTTCCGCACGACGGAGCCCTGAGAAGCGTTACTCGCATCCGCGCACGCACCGAGGCAAAAGCTGAATATGAATATCGCCGCTTTACAAGTACGGAAAAGCTCAAAGAATACCTCAGTCAAAGAGGAGGCGGTTATCCTCGAGCGTTTCGTTGTCGGGAAGCCGTTACCAAACCTGCCAGCCCTCCATCCTCCATCGATGCCACCCGTGGACCCGTGGAGGCATGGCGCCTTCTCCATGCGATTTCATACTCTGAGATTACGCCTTTGCTATCCAGTATACATACACTCTCTTCTTAGAATTTTATCGTGTGTTAACACCTTGCGATCGGGACGGTCTAGCTGGGCACCGCTCATCGGCCTCCGCAGCGCGCCGGCCACCAGTGTACGTGCTATATACAATTTTCTATGCGCTCATGCATGTCAGGCCTCATAAATTACTATTGCTGCCTTTTCTTCTGGCCAATATCCCGGCAAAACGTTTCCGGCTTCCTCTTCGGAGCAGACATTGACACGTGACAAAGCTCTCCACGTGACCAACCCCTTCACGATGACCCCAAAGGGCTCTAGCTTTGTTGTCGTTGGGCCGTGCACAGCCAAATTCTGTATGCGAATTATGGTCACCCATTCTCAGCATACAAATTCATTCCCCACATTCGCTTTTGGAGATCTAGACGACTCATTCCTCGCTTTCGACTGCAACCACCCAGACTCGCTTCTAGACCACCAGCCGGTACAGCTCATACCAATTCAGCAACGCATTATCCAGTAAGAATACTCTTTTGCGTAAGGCAATCACTTTTGGCACGTAACTAACATGCGAGATCATCAGAAGCGCGAACGGGGAACAGGTCAACAACGTCAACCACTAGGCGCGACTTCTGAGGATTCTTACAGGTATTTCACACTTATCTGACACTGAATCTACTGTAAGCTCATGTCTGTAAGCTTTCTTCCATCTAGCTGCGTCGGCCCCTGCTCTGGACGCTCCTCCGCCTACATCTAAGAAAATTGCTAGTCTTAGGCAATGGCGGCTCCAATTCATCACGACATCGGTGCAATTGCGCAGGTCTCACTCCTTCAAGCTCAGTCAACACCCGCTATCAAGCCGCCACGACTCTCGAACCACCGTCTATTTGAAGATGCGCCGTCAGAAGACCTCCAGTTTGCCCAGACTGGCAATTTCACAGCCGCCGAGATTCTCGCCTTCTTCCCCAAGGCGCTGAAGTCGCACGACATTGTTCATCGTCTCGCATCGAACGGCATGTCGAACCAGATTGTCGCCGACATCATCAACTACCATCGTGTGGCTTCTTTCAAGGGCCCTGTCACCAATACCGCCTTGTGTCACACGATGCAGAAAGCCATGCGCGATGGCATGGTCCTTCGCGATCAGACAATTCCGGGCACCGAGTTCGTCAATGCAGATGACGAGGAAGACCAGAAGGCGTGGTCGAAGAAGCTTCACGAGAAGCTTGACCTCAAGAACAAGGACGGTCCATGGGACCACAAGAACCTTACGCTGGCTGGTTGCCACCCACAGAGTTTCTACCGAGACCAGACCTTCGTGGCAAAGGTGCCATTCAAGTCCTTGGCTACAGGCGTGAACCGTTTCCCATCGGTACAGCGCGGTGATGGTGCGGACCTCACACGCTGCGTGCAGTACGCAGTCGCACATCCCGATCTGGACTTGTCATTCCCAGACGACTTCACTGAGCTCACCCAATTCCTTGGTGCCACGACGATTGGAGATGAGCACTACGATGGTGCTACGTTCAGCCGTTGGCGCAAGGATGGTGCTCCGAATCCGCCCGCCCGTTCCCGCTTCCCTCGAGCCCGAGTTCCTGCTCTTCAGCCCTCTATCCGGCCTACAGCTGCACAAGTTATTGGTCGTGGCAGGATCAGCAAAATTGCTGGAGGATCTCCCATCAATAAGACCTCGCTGATCAAGCTCGCCACATCAGAGGTTGATCATGCACCAACCCAGCCTATGGAAACCCTTCGTGGCAGCACGCCAGTCTTCTTCGACTTCCAGCTGGCTCAGGACGATCACGAGGCAGGTCTAGCAGCAGATGGGAACAATTTCTTCTTGGATAACTTCTCAGATGGGTTTCCAGCCGCGGAAGAATCTGACTCTGCAGATACGGTCATGGCCGAATCACAACAAAGGTCCTTAGCAGTTCCGCGCCGCGTCATCGACGACCACCTAGATGACTTCTCGCTTTTCAATTGCTCGCCGTTGGATTTCGAGAGCAATGCGGATTTCAGACAGCAGTGGACGAACTTCGGAAACCAGGGTGGCAGCGAGCACAGCGCTTTGTTCGATGAAGACATCAACCCGGCTGCAACACACGTGCCCATCGCTTCAGCTCCGCTGGGTGCCATAGATCCCTCCCTCTTTTCGCCCCTCGACAACGCCCAGCTGACTGCCTGGGATGGCTTGTTGCTCGAGAACCCGTTTGGCACCTTGGGCAGCACCAACACCCCCTTGCAGGCTCCAGACTACAACGACACGTTCCTCTGACTCTGACGCCTACGAGAAGTTAGTCGTAAATCTTCAGAGTTTGATACGACGCAGAGGATATTCGCGACGACCCATCGAGAGTCCAGCGCGCAGGAGGAGTGCCTCGAATCGTTGCAGGATCTTGTTTTCGAGAAGCTCTGTCTTTCCTTTCCCAATTGCACGATTCTTTTACCAGTCTTGTCGCGCGTTCCACCACAGTTTTCGAAGGCCCTTCTACCCTTCCTACCCCTCCCTTCATTCCAATTAATCGGTACATTGTGGATTTTCCGGCATCCGTGATGGTTACATAATTTAATGATACCCCGTTTCTTTGTCGATAGTTATCCGAGATTCAAGCACAATTTACGATACCCTTTGAACGTCCATGAATCGCTCCTGTGGCTTTGAACAATGATCCATGGGATCCCATTTGATGTTTTCAATCAATGATGCCTCTGCACTGTGAAGATCCTTCAATCCGTGACTGCTAATAATGTTTTTACTTTATGCTTGGTTTCCATTGTGAAGGGAAACCGCCTCGTGTTCGGAGACTCTTTGCAGTGTAGGCGCGGTTGCCCCATCTCTAGATGACACCTTAAGAACGCTCATGACGTTGGAAAAGATTTTCAGCAGGAGAACTAATAATAGTGTAAACTCATATGAGATTGCGAGCATAGTGCGTGCATATCAAACACATGCCTTCAGTAACTGTAGCACGCGCCCACAAAATTTCAGCGACACTGTCTTAAATGCTGACATGTTTCTCATTACCTAAATTTCTTGCTCGTCGTCCAAAAGTATACCCACAGTCATTACAACTATTTGTTGGCCCTAATAACACTTGTCTTTGAGTCACACAATCCTGTAGAGGTCGTGGTGCTTACCACGAGTTTCCTTCCTTTGTGCTAAAGGCAACTTAAACAGACTCATGAATCAACCAAATCAGCTTCCGCCGCTGACTTCGATTATCTGGTATTCCAGCTACGAGGGAGCTTCTATCCCGTCTTTCTCCATCACCAAAATCGCGTCAGATCTGCGAGCTTTACAATGAGCTCTGTACTTTGATTGACGAACTTAAGGGATCCTCCCTCCGGATGCGTTTTTTATATAGTCTCTCCACAGTGTTCAGTCTCTAGGTAACGCGACTCAAACGCGATGTACCCGTGAATCGGCCTGGAGCTAACTTTCGTCATTACACGTGACTCTGCCGCGCTAAGTGCCGCTACGACTCGGGGTGAACGCATGGACCCTGCACTATGGGAAGGCTGTGGTCTTCCTCGTATATCAACAACTCTGGCCCTCGCTTTGATCACTCTCTACAAAACTGCCCACTTCGATCGATTCAACTCTCTACTCTCCAAATTCTAGTCTTTCAACTCGTTTGGGTCAACGTCACTCCATTGACTTGATACCTGTGGAGTCCCTGCTGATTCAACCCCTTCCAGCGATAATCAGCGCCTTTGTCACCAACGCCTTGTGACAGCCCGATCCTGTCCCTAGCCTCCAAACTATCACTCGCCTTCCGTTCCAAAACATGGCAAAAGAAGCCCAGAAGCAGACGAACTCCCCCAAGCCCAGCCAGAACATGACGCCGAAGCATACGTCGCGTGTGAACGCAGTTCCCGGTCCTGATCGCGGTCGCATAACAAAGCGGGCTCAGTCGTCAGAGGCCATCGCCGAATTGAAGAAGAAGGTTCTACACATTGGACACACTGATGCCAATGGTGGAGTCAAGGCAAAGGATGACGGCCTCGAAGAAGAAATCCAGCAGGAAGAGGATACCATCTCCACAGGCGCAAAGCGTAAGATTGGAGGCGGAATCTTTGGCAAACATGTCCCACCTCGCAATCTCCGCTTCTCGAGCTTCGGAAATCATACTGCAGCGGAACTACTTACATTCCTGCCGGAGTCAATACGTTCCAAGGACATCGTCAATCGCTTGGTGGAAAATGGGCTCACTACCGATGAGATCAGCAAGATCATCAACTACCACCGAGTGTCACCGAAGACGCACAAGGCCATGAATAACACCTTGTTACATGCCACTCAGAAGACAATGCGGGATGCCAATTTCACTAATTGGACCGTGGGAAAGCATCACATGGGCTTGTACAGCGCTCAAAACCAGAATTGGGATGCCAAGAATTTGAATCTCGACGGCATGCGCCCTCAATGCGAATATGTCAAGGGGCATGGTAATGGAGATGCTCCTCAAGACAACGTCAAATTCTCGACGCTTGCTATTGGGGTCCAGACCTTCCCTAGCCTCGCTTCGGGAGACGGCCTTGATCTTACTCGCTGCGTTGCATTTGCTGTCCAGAATCCACACCTGGATCTGCAATATCCTCGCGACTTCGAAGAGATCACTAAGCACCTTGGCCAGGGGGTTGTCCAGGACAAGCACTACGATCGTAGCGCAGCTGCTCGCTGGCGTCGAGCGCCAAAGCCGAAGGATGCGCAACCTCCGACACCGACGAAGACCACACCGGTGAAGAAGACCGTTGCTAGCAGCAACTCTGCCCAAAACCGCCATCATGCTATGGCAAAGGGCACTAGCAAGCTTACAAATGCTCCAAAGCCCGCTCCTCTTCCAGTGCAGACGAGAAAACCGCAAGTCCAGCTGCATACAGCTGTGGCTCCACAGCAGACCACCGCCCAAGCAATAAACTATATTCGTCAGCACTTCCCGCATCACTTCCAGCAGCACTCTCTTCGTCACGACCCTCTGCCTCGGCGCCATGGCCCTTCAACCCATGTCCAACCAGTGGCCTCGCGGACGACTCACACCGTCGTTAATGGCGGTACGTTCACGCACGATCCATTCTACATGCCTTCCTCTGCTAATCGTAATACTCCAGTACCCCCTGTTCCTGCCCAAGGATATCAGCAAGAGGGCCCAGGCCTTGGCAACAACGGCTCATGGCATTCATTGCCACCTCCTCAACCTCTGAGCAATCTCGACAATGGTTGGCTCCTGACCCAGCCATTTCAACCCCAGGACTCATCTGTCCCGGATTGGTTGACAGAGGAGTTCGATCAACACCTCGCGGACCTCATCGCGAAGGCCGACCATTGATACTGCGGCGCTCGCTGCAGCACCCCAACTATGGTCAAACCATCATTGCTGAATTTGAGAAGCGCAATACTTGATTGTGCAACCATCATGCTACTTCAGTCATCAACGGGCGGACTATACCTATCGCCTACTACCCAACTACCACCACTATACGAACGTCCTTGCGTCGTCTGAGTGTTACCGAAGGGCCTCTCGCCCAGATTTGCGGACTTGGAAGATATTCGGAAGAACCTCGCATAGAAGAAGTCTTCATCCGTTTGCGTTACACATAGCCCGGACTACTACAGTAGTGCACCATCTTGTTTTCTCGCGTCCATTTCTGAGCTTTTGGTTTCGCGCTCCAAAGTCCCGTACCTAATTTTCGCAATTTTGCATGGCTCTATGTGATGAAGATACATGCCGATCTTTGTGGTAGGCAGTGTTATTCTTCCTTCACTGATACTTTGCTTGGCATTCTGGGACTGCAGCAGGATACCCCTTCCCTCGTACTAGAGCGTACTTAGAAGTAATTGAAAACACACATCTCAAATTTTGCTACCTTCTACCATTTCTTTAAGTGCTTTGTTCAAGCTGATTAGCAGTTGAGATCTTGCGGCTCTCGTCTCTTGCCTAATTATCCAGTCTGAACGTACGAAGACTCGAGCTTTGGAATCGAGTCCTGTTTAATACTCGAAGAACTAAGATGGTACATGATTCACCGCACATCTCCTATTTCTACTCTTCATAACTCAATTCGTTGACTGTAGCATCTTATCCTAGCATTCTTCCTGTATAACCACTATTAGTACATAGTAGGCTATGTATGATGCTGGATCGCTTGTGGCAGAGACTTTGGTACTTTGCGTTGCTGAAGCCATGATATCTTAATATGATTGACTAGTCAGCTATGCCTTCACTTCGCAGAATCGTTTTCAACAATTTTACACCTTGTTTCCTTTTCATATAGGTGTGTTCGGGCAAGTCCTGGTACCTGCCTCATGAGGTGAGGAAGTTTCTCGTCTCGCTACAGACAACTAGCATAAGTTATATAGTAATTACGAAGAATCGAACATGACTGGACTAGTCGTCAAGGAACCCCAGCAGTGGGAACATACTGCAGATACTCAAGCTGGTTTGGTCAAACTGCATAGAATTAGCCCATCAGAAACATGACGCCCTGCCGATTAGCTTACTTCTGCTTATTTTAGAAATCTCCTCCTTTTAATCTTCCTGATGATACTGTCACGCTAACTTCAGACGTGTCGTTGACATATTACATGCCCTTGCGGTACTTAGAGGCGGCACGTTCGTCTTGTCATAACCGAGCTAAGCTAGATCGATCTTGCGCTTGCGTAGTGTTAACATCATTGTGGATTATCGTCTGCTAATTTTATTGTTATACAAGTAGCATATGGTCAGGCTATCTCGTGCTGATTATTAGAAGCAAAGCAAAGTTTGTGTGATGTACAATAACAGACGATTTTTGGTTGAAAATGTGTCCTTGCAGACTGCTGTTCATAACATATGATTACCCGGCTCCACGGACTTGATTCTACTTAAATCCACTATGGCTTCAATTTGTCTCTAGTGGTAGCCATGCGATCATCAATTCTTATAGCTTCGACTACACACAGAGTCCATTGTCGAGGGGGCATGTAGGAGTCTACATCTCGAGTGCACAATGTTCCGTATGATGGCGAAGGCTACCTTTCCCTTCGCCGACAAGTTAAGGCACTAAGACAAATGCCAAGAATTATCCAGAAACTTTGTCAGCCTTAGAGTCTCGAATCACTCATTAGTGCTCGCCGTTTCGCTTCGAGCCGCAATTCTTGTGGGTCGAGTCAGACTCACGGACCATCGCTGTTCAATCTACGACCCAGTACCTACATATACTGCCCACCGCCGATTCCCCTGACCGCAACCACACACACACTTCGATCACCCTCAACCATTGGATTGACTCCGTTCATACCGAGCTATCTTCTCAACCAAGCCGCGCTTGGAACAAGAATTAGCAATTGGTAACTCGTTTGGTAAGCTATCTCTGTTAGCCCGCAGAAAAGCCACCAGCACGAAGGCTGACACCCCCCTAGGAAGTTTTATCAGATTCTCTCAAAAGGTCTTGCCTCAGTTCAACATCTAGTTTCCGGCATGGCGAAGAATTCTCGGCCTCAGACGACACTTTCCACCGACCAATCTCCAAATTCGAAGCGCCAGCGTGTCGAGACTGGCTTGCCCGCTCGTGGACACGGCAAGAAGCGAGCATCGGCCGCCGGGCACGACTTTGATATGGAAGCCAATCTCGGTGGTGGCGATGATAGCATTCGTCTTAATAAGGATACTGACTCTGACGACGAATATGACGAGAAGGGAAAGGCCGCCATGTCCAAGGAGGTCGCCAAGGTGAAGAAGAATGCCAAAAAACTGAGCCCAATCTTTGGTCCAGATGCCATCGCCAAGAACCTCCGCATTCCCGAAGATGGTGAGTTCACAGCCGTTGAGATCTTGGTATTTTTGCCAAATTGGGTTCGCCGCTTTGAGGTCCTGTTCCGCCTTGTCGAGAATGGTTGGGACAGACAACCCATGATCAAGGTGTTCCTCATGCATCGCGACTCCTCGGGTGACAAGCACCACCCCCGTTTCGACAGCGCATTGCACCACGCTTTCAAGAAGGTGTTTGAAGATCAAGGCTACGATGGTTGGAATATAACTCGGCACCAGGATGGCGAATTTTGTCTCTCTCTAGATGAGCTGGATAAAACCAACTTATATTGGGATGATGAGGACCTCACGTTCGCGGGTGGCATTGCCATGTTCAATTACGTCGTCGAGAAGGAGACCGGCACTCTCATCAATGACGTAGCTTTCAAGAGCCTTGCCAACGGCGTGGTAAAGTTTCCCAACGCGTCTAACGGCGATGCTCTTCACCTGACACACTGTGTGGAGTACGCCGTCCAGAATCCAGATGAAGATTTGCTGTTTCCTCGCGACTACGGTATGCTCCGCACTCGCCTCGGCTTGGGTGCTGCGCGCCGAGACCATCAGGACGGTGAAGCTCTCCGTCGATGGAAGAAGGTTCCAATGCCAAAGGCTGTGGATGAGACCGCCGGTGACGACACAAACTCTGCCCCCGCGACAAACCCAGCGGCACGTGAACTAGGTCAGCAATCCGCTAGTCGCCTGCCACCGAGCTCAGGCCTTCAAGACAACTACAACTTCACTTTGCCCTCCACTCCCCAACAAGACTTGAACGCCGCCATGGAAGGAGTTGAGAACGAAATGCACGACGGTACGTCGCCCGGTTCAGAACATCCCACAGCCCCACAATACGACCAGGACCAGATGATGGAGCAGTCTTCTGAGCGCTCTGGTCAGTACGATATGTCACAGGTCCCAAACCAATACGACTACGCCGGCGCACAACACGGGCAGCAACATCATGATGCCGATACTTTCCTCGCGGCCCAACACTCACACCTTGACTCTGGAATCCCTCAGTGGCTCGCGAGCTACCCGCCGAGCACTCCTCCGCCCAATCAAGCGCAGCAGCTGCGTGATGGACAGCAAGCTCGCAGCGGCCAGCGCTCTGGTCAACACCCAGGCTTGCCGCTCGCAGCACTGCCACGTTCACGAACTCAAGTCGGATCGCCGCATCTGGGCTACAAAACTCCGCAGCCTTTTATGGGACCCAACAACGGCACTCAGCCAATCGATGCGATGGATAGCTTCCCAATGCCCTCCTCGGGTCCTCATGTAATGTCTCAACCACTTGGACATACTTCGATGATCGATCGCGAATATGATTTCGCCCGGCGCGGAGACTATTATCAGTTCTACTCGCCCCCAGCAAATCCTTTTGGAAATCCATCATCCCCCGAGCGTACAACAGGCACTTTGCCAGCAGATCTTCCGGGTTCACCTCCCGCACCTACCAAAACTCAGGCCGAACACACAACAGGTCTTTGGACTGTACCGGGTCAAGACGGCAGCAAGGCTGCGCCCGCCCCCGCGGACGCATACGACGAGCTCACCGACCAATTCCTCGACCATGATTGGGTTCCCAGCACTTTCACTCCATCCCAGCTTGAGGCTCTTAAGGTAGCGGAGGCATTTCAACAGCGATTCGATCCGCAGCGCAAATGGGAGGAGGAGCATGCGGAGGATCTTAAGAACCATGTCTATCGTTAGGCTGAAGTGGTTCGATCTGGCCGACGGATATGGCTCACGTGAAAAATGGCGGCATGGCCGGATAATACACGGATAACGTTTGCGATTGCACTTTTGAGGGAGCGATGGGAAGATGGACAGTACATGGCCAACGGTTGAGGTTTAGTCGCGACATACCGTGCCGTTGCACGTGGTGTTACTTTCATTTGTTTGACTTGGAATTCTTGATTTTATAATGTTCGCGAGCGGATGACATGATTGTTTAGTCTTTGCGCGAGCGTTTTTGCGTAACGGACACGAGATGAGAGGGGAGATATAACAGAACAGAAACCCAGGAGAAAAACAGTGAGGTAGATACTCGATAGTCAATTCAGAGAGGTCTCCTCCATCTTGTTACTTGTTTCTACTGGCCATGGACCCATTGAAAATACCCATTTACGACACGATAAAGACGCCGCATGTGAAAGCCCACAATAGAAATCTTGCGTAACAATTCTCTGCCCTCATTTCTATGATGGCACAAGCAATGTCTCTACTCTGTTCCACAGCATTTTTGGCCATGAGAGTGGGTGTGATTGTAGCACAAGGTCGTTAGCTTTTGTGAAGGATTGATTTGTGTATGCCTTGTGTATTGCTATTTAGCGCACAGTTTCTGTACGTTGCTTGCAATGTTCGGAGCGTCGTAGCGCGTAATGAGGACCAAGAATGGTGGCTACCAAAGCCTAACATAGCCTGTCCAAAGGCGTTGCTGCACAAACCCTCCCATATTCATTTCATCTCTTAATCGCGCCCCAATCTTTGGTCTCTTCGCATTCTCACCATATTTCCTCCTACTTCCCCAATACTGTCTTAGCCTGACCCTCCGTTTTTCTCGCTCGCGCAGATACCTAGTAGCTATGCATAACAGCCTCCTCGCTGACCCAGTAAATTGCACGACGGTGCTCGGTAATCAGCTCGAGATGATAGTCATATTCAGTCCAGGTGTCACTACCAAAGAACTTGTGCTGTTCCTTCGCCCATCGAATATTCTCGGCCCAGTCGCTGACATCAGCAGCGAAGGGGTTACTCAGACGATGCAACTCGCGAAACGGCGCATGATGGCGAGGCCCGTTGAACCGAGTGGAGGAGAGGGCGCTTTCCCACATCTCCTCCACGGATGCGCAGCCCTCGGCCGCGTACAGGTACAGGGACTGCCAGTCAACGCGGAGACGGTTTGCAGACAAGACAGGAGGCTTCATGAAGACCGGCTTGCGAGTTGAGAAAGTGCGGGCCAGGGACATCATCTCGGGGCTGATATCAACAACAGGGCGAGTCGCTGGGAGAGCAAGCACGGGTGTCTTTGTTGGGGCGCTGACCTCTTTCTGTCTACCCAGGGTTTCGATGTTGCGCTGGGTCTCGGTAGACAGACTTCGAATGACATGGCGGGCTTTGCGAGCCGCAGCTCGACTGCGTGCGGCTTTGGCGGGGGAAACGAGATCCTCCTCGCTAGCAATCTCGGCCGCGGGTACCTCGTCATCGGGTTCGGAAGCCTCTGCGACAAAATCGCTGTCGTTCGAGGGTGAGGCAGGCATAAGAGGAATGCGGTTGAGCTTACGACTCTTTGCGGGTGTCGAGTAACCAGAGTGAGGGGAATCAATGTCCTAGAATGGGTGTCAATTGATGTCAACTGGAAGTGGCGCCGGTGGCACTGTACCGTAGCATCTGATTCATAATCTCGCACAATCTTGGTGTCCTTCTTGGCCAGTCTACCGCTCTTCCTTCGACTACCGATTGTAGTTGTACCTTCCACGTCCATCATGCGCTTCAGTGGTGAGCTGTATGTTGGAGTACCTGATCGACCGCCTACGAAATGCCGAGATTGGGGCATAACCTTGTTGGTGTTGGCGCGCTTGTTGTCTGGCGTGCGCTTGAATAGCGGTTTGGGGGTTGACTTGGTTGGTGAGAGGAAAACATAATCCTTGCGGCGCTCAAATATCTGCTTGTCCAGGTGAAGGTGAGTGACAGTAGACGGTCCTCCAAGTTTAGCGACCAATGCTTCAAAGTCGTCGGGAAAGTACCACTCTTCATCCTTGTGCGCCAGTGCATACTGTACACAGCGTGAAAGGTCTAGTGCGTCATTGCCCGAGGGGTGCATCTTCACGTGGCGTGCAAGGTCCTTGAACTCTACCGGATCTGCCGGTTCGTTGTGCTTGAGCTGCTTCGTACCGCAGCCTGGTGGACCGGTCTTGGGGTGGGTTTCGCGTGGTGTGCGGAATGTGCTTACATCCAAGTCGGTTTCTGTCAACTTCGGGTTTGGGCGCGGGTACTCGTGATGCGAGCCGACCTTCCAGTCCTCAAAGCCCGCACGACGCATGCCATAAGACATCATGATCTGCACAGAGTTTGGCCTAAAGACTGAGTCGCCCGTGCCTGGCAAATGCCTGAATTCGTTGATCATGGCGGCAATTGTGAGCGACTTTCCGCCATTGGTAACGAAGCGATCAATGACATCGATGGATTTGAGCCAGTGGGGGAGGTAGGCAAGAATTTCTGCAGCGGTCAAGTTGCCAGATGGAAAGGGTAGATTCCAGCTTGGGCTGCCAATCCCGAAGGCATTATTCTTGGCCATAGGGGAACCCATGTCTTCGGTCTCCATGATGTGAGCATCGGAGAAGTAGCCTGGACGAGAGCTCGCGGTGCGAGAAACTTACCAGAATGCTCAAAACGCTACACCATACGTATGACAGGAGGTTGTGCCAATGCTAGACTTCCAACAACTTTGTACAAGATTAGTAGCGCACGTACCCAAAACTACCACTGATGCTGGGGCAGACGAGAGGGTGGGCGCATGGTACAGAGGTGTCGGGTCGGCCAGAATGGGAGGAGCAAGCTCGGACCAGCAACGGCTCCGGGCCAACTATTCTTGCGGGAGCCAAATGTTGCGTAGTTGGCTCTGGGAAACGCGTGTATGTTCTGCCCCGATATAGCCGAGTCAGATAGTGTGTTACCTCGCAGAGCCTTTTTGTGCCCACTCTGGAGCCCGACCGTCACATATTGTACCGGCTTCATCCCCACTCTTGCCCAGAACGTATACGACATCGCTCATACCACGCAGTGGAGATGGTGGAGGACGATAGAGGCCGTCGGAAGAAGACCAACCGGTATGGCCTTGGCCCGCGAGCGCCGCCAGCAAACCTTCCCTTTCCAGTCGGGGCAAACCTTACAGCTTACGAACTTCTCGCCTTCCTACCCAACGTCGTACATTGCGCCGATGTCATATACCGTTTCGTTTCCAACGGCGCAACGCGACATGCCATCTGGGTCATCGTCAACACAGCGCGCGACTTACCTGACGAGTGGCACGCGAATTGTTGCGGCACTTACATGTACAAGGCCATGAAGGCGGCCGGGTACGACGGCTGGACGGTCACCATGCACGACAACTGGCATGCTGCACGTAAATCGACTTGGGACGAGGCAAATATGAATGTCGGAGGGTTCCGGACGCCGAACGAAGTACGTGGGCTGGAAGCCTTGACCGAGAGCATTCCTTTTGCCACTCTAGCAGCCGACGTGAGACGAATGCCGCAGGGTAACGATGCGCTCGACTTGACGAGAATGGTGCAACACTGCGTCCAGCATCCTGAGGAGCAGTGGCTGTATCCGCGCGACTACCAGAGACTGTTGAAACACATCGGCGGCCCAGCTCCCATAGGTCATGAGCATCTTGACCGCAAGACGTTTGGTAGATGGGACACGAAATCGGCACCACCACCGCGGGAATGGACAGCGCAGGAAATAGAAGCAGCGACGCATTACAAGGAGACGATGAAGAAGAGTAAGAGAGAGAGCAGTACGAGACTTGCGACACCAGATCCGGGCAGACAATCCAGGCAATCAACACCCTCTCATACGCAGCGAAAGTCGAAGCGACAAATCAGACGAAACACGAGATTGGAGGAGATTGAAATTGATGAGCTGGAATGGGAGTACGAGGTCAGCCTACCGCAGGTGGAGACTTATACACGGTCGCCGGCGGATTATGTCAAGCCACCAATCGACGTAAAAGTGCCAGAAGATGTAGCTGTTGCCCTAGTCTTTGCAGCTGAACGCGCGGTCGGTGAGAAAGACGCCTTTAGCGCATATGCATTTGGTGGACCGCGACATAGGGAGCCATTTCGCATGCTGCATCATATCGGTCAACCACATCCTGCAGACATTAGTGGATGGGCGGAGAACTTGAGGTGGGCCTTTGAGCAGCGCGCATGCTTTTGGCATGCCGTGGAGACGGAGGGTTGGAATGAGAGTCCGTCACACATGGAGCTGATCACAGCCGCGCGCCAAACGCAAAACTGGGCTTCGGATGAGCTTTTCGAGAATCTGCCAGAGGCGGAGGATGATGGAACTGAATTCCCGGAGGTCGAGAAATAATGTCGCGGCCTATACAAGCAGGCAGCAGCCGCGAGGACCGTCGATCAGGCCAAACAGTCGGAGCAGTGGGCACCGTTGGGCTACATACTACCTCTAGTTGTCGGGAACGCATCCTAATGCGCCACAAAGATAACCATCTGTTTGATATTGATGCGTCATGATGGATGTGATGGATCTGAGTGTGATGATGTGAGAGAGATGCGAGTACGAGAGATGGTGTTCGCCTGAGGTCCAAACAAACTTCAGCACGAGCCAGCTGACGCTTTCCCTCGATCGTCGTAGCGCACAACCACCACGATGTGTTCCGAAACAGCCCAAACGATCTTCGAACACTACTCCAACAGAATACTTCCAAATTACCCCTGTCACTTGCGGAGATGCGCTGTTCCGACATGGGTACATCTATCTCTCGTTGAGTCTCGGACCATCGCATCCGGGCCATTGAAAGGATTGCGACGCTTCCGATCGATGTTTTGCTGCAAGTGGCGAAACATCATGCAACATATCATGTTCGCTGGGCTGTGGGGCAGTATAAGATCAGTAGGCTTCTCTCCGTACTCTGGGTCACTTTCTTGATCTCTTTTGGGCCTTTCAATACTCTGAGCCGGACTCACCCGATACGTTCCTTATACACGACGCCGACACACGTCTTCACAGCACATTACAAACCCAGAAACTTCCACAATATATCACAGCAGATTTCGTTTCAAGATGCACTTCCCGGCTTCTTCAACACTCGTCATTCTCGCGGTAGCTTCATCTGCACTTGCGCAAACAAGCATTACTCCGCCGCCGAAGATGGTACCAATGGCGACACCATCCCGCCCTGCCGTCACGATGGAATGGGCCAGCGAGCCAGTCGCTGCTCTCGCGCTATCAACTTCGACAACAATGAGCATGTCCGCCTCAGCCACCATGGATGTGCTCATGACCATGTCGGACGGCTCGGTCATGTCCATGCCATCGGGCATGGCAATGAGCGGCATGAGTGGTATGTCAGGAACTGGAACAGCGATGGCAGGCATGAACATGACAGGTGCCGGATCCCGATCAGATGGCGGAGGAGCTTGGGGAGTAGGAATGATCGTGGTCGGAATGGGAGCTGGAGTGGGCTTCTTGGCTGGTATGCTCTAGGAGCCTTTCTGTTTCAACATTGCGTTTCATGTTTCCCAAGTCCAGCCTTTCTTCACATCTATAACCACTCAATAAGCATCGAAATCCTTCTGCTGGACTATCTTTTGCATTTAAACTGCTCCACCGGCTGTGGTTATACAGACGAAGTGGAGTCTGCTGTCAACTTTATTCTTTTACATCAACATCAGATCTCATTCCTGGGCTGTGTCTGAGTTCTCTTCACAAGTCACATATACATGATTTTTAATATAGGTTCTATTCGCATCCTTTCCTCAGAAGGATCAGTCACGCCTATCTTAGTCTTCTCCCATTGCGGTCGTACTACGTCACGTTCGTGCCAGGCACAAATTTCTTTCCAAGCGGTTTCCTTCATTATTTCTTGAAGGCTACAGAAGGCATCGAGCCTACTATATGCATGTCATCCTGCGCCAACGGGAGCTTTTTAGAGCGCAAGCTGACCCGTAGGGCAACTTTCGATCCCAACTCGTAAGATAGCTGCTGAGAAGGCACAAGAACCAAAGGTCTGTAAAACAATTGCTACTTGGGTCAATCGCTCTCCGCTCGCTCACGAAGTATCTATTTGCCAGAGTAGCCGCTACTCCTTATTGCGATTCACCGCAGATCTCGTTTCCAGTTCTAGCTTCGACCAACACTCGTGAGCCCACAGCGCTGGGCAATGCCTGACTCAGAAGTCAGGATCATCGCCGTACTCCATGTCCTCACCGACCGGGTCGAACGGCTGGTCGAACTCGAAAGCGCCAAAATCGGAGGGCCGGCCGGTGCTGTAGAACTCGGCAAGCTCATCGCTAGTCGCGTCCTCGAGGAAAGCGGGTGAAGACATCGCGCCATATCCTGGAGAGTCGGCGAAGTTGTAGTTGGAGTTGCTGGACACACTGTGCTCTGTATACACAGTATCGTCGTCGATGAGGTCTTCCGAGGCGACAGGATAGATTGAATTATGGGCGTCCATCGCGATCCCATTTAAATCCATAGTGAATTCGGAACCAGTAGGTGACATCTCGATAGCGTCCACATGCGCAGCGGCAGTCGCGCGTGCGGGAATCTGGGCAAGATACTCTGCGACGGCAATGAGATTGGGTCCAAGAATCGGAGCAGGAAGGAGCGAGTTGTTGATGACGATGATCCCGTTAACCTTACTTGCGAGAGCTGGTGGCTTCTCCATCAAAGTCTGAAGAGCATCGTTTGCTTCTTCGAACGTCTTCAGTTTCTGAACCATCTTGGCCTTGCTCTTCACTTTCTGCATCGCTGCCTCCGCCTTTTCGGCACGGCTCTGCAGCTTGCGCACCATTTGGTGATACTCCTTCTCCTTTTGTGCCCAGCGCTCATATACAGCAGGGTCGCGGTTAGCATCCACAACTGGCTGAGGTCCACCGAGCTGGCTGACCAACCACTGGAAGTCGCGCGGCCAGAGGAGACCAGAGTCAGGGTTGTGCATGATCCAGGTCAAGCAGCAAGTGAGATCTAGCGCGTCGTCGCCCTCAGGCAAATGAGCGACGTCGACTAGGAGCGTCTCGAAGGGGACATTATCGATGGGACCGTTGCCCTTTGGAACCTTCTTCTCGCAATCTACCTGGAGGCCAGCAAGCGTCATCTTGTCAGCCGGCCACTTCTTCACCTTCTTGGACTCGTCTGTCTTGTTGAGGCTGAAACTCCAGTTCTTGGCTCTAGGTGCCTTATTCTTCTTGCTCTCGTCCCGCATCGTGAACTGCAGCATCTTCACAAGGCTGTTGCTATGGATTGGGTACTTCGGACCAGTACGGTGCTGGTTGATGATATGCGCCAGCAGATGTGTGCTCATGCCATCTTGGAGAATGCGCTCGACTGGATCGCGAGATCTTAAAGTCTCGGTCAAGAAGACAGTCTGCTCAATCGCCGTCAGGTTACCCTCTTGGGGAAGTCGAAGTCGCTGTGAAGGCAAATCTTTGCCAAAAATGTCGGTGGTGGAATGCTTCTTCTTCTTGTCCTTGTTCTTGTCCACTCCCGCCCTGGTGGAGTCGGGACCTTTTGAGCGCCCGGTATCAGTCGCCGCCGGATTAGGAGAAGGCGGAGGGGGCGCTGACACCTCCGAAGACGTAACGGGCGAGATGACAGCAGGCGGGGGCGAAATCATGCGGTTACGCCTCGCCGCAAGTCTCGCCGAAGGAGCTCGAGGCGCCATCTTGACTGTAGAGCTGTTCTTAGCATCGCTTTCGTATTCGCACGTAGGTGTGACATTTTTGCCCTTCGTCGCTTTGCAGTGTTGGCTGCGACCACGAAGGAAAGGAGGAAAGACTTACCGGAACTTGATGCCGTGATCTCAGATACGTGAGACTCAGTCCGCGAACAGTAAAATTTGAACCTTAAAGGATAATGGTGCAGCACTTGCAGATTTCAATGCAGGCTAAGGTGAGAATACCGCAAGAGCAGAGTTGTCGGTATGATTTGCTCGCGGTGTGAACAGAAAAGCCTCCGATTCCCGCGAGCCAAACTCGGCAACACTGCGGGAGATCCGTGACCAGTGACGGATGAAATCAAACGACTGTCGCTTATTGACCAATCAGAATGCTTGTCCAAACATCCTTTCACCATCACCAGCGCTCACGTGACTTGAGACAAAACAAACAGGTACAAACGCATGAAGGCGGCTCACGAGGATTCTCCTCTTGGGGTATCACCTTCAGAAAGTCACTTGCGCGAAGGATGGCTTAAAGTGGTTTCAGGATAAGATTTCCAATATATCTCAAGAGTCCCCACGTGGTGAATGTTCGGAATCGTGCGCCAGCAGGCCCAGAATGGACGCTGATACTATATGGATTACTTGGAAGCGTTAATACCTCGTGTAGATGGAAGTTCTCGGTTGTGAAGTGTGACACATCCACCCAATCATCACGGATCGACGTCCAGTCAGTCGAAGTTGATATGCAGGTTGTTGTCGAATGCAAGAAACCCGTTGGCCAAGAAATCGTGAAAATCGCCGACGAGAAGAGTATCGTGATCCTCATTCCGTGGGCGGTCAATATAGTTGTCGGGCTCGGAGAGGACAGTCATAGTAGACTGACGGGCGGCGTACGGGTGATGACGGCCGACGTTGATGCGTGGACGTCGATTGACACGCGTGATTCCACTAGGTTGAAACCCTGGACGTCTCTCAAATGGAAGATTTTGCTGGTTAGACTGTGAGAATAGGGAACCTTGGTCATTCTCATCAGCGTTTAACGCAGCAATCTGTAGCTCATCGTCACTCGTGTAAGTCCTCCTGTCATTATAAACATGATTCGTGACGCGATCGCGATGTTCGAAGTCTTCAGCTTCGGTTTGTACGCCTGTAGAGTCATAATTGCTGAAAAGTGCCCGGTTGTCGAAGCTGAATCCATCCCAGGAGTTTCCCGTGCTGTGGGCTCCCCACTGATTGAAAACTCCAAGCGGATCAGGTTCGAAGGAGAGAGGTGCAAGGGTCGGGAGTATAGCATCTTGTTGGGCATGATTAGCATCGACATTAAAGTGGTTATTCCAGTCGGTCATGTCTTGATGGAAAAGGTCGACGTTGGCTTCATCAACCATGAAACCAATCTCATCGCCGAAGTGAGGCACATTGCTGCCGAAGTCTTCCATCTCTTCATGCATTTCATCCCCATCAATTCCTTCGAAGGTCTCAACGTGCGGACTCTCGCTAATCAACCAGGTTGACTTCCTCAGCCAACGTGCCGCCCAAGCCCGATCGAGATGTTGAGGCAGAATTTGTCGACCATCGTCAAGCTTCTCTGCCAGATGAGCAAAGTCACGCGGAAAGATGTATTCCTTCTCCGGATGAAGCGCGGCGTACTGGACACAGCGGGTGAAAATAAACCCATCACCCCTCGCATACGAAGGATGAGTGTTGACGTTGATGGCAAGATCGGCGAATGGAATGCCCGTGGTGGGAGTGTTCACCACTTCGCGAAGTTCGTTGTATTCGGGATCAAGCTCGCAATTGACCCGGGTGTAGTTGAGCGACAGGCCCTCTTGGTCCCAGTAATAGTCGTAGCCGTAGCAGCCAGCCTTGTGCTTGCCCATGGTCCAATCATCATAGCCGGAATGAGCACGCATCTCCTTCTGCATGATCTTGCAAATGGTGTTGGAGAATAGCGGAAACTTGTTGATCGGAAGCAGGCGGTGGAGGTTCACAAGATTAGCAATGGCCATTTGCGTGATTCCTCCTTGGACGAGGCGGAGCAGGACATCGTAGTTGCGAATATGGTTTGGCAGGTATATCACAATCTCGGCGGCAGTAATCACAAGCTCTTCTGGGAGCTTGAGATCTGAAGGAGGCGCTCTTGCGCCGAACAAGACATCGGTGGATCGGTGAGCCATTCTGTTTCTGTCTGAGTCAGCTAGGATATGACATGCATTGGCATGCGGTCTGCGTACTCGGGCTACGGTGTCCCTTTTGAATGAGACTGTTGAGAACAAGACGCCCCAGAAAATGCTGCTCTGGGATAGTCGCTGTGTGTTGAATCCGGTACCGCAATACAGTTGTCGATGTTGAAACGTGCAACTTGGGCTGTCACAGTCGGCGGCTATACAAGTGGAGGTGGCTGCGGGACTGATGTATGGAAAGAAGTATGCAACGCGGGCGGACTCTGAAACACGTGCAGCTAAACTTTTGATGTCATGGCTACAAATACTGAGCTAGACGCGATGGTGAGCCGTGAGTGGTGGTTTGGCGTTCTCTTGTCCAATGAGAATGCTTCCTCGCACGGGAGAGAAAAGAAACCGCCGAGCGCTCCTTCACCTTCATCGCATGCAGCAGTCGCAGGACATGTTTGCCTTATTTTGGCACATATGGCTCGAAACACAAAGATCTGGAGCGTTGCTACAATGGATTTGTAGTATATAGAGGGATTGTTGCAGGCAGGTCCATAAGAGTGCAAGACGGAGAAGGTGTGTTCAAACCACATGCAGCGGCATATCGAAATCAACAGCACTTACTGCCGCTAGAGACTTCACAACTTGGAACATTCAAGCATTATATAGACTACCATATCGCTAATGAATTGCTGTTGATCATGCATCCACAAGTAAACAACAATCAGAGGAGTGGAGAGAAACACGCAAATAGAACACCAAGCAGCCCATACCTAATGCCGAGCACCACAACCTGTGTACCATCGTTTTCGTTTAAAACGTCTGGAACTCAAAATCAAGCACCTGGTAATTTCATGCCTCTAAAACCTGCCCAACCAGACCTACCAGTGCCTCATTCCATACTCATCATCAATCTGCCCGTGCCTCTTGGGCACTACCCGCACGCCCCATCCACATTGATCTAGCCAACGCATCGGCGGACCGAAAATACTTCCATCTTCGATCACCTCCTTTTCTTCCTCCCTCTTTTCTTCACCCTTCTTCTCTTCGTCCTTCTTTCCTTCACCCTCGGCGGCCTTATCATCCGCCATTTGGCGGGCCGGAGCATTGTAATTGTGGGTGACGTGGGCGTCGTCCGCATTCCAAAGCGCAGTCCATCGGGAGGTGGGGGGCTCGTCTGGCTCAGCGAGCAGAGTGGGCTCGACAGGCTCGACAGATTCAACTGGCTCGACGTCATTACTGTCGCCCATCTCGACATTGTCGTTGCCGCCTTCATCGTCGTCGGACTCACCTTCTGCGTCTAGGTCCGCGTCCGCAACGTCTTGGGCCAATGCTTCGCCGACTGGGATGATGGCGTTGGCGACGTGGAGAGAGACGGTGGGCGACCCTGTCATAGCTAGAGTACCACGGTCAGCAAGAGTAGTCGCATTGACTAAACATATTATGGTAGGTAGTTTAGAAGCTTACCGAGCGCCGAATCGCGTTTCAACGCGCTCTTTTCCTTATCCGCATCCTGCGCAATGGGTACCGCAGATTCCTTCCCTTTGGTTGCTTTCCTACCACGCCTGTTCGGAGGCGCTTTCCGGCCAGGCTTCGCACCGCTTTTAGGCCCGACCTTTCCACCTGCCGCTTCAGCGGCTCGGAGGGCAGCCTTCGCAGCCTGCCTCTCCACCTTTCTGCGTGCATTTGCGGCATCTCTATCGACTTTGTCGATAGCGTTGAGTTCGGTCTGCAACTCAGCGCGGACAACAGGGTCCGTCTCCGTCTTGAGCTTGTCAAATGGGATCCAGCGCGGGTGATCGTCGTCTGTACGAGGGCGACCACGGCCCCTTTTCTTCTCCTCGGCCTTCTCCTCCTTGGACTTCTTCCCCTTGGACTTCTTCCCCTTGGACTTTGCACTCTTGGACTTTGCACTCTTGGACGAAGTGGGTTTGTATTCGTCTTCTTCCGCGTCGCGCATCTCTTCATCATATGCCTCCTCGTAATACTCCTCTGAGGGGAGATGCCGATTTACCGCGGTGGCGTAATTAGCTGGAATGTATCCAAATATGAAGGGGGTGTTTAGAGAGAAAGTGGGAGGGTTTGCGGGGAAGGGAGAGGGGGATTTAAGGGGAGAGGGCGGAGGAGAAGAGAGACCGAGGTCATCGTCTTCGAAGATGAAGCTTCGTGGGGTCATGGTAGGTATTCCGGAGTAGTTTGAATGTTGGTTTAAATCTGAGAATTCCGAAGAACTAGAGGTTGCTGTGTTCAGGACAACACCTCTTCGAGATCTCGAAGTCTTTAATACTGAGATTTCATGTTAGGTGTGTTAGCTCTGTTTCTCTACCGTGGTTGAAATCTGGATACTCCTGTTAGTCTTGTGACTTTTCCATGGTTGACAACATATCTATTTATGATAACGCAGTACGCTCTGCATGCGCCAACACAGGACATACCTTCGCTACGTGTCATACTCTCAAGAACTTCTATATTCAGTCGTGTACAGTAATGGATCGCAGCAGTACTACCAAGTTCGCAGATCTCGCAGCGATCAAATGGTATCATCACATTCAATAATAGCACTTGTAACTTCGCGAGGATTGACTCAATACAGCGACATGGATTAGACGACAAGACAATCGGTACCACTCTTAATACATCCTAGCCAATCCTCGCTGAAGAGGGCATAGTCCCGAGCCCAATCGTATGCAGCCGCGAGTCTCGTGTTTCCAAGCCCTTCCATCCATTATACCATGGTTAAGGACAGCGCAATTGGGTTTTACTAACCATGGTGATGACACGACCTATCAGGTCTGCCCATCCTGCACCATCAACGGCCCGCCATACCAATCCGAACGATCTAGCATCTCAGTGATATGTGTCCCGTGAACCCGCCAGTTCAACTCCACCTGTTCCGTAGATTGTGCGAAACGAATACATCGAGCCAGCATCGAATCGTCCTCGTCATTCGGGCGAGGCATGAGGAAGAATAGCGGTGGCGGCTGCCGAAGAGATGCGACTTCGGCACTGAGCCATGCGTTCGTGATCGGAGGGCGAGGTTGTGATGGCGCTAGCGACCCTGGTGTATTTGAACCATGCATTTGGTCCTTAGCGGCATCGCTCTCGAGTTCCGAGCGATTGATACGCAAGTAGGTGACTAGTCGCTGCACTTCCTCTGTTTCTGGATCTGCTGCCGGCTGCAGCTCCTCGTCTTCACGGTGTGGGGCATCATAATGCGCAGTCTCGCTCATGGCTTCGTCATTGCAGGGCTCAGAATCGTGAAAGAGGGAGTTCCCATGCGAAACTCCTTCGTTGGCATTGGGCCAGTGGCTAAGCTCCGGTGAGAATGATGGAACAGTTCCGTCCTCTCCAAGTTCGTCATGCTGACGCCCATTCTCTGTAGTGATAGCAGGATCCGTAGGTCTAGATGTATCGGCAGGATTATTGGTAACAGGCGCGTCTAGTCGCGATGAATGCGCAACCTGATTGCGAGGAGTCTTCGGCGCTCGGTCGACTTCGAATGTGCCATCACTGGCCTTGCGCTTTTGCCCTCGCCAATCCTCTTGCATGGGGATGTTCGTTTTATCGCGAAGCAGAACACCTTGCCAATCAGGCGCTGCACGATTAGATTGTGTTGTCTGCTCGTCGCGGTAGACTTCAAAGCGACGAGGAGCAAATTGTTGTGGAGGTAGTTGCGCGGTGTAAGCTTGACCCACCACCGTTGGCTGAGCGTATGATTCGAAGGAGCGTGCTCGTGGAGGTGCTTGAGATGATACCTGTGGAGGTAGACGGGCAGCCAGGTACGGGGGAATCGCCATTGCACTTGCTTGACCTTGGCCCGACGCCTGGGAAACGGCGCCCATGTGAGGAGCGAGCCGATTGTGCAGTCCTGTAATCAACACCATGTAGTCGTATATCGTCAGATCTCCATCCTGGTGGAAGTATTGCAGCCTCGCAACCCAGTCCTCATAGTAGCGGAAGCGGATGTTCTTTCGCGCCCCGGTACGAGCCCACAACACCAAATCATTGATATCTGCAGGAATAGGCGTGACACCTTTCAAAAGTCGAGCCTTGGTTTCTCGTCTAGACGCATCCAGTTCTAGCAGGAAGTTGAGCTTCGAGGTCACAACCGAGATGAACCACTGAATGATCTTGTCGGATTCCATCCAAAGGTAATGCGGCGCAGGATCAGCGACAATGCCCATTTTGAGCAGACACACGGCAGCATCGAG
The DNA here is from genome assembly GCA_001748405.1 of Paraphoma sp. B47-9. NCBI lineage: Eukaryota > Fungi > Ascomycota > Dothideomycetes > Pleosporales > Phaeosphaeriaceae > Paraphoma > Paraphoma sp. B47-9. The sequence goes on from BCLK01000238.1 coordinate 46,776, forward strand.
ATCGCTCACTGGAAAAGAATTTCCAACTTGCAGGTCTCGCAGCCGCTGGCCGGGATTCCGCGGCTCTGGATTTGGTAATGGTGGCGCCAATGTTGGTGGTCCTGGTCGCAGGTTACCAGCAGTATAACCTGGAAGCGCGAGGATCTCAGAGAAGCGCAATGTTCTCGGTTTTGGCGGTGGTAGACTATGGGCCACCTGAGGCGTCAAAGGCTGTCCGAATGGCTGTGGGATGTTGAGTGCAATATGATCACGCGATACACCCGCGCTATCTAGTGGGGACTGGAACCGAGCGCCAAGATTGGCTTTAATGTGCAAGGTTGGGCTGTCAATACCAGCCGTCTCATGATCATGCACCCTTGGAGACGATGTTTGAGGTGTATGCGGGACTACTTCACCAGAGTAGAAAGACTCCACTTGATTCGCTGCCGGTCGAGTTGAAGACAGCCATCCTAAATTGCCCGATTCAAGTTGCTCGTCCGGAGCATCGTCTGACTGTGAAGGTAGCACCGGCTCTTCTTGTCCTTCCGATGGAATATCTTCGTAATATTGCGACTGCTTCTGTGAAGGAGAAGACCATCCAAAGTGTTCCGTCCTAGATGAGTCGGTCACATCAGACGGAAGATGTGATGATTCGCCCGAGCCCACTTGTCCTTGTGACGAGGAAGTGAGTGCTTCGGATGGCATATTCATATAGTGCCCTGAGTTTTGTTGCTCGTTCGGTGCGCTCATGGCTGTAATTTTTCTTGAAGATTGGTGAGATCGGAACGAGGAGCGTATCGAGTTCGTCGTAATACTGGTTGAAAGGAGTGAGTTGTGGTTGATGAAGAATGTTGTAGATGTTGATGGTTCAATTATCGCTGAGAATAAGTTTCATATATTCTGGAGGGTGCGCTTCCGCCCAGTATCTGCCAGCCGAGTGACTGCACTGTAGTGCAGTCGCGGTTGCGGCGCGCATTAAATGAACAGACAGTGTTGAAAATCACGCTAGGTGCAGTTTCACGATTTATGGGGCATGACTGTATTTCACTGATCCACCCAATATGATGGGGCAAACAATCAAATCAATACGTAGCAAGAGTGAAGTTCAGACAATCGTGTGCATACAGTGTCTTCGGCGAAAGAACAGATCCTACGTTCGCAGCACTCATCTACATGCGTTCGGGTTGTATGTTAAGACACTGTTGTAAGGAACTTAATTTCACTGAATGTAGCACACCGAAGCAGCAATAGCATGCATTTTTACATGCTTATACGTGAGTTAGCGAGGCAGGAACGACCTCGGGATCCTCGCAATGCATGGAGCCTCGAAAGCTTGTGCAGAGCGATGGACAAGCAGACAAGAGACGGCTAAGGTCCAGAACATTGTGACTACAACTGGAAAGCTTAAGCTACTTTTAATGTAGACACCCAAGAAAAACGTCCTCCCAAGATATTGAACAAAACCCTTTAACGTCAAAAACTCAATTTACACATCAAGTATCTGGACATTCATTCCTTCAACTGATCACCATCTCCCATCACAATGCTAGACGAATACCTCACAATGCTGCAGCATTATAGAAGCAGAGTTTCCTATACAAAGAACGAAATGTAACTCATGCTGCATAGCAAATGTTGTCAGAAGATCAACGAGATAACACCTCATTATATGATCTCACGCATAAACAGAACAGGATACGAGAAGGTAGAATTGCGCATGCATTGTGCCGTAGAGAATACGATTCTTCATTCAAATCAAAGTTAGAACTACTGTGTGTCATATTCGTGTTTTGAAGCTTTTCTTGGTCTAAGTCCGCATTGGCGAAGGACTCGCATTGAGCATCGAAGCGCGGCATGCCCTCCACCAACACCAACAAGCACAAAAAGAGGTCTTTGACGTCGTTTTATATTACTACTGCGAAGAATAAAAGCACAAGTTCTCACTCAGAACATCATGCTCATACCTATCCTGTGAGCCAACCGACATGACTCGCAAGTTCGCGCATCGACATAGCCATCTCGCAACCTTGCTCAAGCAATGCTCCTGTATCATCCGCTCCCCTCCAAGCGGCACCGCTGGTCTCCTGTACTCACACAGCATCCCCTCGCGCAGCCTCAAAGCGTCTTAACACCCTTCCTCCCTTAGCAGGATACCTTCTCACCACGTCCTTCCAGTACCTTGCGCTGGTCCTCCGCACACTCCTTGACAGTCTTACTATTATACTCAGTGTAGAATTCCCAATGGTCCTTCGCGTACTGAATCGCCAGTGCAAGATCACTGTTCCGATCTTCCGGCATGCGACGATTAGCGAGAAGATTGTTGAGGTACTGGTTCCTGCGCTCGCCGACACCGAGGGGGAAGTGCTCTAGATACTCGTCGTAGTAGCGGTAGAGGCTGCTTCGGTCTTTCTTGAGTTGTTGCTTGCGTATGGCTTTGCGTTCGCGCTCGAGACGTTGCTCCTCTGCGATGCGCACGCGCTCGCGGTGTTCGGCGGCGTGTTGTTCTTGCTGGCGTCGTTGCGCGGCTTCGGCTTGGGCGCGTAACTGGCGCTGTGACTCTTCCTCCTGACGCTTTCGCAGTGCTTCTTGCTGGCGGTGGTGCTCTTCGAGCTGGCGCGCTTGGATGGCCTTCTGCTGCTGAATATGTCGCTCCGCCTCCAGCTGCTTTCGCCTGGCGTCCATGACGGCTTGCTGCTCCGAGGGATCGTCTTCTTGGTGTTTTCGCTTGGTTCCAGGACTCCCTTTCTGCTGCGTTTGCTGTTGCTGCGGCAGTTGTTGTTCCGGACGTTGCTGCGGCTGCTGTGGTGTGCCTGGTCTCGGCGTGCTATATGGTGATTGCTGATTGCCGTTTGTCCTCGCGGCCGTATTAGCATTTGCCTTAGCATTAGCATTTGCACGCAAGCGATCCTGCAGTAGTCGCTGCTGAACCTTGTCTTGGATGGGCGGGCCATAAGATGAGACATTGTTCACTCTCCTCAAGGCTTCATTTGCGTCCTTCATGTTGGACAGTGAGACAGTGCGCGCATGCTGCTGGCCCTGTAAATTCTGCGGGACGGGATGCGATGCGTGAGACCTTTGCGGTGAGTTTGATGGCGGCGTGATGTACGTGGGCTGAGTCATGGGCGCCATGGGAGTCGCATTAGCCTGAGTCTGCTGGGTTGGTGCGTGACTATAGTGCTGTAGTTGCTGCGTTGCGTCATTCGGCGGCGTGAGCGCACCTGCAGAGGCGTCAACCCGCGGTGAATTCGAATTCATGGCTGCGCTGGCCTGGGCGTGTTGGGACTGAGCTTGGTATGTCTGCGAGCGAGCAAGCTGCTGCTGCTGCTGCTGCTGCTGCTGCTGTTGCTGGGATGTTCCAAAATTGGTGTACCCGTTGAACTGCGCTTGAGACTGAGAGTTCTGCTGGAGCTGCTGGCGATGAAGGTGCTGCTGAAGTTGCAGAGACTGCATCTGGTCGTCCCCGAACTGCTGCTGAGACGGAATATTGAGTTCGTCAGGCGACCCAAAGGACACATGCTGCTGGAACGGACTCGCTGTGTGCTGTCTCGGAGTGCCGTTTGCTCCGTTAACGCCGCCAAGACTAGAGTTGCTGACAGAACGTTGTTGCTGCATTTGGCTCATGTATCGCGCTTGCTGTTGCGGCGAGAGACCTGACGGGCGGATCCTGCCGCTGACGTTGGGGTTGCCCACAGGGCGCTGTTGCATTATTTGCTGCTGCATGTACTGCACTTGAGCCATGTTGGGCGCTTGCTGTGGCATACTTCGGGAGTTGTTTGAGCCAGGAAGGGCAGCATTCTGAAGGCGACGCTGTGCTTCGAGATGCTGGTTGTATTGCATGATTTGCTGTTCTCGGGTCATGCCGTCGCCAATGTTGCTCAGAGAGTTGTTTCCCTGCGCCATGATGCAGTGGAGGATCAGAGGAGTCGAGGTGATGAACAAGAAGAGCTTGCAATCGATGAGTTTTTATATATGCGTTCGGCGTTCGGTCCGGTGCTGCAGGGTCGTCCAAAGTCTGCGCTGCAGATGCAAAGGTATCAAACTAGGTCAGAAATACTTTGGTAGCGCGCGACTAAGAAAGTGGATGGAGGGATAGTAGCGAGATAGAGTGTAGAATAGCTATGTGAGAGCAAGCGCAAAAGATTAAGAAGGGGGCTGGGGATTATTTTGCATGGGCGATACAATAGCAGCACCCCTCTCTCACTTCAACGCTGAGGAAATTTGTCGAGGCAGGATGAACACCTTCACTTTGAGCTGATTGACTTGAATCCCGCGAACGATCGAACATGATCGAATATGCGCACAGCTAATCATACATCACTGCAGATAGGAAATGCAAGTTCAGTCTAATGTCGGTCATTGTATGCTCGTTGGTTCCATGTCCACCTCTTAATCGAGTAGTATACAAGAAACTTTTAT